>JBAIZL010000001.1:45576270-46008770 GCA_036971475.1 Prosapia bicincta | reverse complement strand
AAATGCACTGGTCGACATATGGCGCTTGGATATTTATTTTGATTTTTAAAGCTAAGGATTAACCCCCGCCCCTGCCCCCGGGTCGGCACGATACGGTTAATAGGACTGATATAGCTAATAGTTGTCAAGAAAGCATCTCTTTGATACAAAGGCCTCTCTGAGAAGGCTATGAGTTTTTAACCCATTCACTACCAAAGACGGAATTTACCCGTCATCATTGTTTGAGCGCCGTAAATACCACGGATGTGCAGCGCCCGTCCTCTAGGTTTAAGAAGATTTTCTTGTATTATAAAAGTTAGCGTTGGTGTCTAGTTATACATAGCTGTTTTCTATACTCTGTTTGGTGTTCCCGTAAATATAACTTCTATTTTAGTTCTGTTTACGTTCTTATTTAGAAGTCTTTTCACGCGCATTCTTAGGTTATGTAGGTTGTTCAGTTTACATTTCATAATAGCTAATCGTGAACAGGTATTTCCTGATTCAGAAGAATTCATAAATAATGTATTATTTGACGGTGATGAAGAAGTAATGGAAAGTATTGACTGTATGGTTAGTGAAAGTGGTAGTTCTTCTGAAAGTAGTAATGACGGCGATGAAAATGCGATAACACCGAGTTGTGTGTCTAGTATTATTTTATAAAAGTAAATATTTACTTTTTTCGCCATCTCTTAATTTCACAGATAAACTTATAATGATTAGGCTTGTTTTAGATATAATATTGAAAACATACACAATTCAGGCTAAACTTAGCAGAACAACTCCTATAGTCCGCACAGCTACCAAGCAGGTCAAATTCTGGACGACCATCCATTTCCACAGATTCGCCTCTACGCTTACAAGGGAAATATTGGGGCCACTTTATAGAAAAAATTCCACCAACATCAAAAGCTAGGCTTTCAAGACGATGTAAAGTCTGTATAAAACAGGGGGAAAGGAAAGAAACTGTACACCAATGCAAAAAAATGTAAAGCTCCGCTACATTTGGAAGACTGTTTTGAGATTTTTCATACCCATACAAACTATTAAAATTAAATTAAATTGGTGTTTGTTTATTATTGTTTATATTAAATATGTTTTTTTCATTAATGTAACAAATCACATTGAAGAAATAGCTGAGGTAAGTGTTGATAATTCAATTTTGGCAAGCTAATCAATTCAAACTATAAAAATCAAAAATATATTCGGTACTGAGGGTCACATTTTTTTATGATTAATCTGGTAGTGAATGAGTTAAAGAAAGAAGAGAATATTGCTTTTATTAAACCTATGACCTTGAGAGAAAAGAATCTCAAATAAATTACCATGGGTAAGATTCAGGTGTTTCTTATTAAGGGAAGATAAATAAATATACTTGGAGAACATACACTGATGTGGGAAATGAATATAAAAAACTATTACAGACTTAAATTTATTAAATAAAAATGTTAATATTTTTTTAAATATTTGCCCTACTTGTATTACTTTTTTTCCACTTAATTATTCTTCTTGAAGTTCTCCATCCGTTCCGATCATTCTCTCTTATTTCGTCAATAGGTGAAATATTTACAGAAACTTTTAATGTAATTAACGAATCGAATTGAAATCTGCTCTTAAAAAGTGCTACAAGCACCTAAGAAAGTTTATATGCCTCTATATATATATATATATATATATATATATATATATATATATATATATATATGTGTGTGTGTGTGTGTGTGTGTGTGTATAACTCACTAACATTATACTGGATTAATTATAATAAGATTTATTGAAATATAAATTAATACACTTATTAATTATTTAAGAAGTTATAAAATATACTTAATAATAACATTTTAACTTGAATATGTACAATAAATAAATTGACATAATTTAACCTCGACTTAAAACAGTTGTTCTACAACATAACCTATAACGTAAAATCAGCTGTTGTATGAAATTGTATGTTATCACTTAATCTAATTTAAAATAGGAAGACCGTTTCTTGAGAGTCACAGCAAACAGATTTTTCTCTGTGCAAAACTTACGTAGTCAGGTAGGCTATGTCATTTCAAAAATAAACATTTTTAAAACCCGTGTACAGAAAGAAGAGCATTTCCTTGAGATTCAGATCGACATTGATTTTCTAGAAGTTTGATATTATTGTCCCACATATTCTCTGTTGGGCAAGTAACCTTTAACAATAAACCTACATGAAAAGTTTAGATTTAATCTGAGTTACTACTGTACACTCATGACTAGATAGATAATTTACTAGGAATAATATCCTTGAAATTGCAATGCTTGTAGTGAAATATTAGACTATACTTTCACAAATATGTTGTCAAATACGAATAGGCGTGTAACTCTGCGGGACAAAATTTCTTAATTTATTATCTACTTTTGTTAATATTTTACATAAGCCAAGCCAATATATTGTCCGTCATTATTGCTCCTTTAAAATGTGTAGGAAAGATATAATTTCATGCCATATGATTTACGTTTTAACTTTGAAGATATAAAGGATGTAATATTATCGATATGGAGTTTAATTTTTTTTTTATTAACTAGTACAGTAAAAGCTTTTTTACACGGCATTCCATCATCCGGAACATTCTATTAACCGGCATATTTTCAAAACAAATCAGTCGAGTACCCTTCTTTGTAATTACAAGATGTGACTAATCCGAAATTCAGATGCCAATTAACCAACCTAACTAACAAATAGTCCAAGAAAAAGAAAACGTTTCATGGTGTAATGCTGCAGCCCTTTTTACAACACTAATAACGTTTGTTGAAAGTGAGAAATGGTACTCGACTCAGGACGTTTTTCAGCTCCATATGCTTCATTCAAAATTTGTTGAAAAACAGTCATCGTGTATCAGATAGTCAGAAATCCGTGATTATTTTAAAACCATTAAAACAATATAAAATCTTTATTCTTTGTATAGTTAAGTGTACTGGTGAATGTTTTATTTAAACGTTCTATAAAAATGTTTTCAGTAATAAATTTTTCTCTCGTAAATTATTATTTTTTTTTTTTTTTTTTATAAATTATGAGTGCGCGAGCTTTTTTTTATATGATACGTACGGAAATACAGTAATTGGATACAAATATGGGAGGGAGATAAGATTTCAACAATGCGTTATGCACAATACGCAGCTATTGTATAGCTTTATGTAGCTATATGGTTTAAAGGTTCAATTATTCGGAAATTTCCGATAACCAGCAACATGTCGACTTCAAAAGGTACCAGATATTAGAGCTTTTACTCTATAGAGTACTTTAACCAACTCAATGACTTATAAAACTATTGAGAGGTTTTAATATTTTGTAGAACAAGAATGTTTTCAAATTTTACTTAGAACTATATTCTGTGGGCAGTTGCGGAGAAGGGAGGCCAAGCTGCCAGTTGGAATTCTTGACACTTACAACCACTAAGTATTCTCGAGGTAGTTCAGTAGGTTAATTTGATTACTAAAAATCAAATGTTTCTATACAATAATTTTAAATACAAAATTTATTTTAAAATATCGTTATTAAACTTAAATTTTGGTTATATAATGAAAGAATATTATCCTACATTTAAAAATTATGTTTTACTTAAATATATAAAAACCTTAAACTTGAGTAGTTTTGAACGCTACTACTGATGTAATTTAAATAAAAATGTTTATATCCGATAGATTTAAATTGAGCTTGTTGAATTTTTAGTGATCTTATTTAACAATAAAGATCATTCTTACTCAACATTTGAATTATTCGCTCCATCTTTCTATATACTATATAGAATGGATTTCAAAAAATAATATAGAAACAATATTTTCTTTAAATTTTAAAAATTTGCTTACATTTTCTAAAAATTTACTGGTTTTCAAAGTGTGCCTTAGGATTAGACTATTAAATTTAAAATATTGAAATGAATCTCAATTTTGTGATAGCACACAATGTTACAGTTAGCAGTGAAATTGTTTACCTATTTTTTTAGGTGTATAGAGCTGCTACGTTATATAATACTATTCTGTATTATTTTTACCCCGTCAATATTTTTTTTTTATATCTTGTTGTGAATCATCTCCACCACTTAGATCAGACCTAAACCATAATTGGTTAGTTTTCAGTTTTAAAAATTTTTCTAAAATATATACTGACATGTGTTTGTACTATATTAAGTACAGTAGTAAGCAATATTTAATTGATAAAAATTTGCTTTACACTTTACTATCAATAAATGATGGCCAATTTTCTGCTGATACGTCGAAAGGAGTTAAGATTTGGGAACCACTGGACTAACGTTCATGGACGGGACTAAAAAATGAAACTTAAAATTCCGCCATTTTTAGGTTCCTTCTACCAACTTGCTAAAAATCCTTTACTTTAAGCTATTAGTGCCAATGGTCCAATTTAATAATAATTACTCTGGGGAAAATAGAAGTTCGAAATACAATACGGACTTTCGTTAAAAAAAAGTTCTTCAAATTTATGTTGCCAAGATACATCGTACTCAAAGTTATTACGTACGATCTCGTAATCAGTGACAACACAGTATTTGGAAACCGGAAGTTATAAAACACGTCATGCCAGATGAACTTAAAACAATTGCCAACCCTCGATGAAATTTATTACAATGAATCAGTAACAAGGATCAATTCAATACCTTATGTATAATGTTGTCCATAAATTGTTTCAGTATTACAGCTGAAATAAGACGTCCTTTATTTCCCAGAATACCTATTTACGCCATGACCAGGTGAGTTAAATACAGGTGTAACATACAAGTGTATCCTATGGTTTAACTAGTTATTTTATACAATAAAGATCTACATCTCATTAAAGCGTAAAATACCGAGTTAAGTTTCAAATTAAATGTTACAAGTAAGGTAATGTATGATTTTACGATATTTTGTAGGCCTATAAATAACATTTTGTACGAAACCCTTTTAGAAAACATTCAAACATCTCCAGATTTCTCCCAATGTGTGGAATCCGCAAAGTAATTAAATTAAAATATGTATTGTAGTTAAAGCACAAAACAGTGTCCAATTAAATAAATTTTTGTTAATACAGAATGAGATGAATATTCTTGGAATTCGTTTAGTAATGTCTAGAGTCTATGCTTAACCGCTGTGTTTGCATATAGGCCTAGGCCTATGTTTCTATATACAAAAATTGAAGTTCTGACTTTCTGATGATCAATGCAGAGCCGAAACTAATAATGATACAGGCTAGAAATTTGGAGGGAACCTTCGTTATACTACGTAGGTGAGCAATAAGAAAGGATTTAGAAAAATTTTAAGGGGTAGAAATCACAAAAATTCGGGTATATATCTACCATAAGAAATACACAATCCGTCTGGCTGTATAACGTAAACCGTTCATCCGATCACCATGACACTTTGGGAAGTTATTGAACCCAATCCTGGGAAGGTTCTATCATAATTGGAGCCCGATTGGAGGAGCCTAAGTCGATATTTTTCAAAAAACAAGAATAACATTAAAAATGCGACCGCCTACTTTTCTGATCGAATATTCAGTCACTTACAGTAGAACCTCGATAATTCCAACTGACAGACTGGCCGATCCGGATTACCGAAAATCAGGATTAACCCTCTGGTTGATAATTTCTAAATTTAAAAAAATGTACATTAAGAGGTTTTGAGGTAATCAAAGTATCAGCTAAAATTAAAAATAAAATATCCAACATATTTAGTAAATCTTTCAATCTATTTTTTAATAAAAGAGATTAGTAGTTAAATTATTACATCATTTAAAACTCATTGTCTCATATTTGCACTTTTCCTACAACAAGAACAATTTATTAGAACTTTCTTGAAGATCTTCCAAGTGCAGAATTATATCAACAAACATATCTGGCTTTGGAGATATATAATTTTCTTCAAAATCTGATGACAGAGTAGCAAATGTTGAGATTTTCTTCTCCTGTATTTGCAAACATGAAAGAACCAACTTTTTCTTGAAAGAGTATATTTTGTCATGAAGGGTGTTGTATTTACTCCCTGAAGACACATGTTCAGCGTGTTTAGACTATCAAAAATAAATGTTAGCTAGATATGCCAATCTTAACAACCATTCTTTATCATCTAGTTCTGTCAATTTTCTTGACATAGCTTTTGCTTATTCTGTACATAAACCAATACACTTTGACCAAGGAATACCTATTTTAAGCAAATATCATTAATCATATTAAAATGAGTTCTTCTGTAGTGTTTAATTCAAGTGGTTTGCAGAACAGAAACTCTCCTATAGCTTTTTCTTGATAATCAAATCATACAATACCGGCAACTGTGCCATGTTATATCATTGCTTTGTCTACTTGAAGTCTAAAATATATATGGAATATTGAAGTTTTAAACACACTTCTTCTTCAATATTAGGAGACATATCGGCAATTAGCCTCTCCACTCTGTTGTTTGACAATGGTATGTTTTTAATTTTGTTGGCTGCCTTTTCTCCTAACACAGCTTGGACCATATCCACAGCGGCAGGTAGTAAGAGAACCTCACCTATTGTGGGAGGCTTTCCACCTTTTGCAATCCTATAACTAGCAAGGTTTGAGGTTAGCAAGGCTATATGTAGCCTTTACTAAGCTAGTATGAGTATTTAAAAGTTTGCCATACATTTATTTTTTTCTTGAAGGTAATAGATTTTTATCTAAAAAATCACTGTTTTCTGTGCTGGACTTGACTAAAAACCAAATTATTAGTAGCTTTCATCGTATTTACTATTGGCCTGTGGTCTAGGTTTTTTAACAGTATCCTTTGAAGTTTCAGGGTTCGCCAGAAACAGCTTCATAGTATGTAATGGAAGCACAACAAAATCACACACAACAAACAGTTAGTGATGCCTAATACAACATTAAAACATTATATCTATCTGCCTATCCTCTACTGTTCTCGACGTCATTGATGTAAACGCTCATACTCCATACTACTTAATTCAAACTGACGATCGTGGAGCCAGTGGAGTGGAACAACAGGTGAAGCTTAAAAGAGAAGGTGATAGTTGGCACCCGGATAGCCTGATGAGGCCACTTGAGGTGTATCATAATAGATGTTTTTAAAGATAAATCATTAATAATTTCCTGGATCAGGTGTAAATCTGAGTATCCAATGCTTTTCTAGAGTGCTATGCTGTTTTTGAAGCCATTTCTCAATAGTTATATGTGTCAGAGTGTATATAAAAACATAAATATAAAACTAACAAGTGTTGAAGAGGACTTAGGGATAAAATTAAGTTCAATTATTCCTGCAGTTGGCTCTTTACTCACAGGCAAACAGCAGTAATAAATAAAACTGTAATGTCCATAATGTATATTTTTCTTTTATTGTCTTAATGTATTTGTAAACTAATGGGAAAGTGGATGAATAATTAAATATAAAGTTTTACTTACTTAATAAAAATAAAATAAATAATGGACACGTTTCTCATAGAAAATATGTTTCTAAAAAAATAAGGATCAGGGGTTTTCTTCCAATTCACACCCCCAGGTCTCCTGGTGATATGTCAAAATCTTCAAAACCCTTCAAGTGGTACACAGTTGATAGTACGTTGAGAACCCCTGGTCTAGCCTCAACACCGTTAGCTGAAATGTTGCAGAAAACTCTCAATGAAGTAGTTCGTATTATTAACTAAATTAAAACTCGACCTTTTCCGTTAGTATTGTTTTCTTTATTCTGCAGAGATGGTAAGCAAGCATAATCTTCCTTCTTGATACCGAGTATGCAGATTTTCTTAGACTTTTCTTGGCTTCCGCAACTGCTTACTTAGCAGATGTGTTTGAATATAGGCTTACAAGATAACAATATAGATATGTTCAAAGTTGAAGAAAAAGTTAGTGCTGTGGTTAAAAATCTCAATTGTGGGCAACAAGGGTCAATAAATGCTCTTTTACGAATTTCACCACTTAGAAAGAGTTTTCCAAGTCTTATGATGAAAACTTAACTAATTAAATAAAAGAAAGTATAACCGACCACCTTCATAGTTCAGCAACCACTTTCAGGGAATACTTTCCTGAGCCAGATCATAATGAGAGATAGATTAGCTGCTTTCCTGAAATAGAAAAGATCCAGTCTTTTAGAAGAGAAACAAGATCAACTTGTATCATTATGTATGTGTATCATTATGTATTTGTGCGTATCATTATGTATGTGTGTGTATCATTATGTATGTGTGCGTATCATTATGTATGTGTGCGTATCATTATGTATATGTGCGTATCACTATGTATGTGTATCATTATGTATGTGTGCGTATCATTATGTATGTGTGTGTATCATTATGTATGTGTGTGTATCATTATGTATATGTGCGTATCATTATGTATATGTGCGTATCATTATGTATGTGTGCGTATCGTTATGTATTTGTGCGTATCGTTATGTATGTGTGCGTATCGTTATGTACGTGTGCGTATCATTATGTATGTGTGCGTTTCATTATGTATGTGTGCGTATCATTATGTATGTGTGCGTATCATTATGTATGTGTGCGTTTCATTATGTATGTGTGCGTATCATTATGTATTTGTGCGTATCGGTATGTATGTGTGCGTATCGATATGTATGTGTGCGTATCATTATGTATGTGTGTGTATCATTATGTATGTGTGTGTATCATTATGTATGTGTGTGTATCATTATGTATGTGTGCGTATCATTATGTATGTGTGCGTATCATTATGTATTTGTGCGTATCGTTATGTATGTGTGCGTATCATTATGTATGTGTGTGTATCATTATGTATGTGTGCGTATCGTTATGTATGTGTGCGTATCGGCAGTGGCATATTAAAAAATGTTTTTAATGGCAAGAGCATTATAGAATTTTGGTTGACAATATGTAAAGACTACAAAGCACTCAACAATAAGGCAATGAAGGTAATACTACCTTTTCCAACTACTTACCAATGTGAATAGGCATTATCAACTATGTACTTCATGAAAAATAAATATAGGAATTGGTTTGATATGCATTATGATTTTTGAGTAAGTGTCAAGTATGGAACCTAACATTTCTGAAATTAAAAGGACGGATTCAACTCATCTCACTAAAATTATTATTATGGTGTGAGTTATTGCAATTGCATTGTATAATAATTTTTAACTAATAATATTAATATTCTTATTATATTTTTATTCAATAGTTTTTGTTTATCATAATTAAACTTGTGATACTTGTTTTTACTTCATCAGCTCCTAGTTCCAAGCAAAATATTATTATAAATAAGTTTAATGAATTTTGCCTGGACCTACAAATTTTAACATGTTGATAATCTTACTTTTTGTATCTTGAACAAAGCTAAAACACTTCTTGAATGTACTTGTAATAAACTTGTGGTAGCATCAAATTTAATTTTCATATTAAGACCAGTTTCCACCTTAAATTAAGTGGGTAGGTAAACCATAAATTATTTATTAATAACTAATATAACTCAAATTATTTTAAGTGTAATCTACAATTTAACTTTAAGGATTTGAAGGGTCCTTGTCAATATTGCGAACGAAGAGGGGGTCCTTGAAAAAAGTTTGTTGGGAACCACTCCAATAAAGTATTCAGTGTTTGAATGTTTAATTTAATATCTAGCAATACTGTTTACTTGATAGACAGCACATAGATAGGAGAAGCCATTCACTATTTTCTTGTTTTTAATTTATAACTTTTACCAATAGCAATCATTGTTTTTATGAAACCCAGCTCCGAGAAATACAGAAAAGCATGGTTTTTAGATCAAGTTGTAAAAAACTATTGTTGGAACACCTCTCTCTACACAAGGTCAGAAATAATACTAAGGTCATTCGCTTCTTAGTACTGTTATATTACCCTCGCCTTTTTCTTTTTGGTTTTAATTATCTTTTTTTTAGTTCTTTGCCAGTCACTGTATTTGAAAGTTGTTGTTGCCAGCGTGTCTTTTTTAAATAGAAAATGTTTTGAAACAGTCCAAAGTTGATAACAAGCGTAAACTGCTTAATGATTCTTGGTTGGGAAATTATTTCGTAAAATAACAAAAACATGGAAATAATGTAATGTGTATTATATGAAATGAATTATTGTATAGAATGGCCATAGCAGTGATGAACAACGCAAATCCACATTAAACTTTAGTATGCAGAGGTTTTAGTTATTTGCAAAACTATCTGTTTGCACACTGTTAGTAGACAGATGGAAGAATTTGCAGCAAGTGCTTAAAGCAGCTTATTAAAATGGCAAGGCGTTTGAATGTTTTCATAGCATGTGGTGAGAACACCCATATAAGTAATACTGTTAAACTTTTCATATTGTTATAGTTGTGAATATTGATCAGCTGTGATGGAGACCACCACAGATATCACTACTGGACAGAATATTGTCGCCCTTCCATTCTAAATGGAATCTGCAGATTTTGAATAATCGCACCGCCACTTAGCCATTTTTGAGGTATTGGTAGAACAGCCAGAGACTCTGAAAAAGTTCCATCAGTTCGTGAAAGAATATATAGACGGTATATATGTATACCGCACATAACCTTCTGATTACATCATACCACATAACTGTGGCATCAAATTTAACTACAAAGTAGAGATCTGTCCCCAATGTTTCATCTGATTGCAACAACAATACACCTAATCAGCACTTTCTTCAAATGCCTATGTTACAAAATGTTATGGAAGTTAAAAGAGGTACTTTCCAACAACCATACAAGTGCATGTTAACACTCCATCTAGGAATTACATAATTCACCTACCTCGTACTGCTCATTCTCAACAAACTGGTTGAGGACAAGGACCAAGATTTTTCCATTCGCTTCTCAAACAATCATGAACTAGACCAAAACATAGCCTATGATGTGAACAACTACATAGTCAGCAGACTGATAGTCACCAGAATCTCAAAATATGTATTTTATTACAAAATCAGTTTTTTCATTTGAAATTGTAGAGGCTACACTTCAGAGCTGCATGATATAATCAAGTTCCTAGAATCTCAATATCTATCTACAAATCATGAGTAAACCTAATTTGAAATGTTTAAACCTTGATTATAAATATTCTCAAGAGAATATTTCACTGAGAACTGAATATGTTTTAACAAATTTATAATTTCAGTAATAATCACAAGATATAAATGTTAATTCACTTAAAATTATTAATTTTCAATTGTAATTATGAAGGTGAAAAACTTGGTAAAGCTCTTGTTCATTGACTCGTGTGTCAAGTAACCAAAAACAATATCTTATTCATAAAACAGCAAACAAAAAGAATTAACTAATCACATTTTATGTTAACCAAAACAACCTAACCTTATAATGATAGCCAAAACAAACTTATAAGGCTTAAACTAACCTTTCCTTTCTACTTTAAAACTAAAATAAAGTATCATTAAAATGTTTTAAAGCTGTTTCAAGCCGTTCATGTCTAAATTAATTATGAATGAGTTAAATTGCAAATAAAATTAACTATAAACTCATATCATTTCTGACTGATAAGTTACTGATAACAATGACTAAATTTAATTATTTCTTCAGATATCGATAAAAGATACATACCTTAAAACCTGTCCTTAGGAACAAATCCATCTATTTATTTGATCATGATCTTTATCCATCTATTTATTTGATCATGATCTTTATCCATCTACAGTATTTATTAACAAATTCTCAAACCATAGTGATATGGATTTTTTAATAAATATTTCTCAACATTGGACACTTAATTTGATATTTTAGACAAAAAAAACTCAACTAAATTTGATGAGCTGTACACTCACAAAATTTTGTTAAATAAAAACTCGGTTGATGCGCAAGTCAAAGAAACCTGATCCATTAATCAGTTTGACAGTTAGACAGACGTTCTATGTTTGATTTAATTAAAAATGTAGAAGGGAAGTTGTCTTGTGTTTCTAGTAGGTTTGAAAATAGTACAAAAGGAGATTAGGCCTGAATGAGGATGACAATTTAGTCATCAAAACATTGCCAAATTTTTAATGGATCAGATTCTTTTGACTCACGGTAAACCTCATTTTTATTTAAACTAAATTTGTTGCTTATGTATACAAAATTGTATGCTCAGAATTGAAAAATTATTTTGTTGGAAGGATTAAATCTTACTTCATATCCAACAGTTATTTAGTGTATGTTATTGTGTAGTTCAGTCTACAGTGTAGAAACTCTCTTGTTTACACATTTCAGTATTATGATTACTGATGATGTAGAAATCCGAGAACCTTAATGTACGAGGGCTGTTTTTTTTTTCAACTTCCGACTGTACCGCTAGACAGCAGGGCGAGCGGCATCAGCCAGTAATGCGTGGCAATCGACTGCGCACCTCTCCCACTACAACCTCACTCGTTTTCGGGCGTCCGATGCCATTACCAGTTTATCCAGTGACACATAAACATGGCTACCTTGATAGAATCTCCCGCCAAGTGTGAGTTGTGAAGTGTCATTCATTTCTTGCAAGCTGAAGGGTTATCCGCAGCAGAAATTCACCGTAGAATGAAACGAGTATACTGTGAAAGCTTTATGAGTGACAGTGCAGTGCGTGATTGGTGTTGGATATTTAAAGATGGACGAGTTGACATTCATGATGAAGGGGGCCAAGGACGAAAGTCGATCGCAAACCAAGACCTCGTTGAACGAGTTGACCAAAGTGTAAGAAGCAATCAGAGGTTTACGATTACGGAGCTATCCAATCAGTTTCCTGATATTTCAAGGTCAGCCCTATACACTATCGTAACTGATAAGTTAGGCTACAAAAAACTTTGTGCTCGATGGGTGCCGAAGATGTTGACTGATGACCACAAAGCTCGGCGAATGGCGTCAGCAAGGTCTTTTCTGAATCGTTACGAAGCTGATGGCGATGATTTTTTGAACAAAATCGTGACAGGAGATGAGACATGGGTTCTGTACGACACCCCCAGAAACGAAACAGCAGTCCCAACAATGGATGCATTAAAACTCTCCAAACAAACCCAAAAAATTCAAAAAAACGTTTAACAACAGAAAGATTATGGCCACCGTGTTTTGGGATCAAAAAGGTGTTTTGCTTGTGGAATTTTTAGAGCCAGGGACCACAATCAATGCGGAAGGGTACTGTGGTACGTTACAACGTTTGTGGAGAGCTATCCAGAACAAAAGGAAAGGAATGCTCACATCAGGAGTTGTGCTCATTCATGACAACGCCCGTCCTCACAGTGCTGCTTTGACGAAACGTCTTCTTGATGGGTTTAAATGGGACGTTTTTGACCATCCGGCGTATAGCCCTGATTTAGCGCCGAGCGACTATCACCTTTTTCCATCACTAAAGATGATGCTAGGAGAGCAGAGCTTTCGAACTGACGACGCGCTGCAAGTCGCTGTGAAAACCCATCTCAAATCACTGGCGGCAAACTTCTATGAAAGAGGTATTAAGAAGCTTGTACACAGGTATGAAAAATGCCTCAATTTAAAAGGCGATTATGTAGAAAAGTAACTAATAACGTACCTAACTCTTGATAATAAATTTATTTAATTACTCTCACTAGTTTTACTTTAATACCACATCGGAAGTTGATTAAAAAACAGCCCTCGTAGTATTTTTATTCTTTGATATTACACTTATGCATATCAACTTAATATCATTGATTAAAGCACAAATCAAGAATTAATCAATATATATAATTAATTATATAGTTAATAATGCATTTATTACAATTCATAGCAACTGATAAAGCTGATAAATACAACAATAGCGAGATGGGTGTCAGAAACCAAAAGATAGTTTGTTATCCAGAAAATTAGATATTTTAAACTTAAAATTAAACCTACAAATACAAACAAAATGATAAATATATCTTACATATAATATTTTATGACAAAAAAAGGCACTAATAGTATAAATATCTAAGCTTTACACACAATATCTATCTTGAAGTAGTGTCACTAAATAAATTGCATGTGCAGTTCCAGGAATCAATAAATCATAAACACAGTCCAAAAACTGATCTTTTCTCATAGAACAGTCGGGGGAAGGGGAATAGGAAATAGCATTTCTGCTCTTGGTGCTCATTGCAGAAAAATGGCGTCTTCTAAAAACCATGCTTAATATATATATATATATATAAATATTGCAATATGATTTCTTGTGTATTAATAAAGAACTACACAGTTCTTTATATAGTTCTTTATATATATATTGATGGTTAAGTGATTAATAAAAGAATATGTAAATAAACAGTGAAACAAACAGCAAAAATAATTTAAATTACAAAAGTTATGAACTTCAAAGTCACTTTAACAGATTTATTGAAACATTTTCTCCAGCACATACAATATAAATTGTTGTGACCAACTATGAAGGCGTGTTGTCTGGTAGATTATCTTCTTCTTTATGTTTGTTTGGGTCATCAGGCTTCATTGCTGGGAAAAATAATACTTCCTGAAACACCATATAGAAGTTTAAGTTTAAACAAAAATACACATCTGCTTTGTACAAGGAAAGAAGTTGGTGTAAGGTTTAGGCAAGTGAAAGAGATTCCTATAATTATATAGATGGAAAAACACAAAACAATAGAATTAAAAATGAAAAGGTGTGATAAGAAATTAAAGATTAAAGCTAAAATGGCAACGGCATGTAAAGGAATAGTAATGAAGTAAGGGTGGGAATGGGAATTTAGGCTCTCTTCAACACCCAAATCACCAAAAGTAAAACATAAGCTATAATAATTTTTAAAAATAATAGAAGATACGAGTTAAAGAAGTCCCAGCATAATATCCTTCCAGAACACTTATCAGCTGAGTCTATATTATACAGTCGGCGCCGCTTATTGTGATCATATTTGTCAGAAGCATATTTGATAACAATAACCGAACGATAACAATAACCAAACGCTTAATCACGATGTAGTCTACAGCCGTACTGCATTGAACTCACTGTATTATTACCACAACTGTTTGTTCTGAACGATCCTACCTTTAAGCCTATCATTACATCAAGTAATTCTAATTCTGTAACACTATAATTAAACTGTACTTACCAAATTTTGATGCTATTCCGGACAGTTTTATGTACAGTAGTAGAATTTCTGTAATTTAGTTTTCTACTTGTTAAAATTAGTGGGCATATTTCATGTCAGTTTATTTTATTCCACTGTAGATTTTTTTTTAAAACACTGAATCTAGCATAATTGAAAAAAAATATATAGAACTATGTAAAACACTTGATCAAAACATTTTAACACATAAAACTTCATTATAAAACACTTCAATCTTATTTACACTTCAAATTTACATTTACTTTTTCTCGAAGAATTCCTCTATATGTGACTGTCTGTAGTCTTCTCGTAAAATATTGTTTATAAATTGTTCATATTCATAATGTTTGTTGAAATTTTCTGCTTTTTGTTGAACAAACTGCCTTAGAATCTCAAGAGCTTGGTGAACTTCCTGCTTAGATCTTTGCGGTACACATTTATCATTTTCGTCATCATCGGTGCCTTCTTCTTCTTCAGTAACTTTTGATGTTGAAGCAACTACTCACAAATATCGTCTTCAGTCATTTCCGCTGCTGTTTCAATACTATCGTCAACTTCCATCCACTCAGTATATTCTTTTAAGGACAAATCGAAAGGCTTCAAGCTCTCTTCAGAGTCTTCCTCAGATGTAGCTTGCTCTCGATTTTCTTCAACAAAAAAACCACCTTTTCTAAAGCAATTTTTCACAGTTTTTTCAGAAACTTCATTCCAAGATTCTGCTATCAGATGAATAGCATCGAGTAAAGAAGTTTTTTTAGCCAATTCATTTGAGGTAAGAGTTTGAAATTCATCCATATTTTCTATAATTCTAGCACGCATCTCTCGTCGATAAAAACTTTTGAGATTTTTAATTATGCCTCGGTCACATGGCTGAATAATTGATGTAGTATTGGCCGGAAGATAAATCACTTTGATGTGTTTTAGCGTAGTGCTTATGTCATTATGTGCAGTGCAGTTGTCTAGTAGAAGAACAATGTTGCGTTTGAGACTGGTATCCCAATTAGTCAGCCATTCATTAAAAATTTTTGATATCATCCAAGCATTGGAGTTTGAATGATATTCAACCGATAGCTTTTTGATACCTTGAAAACAACGTGGATTTTTAGATTTACCGATAATTAAGAGTTTTTCTTTATGACCAACCATGTTAACACAACACAAAACAGTTATTCTTTGTTTACATATTTTACAGCCGTTAGCAATTTCATTTTTAAATAAGTAAGTATGTTCGGATAAAGCACGATAATAAAGTCCTGTTTCATCTGCATTGTATATGCAGCTAGAAGAATACTCGGCCAAAATCTTTGGCCATTCGTATTGTAACCAGTCCTCAGCTCCAACAAAATCAGCATTTCTTTTTTCACCACACCTTTTCTTGTAAACAATGTTTTCCCTTTTCTTCCATCGATTGAACCATCCATCTGTGGCTTTAAAATCCTGTTTTCCTATTTTTTTGGCAAGATCCTCAGCTTTTAGACGCATTAGTGGGCCGTCAACTCGAGCATCTTTTTCGCGAACATTTTTAAACCACAATTTCAAAGCTGATTCCACTTGCGGATCCTTCCCAGAACGATGTCTTTTGTTGTCAACATTTGCATTACACTTTGATAATGACAAGATTTTTTCTTTGTTGTTCAATATTTTACATAAGAGAGGTTGAGAAACGCCAAGTTGAGAAGCAGCGTTTCTTTGACTCATTTTTGGTAATTTACTGTACCTATCTAGAATATCAAGTTTTTGTTTAAGACTTAAATCGTGTCGTTTCTTTTGAGATTCGGACATCTTGCTATACTGTCCTTTGAATCTTCAAGTGACACTAAACTCTACAAAACAAACGAAAAAGATCTTTAAAAATTAAGTTATGTAAAATCACACTGAAATACTGTAATAAACTTTCATAAAAATTCACTGTTAAAAATACAGTAGGACTGTGCTGTAAATGGCTCAGTAGTAACATCAACTAATGTTAACAAACAACTAAGGTTGACTCAAGCGAGGCTAGGGTGTTTGCGTAAACAAAGAGTAAGGGAGACATTCTGAGAACTGTGCTAAGTGCTGAAACCGTTATAAAGTATTTCTGTCATTCTAAAAATAAACATTCTATGAATTGGGCGTCATTGTGTGTTGCACGTGCTGTTTACACTACTTTGTAGACATTTTTACTTGGTCCATGCTAGTATACGTTGACGCATATGATTTTGAATGGCAAATTAAATGATAATAATAAGCGAACAGATGATTACAATAAGCGGCCTAATTACAATGTATTAATATACGTCCGTGTTTGTTTTTCAATGAAACGATAACAATAACCGAATGATAACATTAACCGTGATCACAATAAGCGGCGCCGACTGTATTATCAAAATATTTACTGTTTAATTAATAGAGATTTGTTGAAAAAGAAATTTCACTAACATAATGAATTAAGTATGTCCAAAAAATACTACTATCTAATATGATGAATTATCTCAACCATTAGTTTACCCTGCAAGTAGTCTGAGACTCATGAACTGTCAGTACTTGTATGAATTTCTAGTTGGGCTTATTATTCCAATTGTGTTTATTTTTATTGTGTTTGTTTGGAAACTGATGAAAACACTGAAAGCTTGATGAAACTTTGGCAAATCTTTTAAGAAATTACTGTCATGTTATGGGTTCTTTAAAGTAATATTGCTCTAATGAAAACATCAGTTTTTAAGTAGATTAAGTGTTAAAAAACCCTTACTGATAACCAAAAAACTATGTGAAAGATTGCTGATGAAGTTAATTTGATACTATACACAATTCTGACTTAGCGTTCAGGTTTTTAAAAAATCTGTTTGAAAATTCATGCTCAATTTACTAACATCAGATCAAAATTGAGAAGAGTTGAATGTGTTGCCAGCTAGAAATATTCAGTTAAAATGGTTTATTTATTTGCACTCCTAAAATATATTGGTAATTTCTTGAGAGCTTTTCCCATACTTTACTAAAAACTTGATGTTCAGTCATTGCTCAGTGATTTTGTCAATTTTCATTAAGATTAGGGATGGGCCGATTCCGATTCTCGATTCCAGGGATCGTCGATTCTAGGTGGTATCGAGGAATCGTCGATACTCGATTCTTCATCATAAAAGTGTCGATTCCGATTCCTATTTTGTTAACTATTAAAATATGTGTGTGGAGTAATTTATTAGAAAAATAATTAATTACCAACTATATCTTATTTATGTATTGGTTGATATCAATGAATTAAATGATTAAAGTAAACGAAAATATAACGAAAATATTATTATTTATGAAGCAACAGCAATCAAGATAGTAACCATTTCCGGTCTTTTGACATAGCTCCTCTTTCTCCCTCACTAGAGCGGGTTCGATACTCTCTCTCTCTCTCTCTCTCTCTCCCCTACGTGTCTTACTGCCACTGATTTATAGATGTCAGAACAAAACACAAAAAAAGTACAGTAAAAACTCGATTAACCGTGGCCATGATGGTTGAGCGAATAGACGGATAACAGAAACACCGTATTATTCCTCCGAAACTTAACCTCAATAAATTATATTATAGACAGATATCACTCTCACAGTAATGTAATATATTTCGGAGCGAAAAGAAAATAAACACGATTGTAATAGCAAATGAAACTATTTATTAGATGATAAACAGATCCGCACAGTAGCTAAAAATGTAGCAAAATAATGTACAGTAATATAAACTTACAGGTGAAATAGTTCGTGTAGTTTAACAAACAAAGCGAACGCCTCACTGCACCTTAATACATTAGCTGCCAGCCACAATATCGGCGTTTTCATAGAGAATTGCCAAAATATTTTAAGCTCAATTTTAAATCATGTGTTCTTATACTTTGTTCCCCTATCATATCTAAGTATGAATATACATTTCTCATCATAATATTTATACAAATACGTGTCGGACCAACTTGCCCAACATAGTTTTTTCCTACCGTAAATGAAACGTAAATAAACTCCGTCGGACCAATTTACCCGACATTGTTTTTGATTAAATTAAATTTTATTATCTGTGCAACACTGTTTTAATATTTTTGGGTTTTGTGTTAGCAAGAAACAACAAAACCATAATTTCATGTCCCGGCTACCCAAATAATAAACTGACTGGTGATAAAAGTGTTTTTGCGCCTATCACTAAGACACATAAACGTCTCACATGTGATTGATTTGTGAGTTTATAAATATTTTGAATATAGAACTAAAGTGTAATATATTCTCTCTCTGATGAGTAATGCTTAAAAGTTTTAACACCAAATAATTTACTTGTTAAGGAATTTACGTTATAATTTACTTCCTAGTAAGGATGAGTTTATCTAAGTGTATCAATGTTTGTACTTAACTTTCACAAAGTCCGTTTTTAAGGATTATTTTACAACTAAATATTTAGTCAATATTTCCGACTTACTTTTAAGCTTTTGTGAAATTTTGAAAACAGTAGTGAAAATCATTACAACACGTTATAACAAATATGTGTGTCGGCCCAAACTACGGACAAAAAGCTCTTAGAATAACATCATGTTTTTAATCCCGTCGGCGTTTATCTATCAAACAAAAACCATCGTAAATATATCTGTAAGTAGTGTGAAGCTTGTTGTTAAATACTGTGCCTTAATTTTTCCAAAAGTAGCAACACCAGCTGAGTAGTACTAATAAACATAAAGCGTTAAGAGGTCCGACGGTATTCGGTTCAGGCTACTGGCCGTCGCGTCAATTCGATGACAGTTAACAGAAACTGACGGTGGAAAACCACATAATATATCAAATATGAAAAAGCAATTAAACAACATTCATTTTGCCCAAATTTATCAACAAAAAAGATCTATACTTGAAGAAACTTTATCCTCAGACACAGGACCTACAAGTGATAGTCGGTTAAAAATCAACTGGGATTGAGGAATAAATACAAAATAGGCCTGAATCAGTTGCACTTGTTCCAGACACCTGCAGAAAAAAGGTCCCACCAGATGTGGAGAAGGTATGCCCCACTAATCCAGAATGTTGAGGAAGAAGGTACCCCAGGGGAATTGACAGCAGAAGAAGAAGTAAACAATTATCTGGGGGAACCATTAGCTAGTCCAGATTGTGATGTTGGGAAGTATTTAGCAGTACAAAGTGCCAAATACCCTCATTTAAATGCTATGGCAATAAAATACCTGTCTGTCCACTCGCGACAGTGTTTTCTAAAAAACCTTTCTCAACTACAGGAGTTATATATGACAAGCGATGAAACTAGCTTGACCCACAACGTGTTCAAATGCTTGTGTTTTTGAACAGAAATGTGCATTACCTGCCAGACTTTTAAATATTAAAAACTACCCTATTTGTATTAATTTTTTACTTTTTATGTTGTTCGTTTGTTTTTAATTTTTGTTTTGTTTTGAGAGACAGTGTAAATAGGCTTAGGTATTTTTTCAAACATCATAAAATAAGTAAAGTTCACATTGTTAACTTTAAAATAAGTCATTACTTTTATCTGATATGTTTTTATGCTTTTAAAAATTCCTATTGATAAATCAAGGTTGAAGGTTTTGTGTAGCCTATTACATTAAAACAGAACTTTTAAAGGTTTTGCCATATGACCAAGATGTTTACTAAATTAATTATTAGAGAACTAGAATGTAAGCTAATATAACTTGAAAGAATCGAGAATCGAGTAAAGAATCGAGAATCGAATGGAAAATTTTAGAATCGGAATCGGAATTGGAATCGAAAATTTTAGGAATCGGCCCATCCCTAATTAAGATAAAAAGTAAACCTAAGCATAACTAGCACAGTATGTATGGCTAAACATTCAAACAAGAACTGACATCTTGCACTTGAACTAGTGAGTACATATCTCATTACAGACACCATAGTGGATTAACTAGTGTAGTTATTGAACAGACCTTGTAATACACATTTGATACACACATTGGCATTCATGATTAGAAGAATTCAACTAATCTCATAAATTTATCTAGTCCTTACTTTACTCGTCTAATATTAATTCTATGGTTAAGAACTTTTTCAAAACTTGATGTTTAGTCTTTGTTCAATGATTTTGACGATTTTCATCAAGATAAACAGTTTCATTAACTATCTCTGTCCAATTATAAAAACGTGTATTATTATCAGGTATTATTTACATTGTGAAATTATTTAATTATTTTTGAATGAAACTTACGATTTTAAAGCCTATATTTCTAAATATAAGTTTTGAGTAAAGCCCGTATTGTTTAACTAATTATCTAAAGGGAGCAGTAAATAAATGTAAGTTTTTCCAACTAACAAAAGTTTATTTCAAGATAACTATATTTTACAGAACATCTCTAGAACTGAACACCTCCAACTTATAACCTGAGAATTTAAGAGCACCATAAGCTAAATTCACTGCTAGGTTTTTCAAAACATATCTGGACCCATTTTTTTGGGAGATTCTTTTCATAATTCCGAATTGCATTTATGAATTAGATCATTACGTTCCAGCAGTTAACTCAAAAGGTAGATGCAGACAGACACAAACACTGCAGTCAATCCCTAACACACTTCAACAACACATTGGTAATTTGGATTAACAGGTATATTCTCGCTCAAACTACAATGTCTTATGGAATCAATATGTTAGTCCGTGAATAACATAAGCCAATATGTATAGTAATACATTACGTGTTAAGTTGACCGTGTTAGGTTTCGATTTTTCAGGGGTTTAAGTGGCTGTATCGCTTACCATGTAGTAGCTGCCAGTAGTATCATACTTTAACAGATGTTTATTCCTAGTAACCTCCTCATCTTATTTCAAAGTATTAAAACAAGTCGATTGCAAAAAAAAATCTTATTTTTATAATCTAACTTAAAAATTATTTAATACATTGCACACATTAGAATAATACATTTACATACTATAACTGTGCGACAGAAGAACTTAAAAGTTGATGACACATAAAAATTACTTACCTTTATATTATTAGAATCTGTGAGAAACATTGTGACTCTGTCGATTCCCATTCCCCAACCTGCTGTAGGAGGCAAACCATATTCTAAAGCTGTGCAGAAGTTCTCATCTACTAGTTGAGCTTCATCATCTCCTGCAGCTTTGTCCTAAAATTTAAATTTTACTGCAAATATTCTTCAGTTCACAAATTATTTCATTAATCCTAAAACTTAGGTGGTTTGTTACAAAGAAATATCTAGTAACAGTAGCATTATGCTTCCAAAATATTACATATTATTTTAATTCTTATATAATTTAAGGAAAAATGTTAGTTTTGATCAGTTAATAAATATATTAATTTATATAAATACTAATACAAACAATAGGCGTGTCTGATACTTTTTAAAAACTGATTTCAATTATTTTTTTTTTTTTAATTTGAATTCAGTACACATTTAATGAATGTTTTTGTTACGTTGTTATTAACTACAATAAATACCTGTTTATAATAAAATTATTTTTTATAATCTCATATATTCATTTAATTTGTTGAAAAGTTTGAAAAATTATTAGCTCTAATTTGTTATTTGTAGTTAAAATTTTGGAGTTAAATGGGGGGAAAATCTGTATTATTGTTTCCGATATTTTAACAAATTTTAAGGTAATTTCTCACCACACAAAAATTAAATGTTTTTCTAAATTTAAAATTTTGTATACATAACTATTTAAAGTTTTCATTTATGTCAACACTCTCCTGAGTGCCATAACCTAATTTTTTTTTTAAAGTAAATATCAAAGAAATATAAAAAACTCTGCTGCAACTACTAAATCACTTGAAAACAAACAAACATTTTGAATCTACTATTTATAAAACTTACCTTGGCTTGCTGCTCAAATCTTTCCCGTTGCACAACAGGATCATTTAATTCAGTATAAGCATTGCATATTTCTTTTTTCATTACAAACAACTCAAATCTCTCTGTGAGACCAGGGATGTTACGATGCCACTTGGCAAGAGGACTCATTACTTGAGGGTGATCCAAAATAAATGTGGGGTTGACACACTGTTCTTCCAGAAACTCTCCAACTAACTATCCAATCAAACAAAAGGTTATCAATAAAATTAAAACAATGACATATAAAACTCAAATTTTCAATTGAATTCTTAAATTTTTAATTATTTAAGCAAGACAATTTATAAAAATTTTAATACAGAGCTTTAGTGGAGAAATGTTACTCCAGATATATTAATTATATTTTAATATAAAAAGATATATTGTAAAACCTTTCATACATCAAAATTTCTTCCTATGTGTGGATATTTCTTCAAAATTTATTTACACATGGCTTTTGCCAAAGAAACACTCATAAACATGCACACAGTCCTAAAACAATAGACCCAACCTCTATTTAATATTTCCTATCACAACATTAGTGATCATTCAACTTCAATAACATATATTACATATTTAAGTGATAAAAAAACGTTTTTGAGAAACTTTCCTTAAAAAAAAATTATGGTGTCTTTTATATAACAAACAGTATTTACATTTCAAGTAATGATACTCAGACCAAAAAAAACAAAAATTTATATATTCAGATCTAAAATTAAATTAGAAGTTTAAAAATTAAATTTCAAGTTGAATAAATCCATTCAAAAATATATCTTCAAGTTAGAAGTAGGGACAACAATTAAATCTGGAGAAAATATATAAAGAATCTTGAGTCATATTCAAGTGGAGTCTATATAATAGTGGAGTGAAAATAAACTATAAAAATAAAAACTGCGAAACCTTTTAAAAACCCATGAGTTTTTAAGAGAACGTTTTCCAGAGATCCACTATGGGCTAGCCTTTCTCAACACTTATATAGAACAACTACTCTATCAAACCCATTAGAAAACCAATAATAGAAGACAAACTATTTTGATAGACATTGAGCGCAAATGAAGTATTTATCTATCCCTGGTAATTTTCTACAAGATTTGGCATGTTATTAATTCAGCAGAGAAAATCTTAGTTGCTGAAGATGCTAAAACACTTTGTAATCAAAAAAAAAAGAACTTTACATCACTAATAACAGATTACATCCACAACAATATGTCTATGTAATTTAGGGTAATATATTTATCAACTACAGTAAACTCCCGGTTAACCGTGGAATAGGGTGGCACGGCAACGCCGGATAATGAATTCCCCGGATAATCCGCTATTAACAAAGAATACGCAAAACGATCAATAATCGATTACTATACCATAAGTTACACATATAATGACCCCGGTTAATACAATTCACAAATAATCTTCAGAGGACAAAATAAATACGGAAAATAATTTAAAATGTCGATGTATTTAACGGATTATAACATGTTCATTTATATGTCTAACTATTTACAATACTGTACGTACATAAGTATATGTCAAAAGTAAGTATGTATGTACAGTACATATGTAATTTCCTTTACACATAATACTTTCACTTTTTAACAAAAAAATCTGTCACTTTCGTCTGTTTTTTTTGTGAGCATTGATTTAGCTTTAATGTGCGATCTAAGTTTCTTGAGAACCATTTTGTCGCACAGTGTCTACTTGTGTCACATGTGTCGCAAAGCCATAAAGATTGATATGTATATGACAGACATGGATAATGCACATGTCACGTCCTAGACTATTTATAGCCGAGATTAGCTGACATTTGTTTACAATCTTATGATACATATTAGGTTTTCGGGCGTCCAAGCATTTTATCATTGTCTCTTATATACAGTAGTCTACTCGCCCCTTTTATTTCGCTGGCCCGCGTCAGGATGCTTCCCTTTCATTGTGAAAATTAGTACGTACATATTTACATATCTATTCTCTTCATCTTAACTTCTATTAGGCCTTATATGTATTTACGTCATAATTCACCGTTTGGAAATTCAAACACATGAATCTGATTGGAATAAAAATTGGATATTTGTAAAACAATGGCAGACCCCGAATAATCCGCAAACCAGTTAATCCGCCCACGGAATCGGGAGTTTACTGTATAATCAAATATTAATATTTTGATGAAAAGTGGCTAAATTATAAATGGTTCCTAAAAACTCTTCTTGAGAAACCCAGTAATATATACAGACTATACTTTAGTTGAGTATATACACAGTCTCAACTTAACCTGTAATAAGAGAGTTTTCAATATATTTTTTTTAATGTATATTTATGTTTTAAATAGTGATGGGACGATTTCAAAATGCCAATACCAAGAAATCAGTTCCCGAATCCAAATACCACAGCTACCAAACCAATTGAAAAAGGAAAATTTTTTTTATAAAATTTAAAACGAGATAACGTTTACAGAAAAGTTGTTAAAGTGCTTGCGTTACAACCACAATTACGCACTAATGCAACATTATGTTAGAACGGCAACAGATATTTTACCGCCCGATGTGTAACGCGACATTATGTTAAAGTGGCAATGGATATTTTACCACCCAATGTGTAAACACGACATTATGTTAAAGCAGCAACATATATTTTACCGCTTAAATTGTAAACACAACAATATGTTGCAGCGGCGACGGATATTTTATCGCTCAATGTCTAAACTCCGGCCGCACTGGTATCTATGTATTTGGCATCGACTTTTGCGATTGATTCCCAATTCTGATTATTCTAATGTGTGAATCAGTGAAATCGACTTCAGTGAAATCAGTGAGAACTGACCCATCACTATTTTTAAATTTATTTATTGAATTGAATTAGGGATGAAATATCAAGATTGCTTGTACTTACCTTTTTTCAACATATTTAAAAGAACCACCAAGAAAAAGAGATGTGTTTATTACAACATAAAATGTTTTACACTATGTGTTTGTGAGTGTGCACATGTGCAGTTGTGTATGTATACATATCTGTATGTGTGTGTGTTCCTATTTTAAAGCACAATGCATGTTTATTTCTGAAACCGCAATATCACATTTGTTTACTCTAATCTAAATATCAACATCTATTACATGGTAAGTATTTTTGCTTGTTTTAAGAAAAATCTAATAATTATAGTGATGGAGTGAGTATGCAAGTATTTTAAAATCATCTGAAAAAACAGATTATTGGTATTACGAGTATCAAAATAGTCAGAAAAAATAATAGAGATGAACAAGAAGTGAATTTAAGTTTGATAAAAACAAGGAATCCAATCCAAAACAAAGTGTTGTGTGTGTGTGATCACAACCTTTGATTAGATGAAGCTAATCACACCCTACTATGGAGTAGTGAGTAGCTGGGAGGAGTCATTTTCTGAGACTAAAGACAATGTTTTATATAACTTTAAAAAAAAGTCTTAGACAAATATAAAATTTGTACATAATCATTAAAATTGTCCAACCTTATCAAGCAATCTAGCTGAGGTTCGAGGTGGCGGGCATTCAACACCATGCTTTACACACAACTGACTCAACAAAGCATTAGACTCTGGTGTTGCTAAATCACCTGGTGCAGGTAATTTTACTTTCAGAATCTCTTCTAGTGCTGGAAACATATATATCCGTCGAAATGGAGGACTAAAATCTACCTCAACTTCTTCCCCTTCATCTCCATCAGGATGGTATTTCACTTTGTAAGTCCCATGAATACTTTTAACCATACCTTTAAAAAAATCATTGGAAAATTGATAATACCTTGTTTTTTTTTAATACATTATAAAAACAAATATCACAGAACAAAATTTATGTAGTCTTTACTATGAAAAGATTTTAGAACCTTGAATTAAATGTGTGTTGTAATATAATAACACTGAAATTTAATTTTTATTGGAATATTAATTAAGGACACTGTTCTGCCAGATTTTTCCATACTTACAATAGTATCCAGATCAGAGTTTCTCAAGCTTTGGCCCTTTTAGCACTTCCAACACACAACGGTTCTGAACAGTTAAAAAGGAGAGGATATAAGTGTTATTATGTATAAAGATTATGTTGTTAATGAAGTGTTTATGTATGTTTGAGTGTGAGTATTGTGTAGATATTGTCGTCAGTGGTGTTATGTTATACTGAGGTACCATGAAGGATCCCAAACCCTTGTGTGAGCAACTAGTCTGCACTCCCTCCTGCGAGCTTCAGACAAGTATGTTTGTTAACATATTAATGGAGTATATTTTGTATGAAACTATTGTCAACACTTGAAGTTAGTACATTATAAACATTACTACCTATTTATTATTCTTTTGAATCACTACTTTTAACAAACGTGAGCATGTTTCGGTTATCATGACACATATTTCACTTCAAGTAAATAGAAATTACAGTTCTAATTTACTTTCTTCAAATTAATTATTTTAAAGATTTAATATTAAATTTAGAAATATTAGTCATTTAAACCTAATTAATTTTATTTCAAGGCTGGTTTTATTAAATATTTTTTAAAGAATGGAATTAAGTACAAATAATTATACATTATTTATAATGATAAAACAATTAATTATAATCAATTTAGTGAATTAATTGCCGCCTACCTGAAACCAGTTTCTCTGTGATGTCAATGAGGTCATTATAATCTGCATATGCCATATAAAATTCACATGTTGTAAATTCTGGATTATGAGTTAAATCAATACCTTCATTACGGAACTGTCTTCCAATTTCATACACTCGATCAATTCCACCAACAACTAACATCTGTGAAATTTAAAAAAATACAATACACCCTTTATTACTTATCAGGAATATAGCAAGCTGATCAACAAGATAATGTATGAGCTATATAATAATACAGTAAACTCCCGATTATCCGTGGAATAGGGTGGCCCGGCAACCCCGGATAACGAATTCCCCGGATAATCCGCTATGAACAAAGAATACGCAAAACGATCGAAATCGATTATTATACCATAAGTTACACAAATAATGACCCCGATTAATGCAATTCACATATATAATCTTCAGAGGACAAAATAAATACAGAAAATAATTTAAAATGTCGATGTATTTGACGGATTATAACATGTAAATACATTTATATGTTCAACTATTTATAATACATACATAAGTATATATCAAAAGTAAGTATGTATGTACATATGTAATTTCCTTTACACATAATACTTTCACTTTTTAACAAAAAAATCTGTCACGTTCGTCTGTTTTTTTGTGAGCATTGATTTAGTTTTAATGTGCGATCTAAGTTTCTTGAGAACCATTTTGTTGCACAGTGTCTACTTGTGTCATGTGTGTCACAAAGCCATAAAGATCGATAATGTATATGACAGACATGGATAATGCGTATGTCACGTCCTAGACTATTTATAGCCAAGATTAGCTGACATTTGTTTACAATCTTATGATACACATTAGGTTTTCGGGCGTCCAAGCATTTTGTCATTGTCTCTTATATACAGTAGTCTGCTCGCCCCTTTTATTTCGCTGGTTCGCGTCGGGATGCTTCCCTTTCAATGTTAAAATTAGTACGTACATATTTACATATATATTCCCTTCATCTTAACTTCTATTAAGCCTTATATGTATTTACATCGTAATTCACCGTTTGGAAATTTAAACACATCTGATTGGAATAAAAATTGGTTATTTGTAAAACAATGGCAGACCCCGGATAATCCGCAAACCGGTTAATCCACCCACGGATAATCGGGAGTTTAGTGTATTATTTAGTATCATTTATATTAATCTATATAATATATTTTCTCTAACAATTTATTAACTTCTAAAAATTAAACCTTACTTGATATTTGTATGCAATTAAATAAATTGCTTATTTAGTTACAATGAAACTGTTGGATAAATGATCCTATGTGAACCCAATGAGTCTGTCAATCTTATATCATTTATTAAAAATTCCTGCCAACCTTTCACAATTAATAACATTTGAATTGACCTATGCTAACCATAATGCATTGTATGACCATATTGTTTGCACTGAAACAAATATCTGTATGCCAAACTATTTGAGAAACCTACAGAACTCTTCTTTGATACATATTTTCCTATATCATTCACTAAGGACAGCAGGTGGGACGAAAATACATAGTAAAACTATGAGTTATATACTCATAATCATGTATACTCATCATCAGTAAACATGATGTTATAAAACTAGAGTGTAATAAAGTCACATCCACATGATTCAATAAGCGCACAAATGTTATAGGTCTTGTATAACAATACAGATTTACTTATTAGTGTATGTAAATTTTAAAGAAAATATTGCTTTAAAGGAAATAAAACAATAGAAAATTGGTATTGGCCAAGACAAATGTTGTGCTATAGATTGGCAGTAAACCACGTTATGAAAGTGACTAAATAGAAAAAAAAAACAATCTCTTCCTACTTCATTAATCGATGTCATCTATTGCTTTTTTATATTACTTCTGTAATATTTTTTAAGTACATGTTTTTTAGTGTTGCGTTGTAATATTATAATAAAGAAAGTTGGAGATATTTAATGTATAATTGCAGTGTTTTTTGTTGAGTATTTTCTCAAAATCATGACTTGCATTGTTTGTTTAAAAATTACAACATAAAACTATTATTTTCAACATTCTATTCAAAACTACAATAATAATATTTTTATTTCTTCAATATCAAAAACATAAAAACAATGCTCAAAATCTGTTTAACATGTTTAAACACCACCAAGCGGCGCATATATGCGCTGTCTGGTTTTTCATGAGGGACCCGTGGTAAGAATTGGATCTTTCCACACAGACCACGTTAATGTGGGCCTGACCTTCATTACAGACTAAAAGTGGAAAGTTGTTACAATAACTTATTATACTTCATAGAAACCCTTGGTCTATATGTGTTTGTTGTATATTTTTGTTTTTGCTGCTTAAAGTGTTTTTTTATGATGGCGCATTAATGAGCTGGTCGGTCCGTAGCATAAAAATTTTATCATTGTTACGGGCTTCCCCCGAATGAGGCACTATAGTGTAGCCCCTCAAATTCAAAACCAAATATGCTTTTTTTGATAAAAACAAATTTTTTTAAGTATGTAAAATTTAATAAATTATAAAAAGTTTATAGGCTATTAAATTTTGCTTCTTACTTAAAACAGGGCTTAGAAGTGTAATATATTTAATATATTACAAATAACACTATATACATGTAAAAACAGAAATGTCATACAAAGGCTTGGCTTATATCAACAAACTCTCAACTAAAAGTAACTGGTATTGCCAGGTCATGCTTGACAGATTGCTTATATAGACTACATATCTTATTGAAAAGATGCTGACATTATAAACAATATTGTATCAGAGACAAAATATGATTACATTTGTGTTCCATATACAGTAGGCCAACAGAATATTTACAAACACACTCATCACTTGTGACAGGTTTACATCCTGTGTTGATAAATGGCATTTAGAGTACATTCTTTGTGATTCCTATGGAATAGAATGGTAGAAGCAGGTATAAACAATGTGTCAGGAGTATTTTGTCATCATTTACCTTGATAAATGAGAGACCAAATGTCCCACATTAACGTCAGGTATGTCTATAGTCCGATATGAATATATCAAATCGTTAAAATAAACCACTGGTTTGTCAAAGGAATGAAAGTAACACGCAAACAGTGTCCCAAATATGAGCCGTCGGTCCATTTCAACTACTCAGAGCAGCGCATATGTGAGACGTCGGTCCAGGACGAGAGACTGGCTGATCTATATGAATAGTTATTTTTGTTAACATTGCAGTAGCGAACGTGTTAACGCTATATAAACCAATTCTATTTTCTAAACAATAAGTCATTAAATTATACTTTGCATTTATAGATTATGCTATACCTACCTATTTTTGTTTATGACTATTTTTCAACCGATTTTTACAAAAGAAGTATATACCCTTACACGATGAACATAGTGCACTTTAAATCTCAGAAATATTCTTAAAATAATAATTTATCATTTAAATAGTCATTCAATTATGAATTATGATTATTTTTTCATTTCAGGAAAGCTGTAGTCTATTATTATTTTATGTAAAAGGTTTATTCTTTGCTCCTAAAAACCTAAATATTTTTCTATATTCTTATTCAGAGAGATGTTTTCTATTTAAGGAATACTATACATAAAAAACCTTGAAGTGTTTTTATTTTCACTAGAACTCGTTCAATTTTTCATCTCTTGGTCGAACAATTTGTGTATAACAAATTATATTTGTAGTAATATACTTAATATATTATAATATATACAATATATTTGACAAAATAAGTTTTGTCACTTACTTACAATGTTGTAACTTTTTTTACTTTTTATAGTATTTGCATATTATTCACATTTTCTTATAGCTAAAAAATTGTACTTACAGGCTAAATTTTAAAAAAATTATACAAAAATTATGCATACCTGCTAATTTTAGGTTTTGTGATTTGTCAATGATTTTTTCCATGTTAAATTTATGTTTACCCTGTATAAAAATATAACATGTTTTAGGTTACAAAAAGTAAACGTTTCAAAAAATACATTATTTTTCAACTTGAAATGGATTTTCGGTATTTTACTGCCTATACTTTGTTTACAAAACATTATAACTTAAATTTCCCTACAAATTTTTAAACAGTTTTTCATTTTCATGAAATTAAATATTTCTTAATAAGTATCTGAATTTTGATAACAGTATTTGAAAGTACATTTCTTAAGAATAAAAACATATAATACAATATAAATGCGTGTTTAAAATCTTTTCATTTAAAAATAAAAAAAAGCTTTGAAATCACAACAAATGGGCATTGCACTTAAGAGGTTCAATATTCCTGCAGATCTAAGGTTAACAAAACAAGTTCCATCTGCAATAAGAATTATAGCTGTCAAATTTACGCCATGTGTTATATATATATATATATATATATATATATATATAATTTATTATGAGGGCACGGATTGTACCATTACATGGCTTAAGGTTTGTAGTTAGTAAATAAATAGGTTTCATTAGGAACTGAGCCAAACATTCTGTCAGTTCGTGTACTAAAGATAAGATCGAGTTCCTGGAATCACTATCGATAACTTGTCAACAGATGAACCTTAGACACTATACCCTATATGATATTGACAGTCGTCATGAACATACGGACAAAAAACCGTCCAGTAGCACTATACTGGTTCCTGGAGTATTCAACCAATATGTAGCCAATAGTCATATTCTACATGTAATCAAATATGCATATTCTAAACCATTTCAAAAACCTAGGGTTATGGATTTTTAGTACAAAACTAACAAGTAAATTACTATGTGTAATTTTAGGACAAAATTTTCCCATCAAACATTTAATTTTCCAACAAAGAGGAATCAAAGTTTTTGTTTTGTTTAGGACGCTATTTGTTGGCTTAGTTTCTATTGCTTCTAGTTTCTATTTTTGCTTAAATTGTAGCAATAATTTCTAGGAACAGAATTCAAAATTTAAAAGCTAAAAATTAATTGAAAAAATTATTCCTACAGAGAATTCTACAACAGTATTAGTAACAATATTAAGATAAACCATATTCATGAAGACGGCTGTTGTTTAACAGCTACATCCAAAACCGTGTGTGACTAAATGAAATCAGTTGAATTTCTCATTAAGTAAATGGTTAATTTATTATAAAAAGATAGGTTCTACACCTTATAATCTTTCTCTCTTTCAACCTAATTTTCTTTCTCATATTCTAAAAAGTCTTATGTAGTGAACCAGTTACCAAGTAATTGTAAGTTTCTGAATTTCGTTTTTCCTAAAAGATGTTTGTTATTATGTGCAACCAATTGGACATATTGTTTTTATATTTTAACAGCTTTACCAAAAGTGTAGGTGTAAAGTGTATTAAATTTCCTTCAAGATAATTATATAGGAAATATATTTTTATGTTGAATGATATTCTTTTAAAGTTCTAATTATATCATACCTTCACTGGTGCACGAATCTGTATTATTGTATAAGGCTGTGGGATCACGCGTTACTGGCAATGTAGACCTAACTTTAGATTACATATGTTCTAAAGGATTTTGTGTAGTTAGGTAATTTAGTTAGTTATTAACCTAGAATTTGTAATCTACGATATACAGTATGCTGGAAAAGCAGAAAAACACTGTGCTTTCTATTGAAGATTAGATTTATGCAATAAAACTATTGATGCAATAAAAACTATTTAAACATCTACATTACCTTATGATAGAGTTCAGGTGCTATCCTCATGTAAAGGTCCATATTCAGTTCATTATGATGAGTAACAAAAGGCTTTGCTGTTGCTCCACCAGCAATCATGTTCATCATTGGTGTCTCTACTTCTAAGAATCCCAGTGAATCCAAAAAATGCCGAACATATGCTATTATTTTAGCTCGAACTATGAATTTTTGACGGACCTTGTCATTTAAAATTAAGTCTAAATATCTTTGACGAAATCTAGTTTCCTACAAAAATAAAAAATAGATCAGCACATTGGCTCACATTTACTATATGCTTTATTTCTTAGTTACAAAATAAAATGAAGCTCTGAAATAATTAATAATATTCAAACAACCTGATAAATTTATCGAAACACTTTTACTAGTTATATCAGAACAAATTTTAAAACATTTATTATTACAATTGAATATTTTAAAAAACGTGTTTAAATATTAAATACCATATTCATATTATGTGGTCAGATATCTGTGTGACCGATCCTACACACGTGCTCTACAAGACTCTATTTGACACCATTGCTACAGATATCATTAAATGTCTATTAGAATGTATTTACAATGTACAGCACAAGTTTAGTTATAAAAGTCGCTCAAGTTATGAAATACAAGCTGTAATATGTTTTGAGAGATATAAACATACCATAAATTTATCAACACATTAATGACATGCATTATAACAATGCTATGAGTTTCTCCAAGAAAATGAAATTTCACCAAAAAACTTCTGAATGAAAAATCATGTGTACTGTGTTTTTAGATATACAGTTTAAAAATTGATCTTCTTCAAGCAGCAAGAATGTACCATAATGCATTGTGTAAAGTTACTGAAACAACAATAGCAAATTGTTTTAAGAAAGCTGTATTCGTTAAAAGATCTGACCAACATCCAAGTGAACATGTTATATAATTGAACTCATATAAGTTCCAAGTGAACTCATAAAATTGAGTATGTTCCCCTTCCCCCTGTCAAATGGAAAACCATAACGAATGTCCTTTTTGAAGAGAATGTTAAAATAGACGAACAAGTAGACGTGTATGGAGAACTTTCTGATCAAGGTATTTTAGCAGAAGTGAAAAACAGAAAAGTGCCGAATTGTCGGATTTAGAAAAAGATCAAGTTGAAGTTAAAGAGTCTCCAATTCCTACTACGTCAGAGGCTCTTCATCATTCGCTTAAGTTTCGGCAGTACATCGAAAGACAAACCCTATGTTAGTGAGAGTTTTCCACTCCTTAAATGTACATGAGGATCTTGCAAATGTCAAAAGAATTAACTGTGCAAGACAATCGTACATTACAAAATATTTACTTTAATTTTGCACTGTACATATATTATCACTTATTGTATATGTATATATTGTATTCATGTAATTTTCCTCCTAATGTTGACTAGAGTAACTTTTAACCCATTGTGGTTTATGTAGTAGGCCAGCAAGTTACAACAATTTTGTTTGTCCCGGTTATAAAGACTATCCCAGCTAGTATTGAAAGTCATCATTGTTTGATTGATTTATTTGCCTCAAGAGAGTTTATTTTCTGATATGTCATGCACAAGACTAGACATCTGTGCTATCAAAGAGTATCAACTCTCAATACTTACAGCATAAATAACGATATTTATGGCTCACTGAGCTTCTGTCAGATGTCTAAGCATAATACAGTAGAACCCTTTAGCGGTGTTTGTCAACTGGAGTGAGAAGCTCAGTAGGCCTATAGATTTTACTCTGTGTTGGTCAGTAATTTACATATGTTTATAATTATTGTATTTTGTGTACATACGAAATGAACAATAATTTCAATTTTAGATTTTAAAGCAAACTTTAAACCGTAACTTTTAATTTGTTTTTACTAATTATGATTACACATATTAATCAATTAACAAATAATAAACTAAGGTAAAAAATAACGAATAGAAAAACTGCACCCGGATAAAAAATATAATATTTAGTGCCTTATAAGTGAGAATATTTTTGAAGTGAAATACAACTAAATTGACTCGAGAAATAATTTTGCACCCACCAGTGTCCGCACACACATTAGATCCACAATAGTTTAACTGCTAACAGTTATAAGTTTTATAATTCTACTATGTCCTAAGTTAATTGCTTATTCAAATTATAGTGTTTAACATTAACCAGTGACACGATACCTGAAAACTGGCAAAACTGTCATCATAGACACACAAAAAAGGTTGGACTGTTCTGACAAAAAGGGTATTTTCCAACTATCAATTTTTGGTTAATTCAAATGTTTTCATTGGTCCCTTCAGCTTCTAATTGTTGAAGTTCTACTGTATTCTCTTTACTGTATTCTCTCTACTATATTCTCTCTACTGTATTCTATCTACTGCATTCTCTCTACTGTATTTTCTCTACTGCATTCTCTCTACTTTATTCTCTCTACTGTATTCTCTCTACTGCATTCTCTCTACTGCATTCTCTCTACTGTATTCTCTCTACTGTATGTGCTCTCGTTTTTATAAACATTATAATAGTGAGTAACTGCAAAGGGAACTGTGCTCTTTTAATCTTATTTGTTAGTGAACACTTCAGAAATATTTATTTCCAAATATTTAGTGAACATTTACATCATATGAGGCATCATCATGTTAAAACTTGGATAAGTGTGCACCGGGTTCCGGGCTACTCAACTTCCTATCTCATCATTACATGTAAGTATAATTAATTAGTGACTGCAGAGACTAATTAATTGATTTATTTAGTTCAGAGACTTTAATAAGTACTCATTATATTTAAAAGTTAACCCTTATAACCTGGTATTCTATGGCTCACAGATCTGCCTTTTTAGTAAAATCTATCTGTGTGATCTTCCAGAAAATTCAAAATGAATCTAATTTCACTCTCTTCCCCCATTGGCTGAATGCTACCTAGTGAAGCAAACGGTAGGATAAATATTAACAATTCATAAAAACAAGATCTTTACTTAAATAATTTATAAATAATTGTGTTTAAAAAACTTATTATTATTAATTCCTTTAATTTTTTTTAATTTTTAATATTATTTCAAGCATTGATACTGTTTATACAACTCAAATTTTTAAGTAGTTGTGCAAATATCTAAAATTTTGTTAATAAGTATCAAGTAACAAATAATTACCTATAATCACTAACCTTATCTTTCAGTCCAAAATGTAAATGAGGAAGCATATGTAAACAAGGTGTTAACAATTGTATCTTTGTTGGTATTAAAGACAGTTCCCCTTTCTTAGTCTTGCCAGGGTGACCAATGCACCCGATAATATCTCCACGCCTTAATTTATCTATGTCAGTAGCATATTCGGCTTCAGAAGCATAATGTTTTGCATTTGCCATAACTTGGATCTTTACACCTTCCCCACGGAGGTCGTAGAAAATAAGTTTGGCTCCAGAAGCTCTAATTGCATGTATTCTTCCTGAAAATTTAAAAATAATTATAATAATAATTAGTGTCATAAATTCTACAAAATGTAAATCAAAATAGTTTAATCTAATGCACAGATATCATATGGCTTGATGAAGACTAACAACTTGACATGAAATTTCATATGAAATACGATTTTATTTTCTTAAAGATGATTTTCTAATTCCTTAATTTTCCTAAATAGAAATCACTGTTTAATGATAAATACCTTCAAATAATTGTCAGATGACCTAATTTTCTACAATAAAGTAATCAATAGTAATCAGTAACCTCTGTTGTGGCAGCTAAAAATATTACATTTTAATGACCTTAAGCTACAAAACATGTACATTATTTCTAAATTTAGGGTTTATTGTAATTGAATAAATATTTTAAAGGAATTAAAATATCTTATTCTAAATTTGTCTTAATTTAATTGCCCCATCACTTGAATATAAGGTGACTGTATTTACATACACAAACTTGGAACTTAGATTTATCTTCCAAAAGCTCAAAGAGATAAAATGAAAAATGAAGTTGAAGACTTCTTAAATTAAACGAAATATCAAACGGTGATCGAATTTTTTCAGTTTCTACTTATTGTCTTTTGTGTGTTTGGAAGACAATTAAGATAATTATTTATCTATTTGTAGAATTCAATACAGATTTCTGCTCATGTCATTAAATATAGTCGATCATTTCGTCATTTTGCTCTGTTCAACCCATTCCTTTAAAGTGTTTCAAGTGAAATAAGACTTCAATGTAATTATTAGCAAATAATACATTATATCTCTTGAAACAGAATACAAATATGAAATAAGATTTAAATCAAACGATTTTTACTTGTTAAGGTAGCCCATCATAGTAGATGTTTACAAGAAGTACTGGATTTTTGTAGGAAAACAGTGTACTCGCCATTTTTTGCTAATATTTTCCTTTCAAGATCTTTGACTTTTATTGGTAGGAAATTACTTTTCCCTATTTTTCATATGACTAAATATTTATTTGCTGCCTTCTTTAGAGATTATTTGATTACATTTTCCCAATCTAACTTACAATTAGTTGCAATTACGTTCTGTATTAAGATCTTTAAAAAGCTATTTAAGAATTTTCTTGAGAAAGTTTTCAAAGTAGTTTCTCAGAATTTCTTTCCTGTATGTAATAAATACATGAAGTAGTAAATTAAGTTTTTTACCTGCTACACTAAGCTTAGTTTCTTCCAAAATGTCTCCATCTTTGAGATGATTGTAAGTTTCTATAAATTCTTCTAATGATGTTGATACATGAAACTTATGTGGATATGGTTTATCATTAGTCTCTTTTAATTGTGCAACTTTTTCTGTTCTTAACCTGTAGAATTCCTGAAAGAATAATATTTGGAAAAATTATATGACTAAAATAATATTTTGTTCGTAGAGTTATAAAAATTAGGGATATTTAGAAAGCTCTCATTTTTGTACATAGAGCAAGAAGTTAGAAAAGGACCCTGAATAAGAGAAAATTTCTCTTATACAGAATTTAGGCTGAGTTACTTCATTTCAAACAGTATAAAAAGCATGATTTAACAGTCTGCTTATCCTTATAAGCTATTCAAAATGGCAGCTCCAATAAAAAAATGCTAACACTTATAAGTTACGAGGGTAATTCATAAAATAAGGTTTCCATAATTTTTTAAAATAGACAGCATTATTTTTGTTCTTAATGTATACATCATTTTAAAGCTTAAAACTTACTCTATTTTTCCACATAATCACCGTTTCTGTCCAAACACTTTTGAAAACGATGCTCCAACTTTTCTATCCCTATGTTACAGAATTCTACCACCAAACCTTTGAAGAATCAAGTAACCTCTTCCTTGATTTCATCATCGGTACTGAGGCAAAAGCTACTCAAGTGTTCCTTTACTTTTGGGAATAAATTATAATCACTTGGGGCTAAGACAGGACTGTAGGGGCAGTGGGGCACAACAGTCCAGCCAAAATTTGACAGCAGTTCTAGAGTTTGATGTGAGACATGAGGTCGAGGGTTGTCATGCATAAGCCTCACACCACTGGACAATCATCCTCTCCAGCGGTTCTGGATCGCTAGTGTCAGATTTCTTAATGTGTCACAATGTGTCGGAGTTAACTGTTGTTCCATGAGGCAAAAAGTCGATTAAAAGCAAGCCCTTCCTGTTCCAAGTGACGGTTGCCATTACTTTCCCAGCAAACTGCGTTTGTTTAAACTGGAGTGACGCCATTCACATGATTGCTGCTTGGTTTTGGGGGTAAAGTGAAACGCCCATGTTTCATCCCCTTTGTCAATGGAATCCAAGAATTCTTCTTTGTTGTCTCTACATTGTGCCAAACACTGCTGGGCACACTCGACATGCTGCTGTTTGTAGTTTTCTGTAAGCATTTGTGCACACACTTTGTGATAGCCTAATATTTTGGTTAAAATGTTATGAATCGTGGTGTTGGAAGTCTCAGGAATACACAAAGCAAGTTCGTTAATGGTGATCCTCTGATCTTCAAGCAATATTCTTTCATCTTTATCAACAATTCCGTCTGAAACTGAAGGCCTTCCGCTCTGGTCTTCATCATGAATTTTCATACGGCCATCACTCAATTCTCTACACCATTTGCGAACTTGTTGAATAGATATACACTCTTTCCCATAAACTTAGGTGAAATCCGTTTTGCATTTTAAAAACCTATTACAGCATGAATTTTGCAACTGGCAGTATCAGCGATAGGGAGCTCCATCTTCGAAGGTTGCTAGCCTGGCACTGAGCAATGTAGCGAGGCGGGAGTGGTGAGGACAGAGAGAGGGGAAGTTGATAAGTAAGACAGAGTTACCAGATTTCTCCTAGCATGTCGCAATCTGTCTTAGCAGCATAAGGACCCTTATTTTATGAATTACTCTTGTACAAAGTTATTCGAATTCACCATGCAAAAAACATGAAGATAGCATACATTCATTGTGAATTTTATAATGTTTATGGACCTCATGGAATGACTAAATGTGTTGTAAAAGAGTTGTGTGTTTAAAAGTGGGCTTATAAATGCTCATGATGAGGAGAGAAGTGAATGCAGAGTGTTGAGAATACTGATGCAAAATAATAACTTGGAGCTACAGTGCTGAAATTTTTTGTTATAAATAATTGAAACCACATAAACTTCCTATTTAAGTCTGGATGTACATTTCTTATGTAAAGCAATCATCTTCAGAGGAAATGTCCTACATAGTCTTGTAGTAACGTCCTCTAAAGATGATTGCCTTGCAATCAAAATGTACATCAGGATTTAAATAAGAAGTTTATCTGGTTAAGAGGTTTAATTTATTTACAACTGATGCAAAAGTTTGTGAAACTACCATACAGTTACATTTTTTCAATATCTATCTCAGTTTTTCATACAATTTGCTGACAGTTTTACAGAAAAATAAGGTCACAAGAAATTATGTGGTAGCTTGGTATTAATGTTATTATATTGATGACAGAACAATACAGAAAATATTATGACAAATCCGCCTTGACATTCCTTTTTATGTTACAACATCGAAGGTAAAACATTTCTTGATAAGAGAGGGATGCAATCCTGAAAGTGTAATCTCAATAATCAATGTTTGCCCTCTTATTGATATTACACTTTCCTTCCTAAAGACCTAGAATACTTAAAATTTTACAAAATGCAGCTGTTGTTTTGTTTGGTTATGTATGCAGGCTATTGCTAAACACTAGATCTTCCCGAGTGCAGGATCTTCAGCAACGCGCATGCGCGTGATGTCACAGATGGAGGGTTAACTGCAGCAGAGGGGGAAGTAGTATACTTCGTAGGTATACTTTAATAAAGGTAGATATTAATGTTGAATAAAATGATTACCAAATCTATCCTGACTGGATACTTCGTACATATATTTTAAGATAGGTATAAAAGGAAGAAAACTCACTATGTAAAAATTAAATTTAACTTTGCCATTTTTATTCAAAAGACATTTATAAATTTTTTATAATACCTAACCTAACCTAACCTATCACAACAAATAAGATTCATTAAAACTAGAATGTTTCAAGAAAAAAATTAAAATGGAAATTCGGGATTTGAACCTGTAACTTACGATTACTATGCCTGTACCTTAACCATTAGGCCACGGGTTTCTACTGTTAATCTTGATACAGTTCCTCTTATTACATTGTGGCTCATAGCTTCCCCTACATTCTCTCCCCTCTCAAGGAACCGAGTTGAAGGTTGCCCATGCACGTTGTTGAAGTTACTGCACCGGTCAAAGTCTACTTTGCTAAACCCTTAACTATTCTTCATACCATTACAGCATCAATTTTAAGAAAGTAAAATGTAATTTTATCTTACTAAATATATATATATTTATAATATATATATATATATATATATATATATATATATATATATATATATATATATATATAGATTTTTTGGACTAGGAGACTGACAGACTTACCTTGGTAAGAGTCCACACTGTAGTCTTGAAATAGAAACACATAAAAGCACTTAAACAATGATATATTTCAACCACACAGTGGTCTTTATCAATCGAAGAGAAAACACAAAAAGAAATATGAGAGAATGAAATAAAATAAATATGATATTTATTTTATTTCATTCTCTCATATTTCTTTTTGTGTTTTCTCTTCGATTGATAAAGACCACTGTGTGGTTGAAATATATCATTGTTTAAGTGCTTTTATGTGTTTCTATTTCAAGACTACAGTGTGGACTCTTACCAAGGTAAGTCTGTCAGTCTCCTAGTCCAAAAAATCTAAATAATCTTTACCAACCAAAACTAACCTAAAAAATATATATATATATATATATATATATATATATATATATATATATATATATATATATATATATATATATATATTATAATGTTTTTTTAAAGAATTATTTATTATTGAATGAATGAATAATTTAATTTCTATTAAATTTAAAACAAAAACTCAGGAATAATTTAAATTCTTTTAATTTCAACACTTTTTTAATTTAAACAATAAACAGAAAAATCAACTTAACAAGTATTAACAAAATAGACAAAACTCAATTCTTAATATGTTAGTTACAAGATTTTATAACCTAGGCTATTTGCTAAGATCTCTTATTATCTCGGGGTTTTATGCATGGGCTATATCTTCTAACTCTTTGGTTAATTAAATAAATTTTAATAAATAAAATTAATTTTAAAAAATAGTTTTAATAATTAGCTTCCTGATGTAAAATCTTAAATTTGGAATAAGAAAAAGGTCCCTAACCTGTTTGAACTGGATTAGGCTTTCTTACTACTAAACTATTATATTATTTCAAGATATTCTAATAATTTACAATATAAGATTTTCTTATAATTTTCTTTTTATAACTTTAAAAGTTCACTAGAGGTTTATTTTTCTAGAGCTATGTATTTATCGATTTTCGGAGTTTTGCTGGTTGTTCATATAGGATTCAGTTCTCTAAGATTTATGTTTCACACACAATTAAATTCTTATTGGTTACTTTAATTATAATAAACTGTGTTATAAGTTTTAAATTCACTTATTTTCGTTTTTTTATTTTGGCCATGTTTCTTCACAAATTCGTATAATTTTGATGATATGCTCCAAACGGAATTTTGGCTTCTAAGAATGGCTTTGCTTCGTTCGGCTGCCCCAAGCCAGACTAACGCGTCCTTTTTATTTTTTAAATTTTTAAACATGGCGCCGATTCCTTCTCCAATTCCATATTAATTACCCATAAACCTTTGCTTTCATGTAATAAAGTTCCTTTTTCTCCCACTAGAGTCAACTGTAACACTGATCTACTTCCTTGGATTAAATTTGATCAACTAACGAAATTGTTTTCAACCGTTTTAATTTGGTTAACACACTGCTTCACCTATTCCATCCTCAACAAACCTTCTAGTGTTTATTTATTTACTATTATTTGTGTGTGCAGTGTCTTTGTTTTTTTTCTTTTGTAATAATTCCGAAATGTGTGTGTTTGGCATGGGTTAATGCAAACCTAACCCCTATCTCATTTCATTGTTTACAATTGTTTTACCTTCTCTTTTAAGTAATTACTTATGCCCTGTGTTGACAAAGTTTACAATTTTTTTTTATTTTATTATTATTAGATTATCTTGTTCTAATTTTATTTGTTAGGTTATTTGATCCAACAAATTTCCTAATGCATTCTTTCCAGTTCAGAATCTTTTTTTATGTTAAAACCTTTTCTAGGCTTTCACCTTAAATTAGTTTTAATTTAATCTAACCAATCTCTTCATGAATTTTTCCGATTTCACATTTTGTGTGAATTATTTCTAATCCATTCTTCCAATTCTTAAACAGGGTGTCTAGTAAAATAGCTTGAAGAAATTCCCTGAGTTTTCCCTGACTTTTCCATGGTGTCTAGTAAAATAGCTTGAAGAAATTCCCTGAGTTTTCCCTGACTTTTCCTCTTTTAGATGTCTATAGAAAGCTCAGTTTACATTGATATCTGAAGGATCTTGGATAAATCCAGACTTTGAAGAACGAATTGAGTAACTCTTTTGCTTTTGTGTCTGTAAGGAACACAGAACCAAAATATCGAGCTTTCACTTCATCCGTCTCTGCATCCCAATACCTAACACTCAAATCCATTTGGGATCTTTGTGATATTTTGTTTAAACTTTCATCAAAGCCAATTACATAGTTAGAATTTGAATTTAATGATGTCAGTAACAGGTCTTTAATATAATTTGATAAACCGAATACAACACTATAGGAAATGTTATCTTTCCCCAATCTCATGTTCTGTGTAATGGTGCTATCAGGGAACATCCTTAGAAAGAGGCACACTACCTTCTGCATTGCGTAAAGAAGTGTTGCATTACTAAATTCACGCACCATATAATCTCTGCTTCAGTCACTTTATCATTTAGTTTATATTTATCCTAAGGAAGGAGGGGAGGTAATGGCGACATCTGCATGACGCGCTTGCCCGCTACGGCAATGAAAACTGGAACCTTCCATGTTGAAATAAACAGTGTACAAATAATCACCGTCAAATAAAACACACACTATCACGAGTCTAGACAAATAGCTGGCTACGAATGTCTACACAGCGTTCTGTGTGGTCAGAAACAGACTGAGTTATCTGTTATCCCCACCTGTCCATATGATAACAGAACCACTGCGCACCCCAAGGCCACGGTCCAGGCTAAAACCTCCCAGCTGTACCAACTCGACACGTTTAATATTTATTGACATAAGTCCTGAAGTCATAGCATTGGGCTTATCAAATAAATAATGGGCATCTAAATAAAGAAGTGTTTTTCCTGACTGCCCTGCCCCTAAACCGCTGGCTTACAATACCAAATATTCCAGAGCAATGGCCACTAGTTTTGTTTCTAATCAAAATATTTTCCCGATTTTTTAAAATTTTCCCTGACTTTTCCCTGAATTTTCCAGAATCTTAAAATTCCCTGACTTTTCCAGGTTTTCCCGGTTTTCCCTGTCACTAGACACCCTGTTAAACAACATTATATAGCCCATTCTATAAATGTTACAATGTCCCCTAATTTAATTTAAATAAAAAATATTCTTAATATCTACATTAATACATGCTTTAACATTCTCCAAGCTTGATTAAATATACATTTTTTTTTTTAATTAAATTTAAATTAACATTTATTCTCTAATTGTCCATTTCCATTAATAATTAATTGAACAAATTCTTATTGAGTAAGTTATACCTCAACACATTTGGCTAACTTATCTTACATTGTCTTTAATCCTTTTATAATTGTCCACTTATAAGTTGTTTATACATTCATCTGTCCACCTTTGTCCACTAATTTTTTTTTTTAGTCTTTCCTTATTTGTCTCCATATAACTTAATCCTACGATACAATTGTATCTTAATTCTCTAATAATAAAAATACTGAGCTGAAAAATTTCTGTCTTAATTGGTTTATGTTATTTTAAACTCACATAATTAGACACTTTTGTCTATCTTCCATCTCTCAATATCTCCAAATATTTCATTAACTTTATAGGTTGATATTTATTATTATATTTACTATATTTCTTAGCTTCCTCCCAACTATTCATCATAAATTTTTTTATATCAACATATTATCGAGGACATCAACACATTAACCCCCTTATTCACGTAGACATTTATTTTATATCACTTTATTACTTTATACTTATATTTCTCGAAGCTATTTATATATTTTATTTTATTCAAAATTCCCTTTTTTCCAAATTATATTTCCCCTTTTTTATATTGTTATGCTCATCCAGAATATATATTTTTATCTCTGCAATGCACCCCACTTTTACTCATTCCGTTTTATCTCTGATATCTATTTTTAATTGAGTTATTTACTGTATTTTAAATTGTTACAATTAGTCACTACTCTGTTATGATTTGTCAAATCCTTATATTTTTATTTTGTCTAATTTGAGTTTATCTCCCTTGCATCATGGTACTTTTTTAGTTCTGTTGAATGGAACAACCCCTTTAGTGTTCCCATGATGCAAAGAGATATCACCAGAGCCCTCTAGTTTTCTGAGGTCCCCTGGTCTCCCTCACATTTTCCACTGGTCGATTTCTTTTGTTGTATATGTATGTTATTTACTTCTGTATTAGGCCTATCTCGGCTTCCTAAATTCCTTGGATCATCTCTGTGACCCCTGTACCCTACTTCCCTGGGCTGCGGTTGTATTCTTTCCGGTCCTCTATTCATATGGTCATCTATCCGTCGATTATAGAATTGGACAGTCGGTCTAAATCCGTTTCCAAATCTATTTCTTTGTTCGGTTATTCCTCCCCTAATCATTTATCCCCCAAAACCATTCTGGTTTGGGAACCTTCTGTCCCCCTGTGGCGCTCTCCCTGTCTCTAATGCCCGCTCTCGGTATCGACTCGGTTCTACTCTCATGGGTGGTCTTTCCCATGGTCTTTTGACCATGAGGCCTCTTTGCCTCATAGTTCTATTCCTATCTTCTATATCCTCCTTATTTAGGAGTCTTTCCATTTCTCTGACCGTCCTAATGTTTTGGACCCTCTTTGCGGCTTGTATTTTGTCATCAAAATGTCTGCTCATTTTTCTTACTATTTCCTCTTCGCTCAGGGGAGGTACCATATTCCTTAATAGCATTACTCTTTCCACGAAGTAATCTGTTCTGGCTAAATCGCCTCCCTCTCTGTATCTTTCTAATTTGATCCGGTCTTTTATTCCCTCCTGGATCTCTTTTGCCCAATACCTACTTACAAAACGATCCTTCCACTCCTCATAATTTCCTACATCCTCCCTTATCGACTCCCACCATCTGGCTGCCCCAGCTTCTAATGCCTTATCCATATTACTCCGCCATTCATCCTCCCCTTCCTCCATATACCTATCGCCCAATACTTTTTCCAAAAACCTCTCTAACCTTTTAATAAATTCTATAAGATTTCCATTCCTCCCATTGAACTTAGGACCCTTTTCCTGTTTCCCGCACGATACCTGAATTACCCTTATTTGCTCACCATTATTACTCTCGATTTTTTCTTATTCTATCTCCTAACCTTCCCTGCTCTCCTAATATTTTCTCCCTATCATCTTCAACTTTCCTAAAACGCTCATCTGTTATCTTTCTTTCCCCCATCACCTTTAATTTTAACTCTCCTAACTCCTCTGTGTTTTTCTCTACTTTGCCCCCATTTTCCCTATCTCCATTTTAATTACTTCTGTCTCTCTCGTTAATGTCTTTCTAATTTCCTCCCGATTTTTTGTAACTGTTTCCTCTAACTCCTTATCTTTTTGTTCTAATTCTCTTCTCATCCCGTCCATTATTAAAATATTTTCCCCCTTTATTTGTTCCTTCATCCTTTTGGGAGTAGTCAATGATAAAACCAATATATTAATTACATGTAAATTTATCAATGACAAAATATTAGGGAATAAAAGCTGAGGAAGCTATGAAGTCAGGATACATTGAAAGTAAAGTAATAGCATGTAAATGGTTTGATAATAAAACAGTATTTCAAGCCTCAATATATGATGAATAGGTGGTGTGGATCTTCATGATATACTTGTACAGACATGTACATTGTAACGCAAACTTTTATATAGAAAAAATTGTATCATACTATTGGAATCTAGAAAACCAAGGCTCTTTTAAACGTTAAAATGTTTGTTGGCCATAGTCTTCTTTCTTCTGGAAAAAAAAACAAATGAGGAAGACCATCAGTTGGGAAAGAATCAGAAAAAATAACATCAATCCTGAGAAAAAATTTCATATTCAGAAACAATATGTGTGATAAAGCTCCTGTGACGATTGACCTATTCCAGTTTAAGAAAAAACGATGCAAGATGTGTGTAAAAATGTATTTTCTAACAAAATATTCTTAATGTAACTTAATTTTGTGTTTGAAACAGAAGTATAAATGTTTTGTGATTTTCATAGAAAGAAATTCTCCAATTGTTATAACATTATGTTAATATTGCCCTTGTTTAAATAAATTCAATAAGGAAATTGGATCTAAATGTGTAATGATAAAACATTTTTTTTTTAATAAATAAGGTTTTCATGAACATTCTATTAATTGAACCATTAATGCCTAATGATTACTTTATTTATTATTATTACTATTATTATTATTATTATTATTATTATTACTTTATTTATGATTACTATAAAGACCAAAGTTTTTTTAAACCCTCAATCATAAATAAACTATAGTCATTTCACAAAATTTTATTTTACATGAATCATTTTTAACTAGAACAGTGGATAAAGAAATATTTTGTGATAAAATAAGGTTTAGAGTTGGAAAAGTACATAGGTGATGAAAACTGAGTATTAAATGTAAACAAAAAGAAAAAAACAGTCAATGAAGTAGGGCCAACTAAGTAATGCTACTAAAAAACCCCAAGAAAATGCTCTCAGATATTCTTTACAAAAAAGGCTGTGGAAAATGACTTTTGCAGTAGGTATAGTATACTGCTTGCAGATTTCATGGAAAGAGGTTCATCAATGAATGCTAAGTGAGATCTTATTCCAGTCCTTAAATAAGGCCATTATAGAAATTATTAAGGTCTACTATGAGACCTTATTAAAATTACAGAGAACAATTCAAATTAAACATTGCAGAATTCTGAGCTCTGGCGACATTTTCTTGCAACCATTTCAAATGGTATGATTTCAACCTTCATCTTGACCTAAACTTCACAAGTGACTTTTAACTGTTCGCTAATGGCAAGTTAGCTTTCTTCTTAGCACTTCAAAAGTATAGGAATTACTTCCTACATTACATGGCTAAAATTGAAGGTCATGATTTTTTTGCAATATTAATTTGTTAAATGTTATAATATAAGTGTCTTAATATGATTGGTAATTATGTAGAATTATAGTGAAAGATTGTTGATCAAACACAATGTATATAAAGGAACTTGAATAACTACCTTTCTTTTTTATTTATTATTAACGCAAGGTTACTTTTCAAATAGCCCTTGAATACTATTAAAAAAAATTTATGTGATTTCCCAAACCTTTTTTCAAAGTAAATTTAAACAAAAATTTACAAAAGGCACAAAAGGAAAACTACATATGCAATACTATTTATATTGCTACAATTTATTTTTTATTATCTCACAATGACAAAGAAACGTAAGGCGTTCATGTATTAAATTTGTTTAAGATATCCAAAAATGTTTTAATTTTTTTATTAATTCATAGCCTTTTAAAACTGTTAGAAAAATTTTACTTACATTTGGACTAATTTCTTCCTCACTAGTTGTCACGATTTTTTTTGCATTTGTTTCAACTACAGGAGCATTTTTTTCTTTTTCTGCTTTTTCTTTTAGCTTTTGTTCAGCCTTTAACCTTCTTTTCAATTCACTGAAACATAAAATAAAATAGTGTAAACATTCTGTGCAAACATTTAGTATATTAATTTAAGAGTTTTAGCTTTATGGGATGTGCAATTTAAAAGACCTCAAAATTATCTTTAATGCAACATCATACAAAATATATTGATGCAAGTTAGTATATTGATACAAGTAAATACATGTCTTTTTTTATCAAGGAGGACAAACAAAGATTTGTTCAATGCTGGTAAAAATTATTTCTATATTTTTGTAATGTTTAAATCAAAATTGTAATATCAGGCATAAAAGTTTTTGAAAACCTTTACACTGCTGTCAATTCCAGACCTAATTCATATGTCAAATAATGATTTTTGGCTATGGTTGTTCAAAGCCCTCAACAGGTTCTAATCTAGTTAATACAGGATATAGGCAATAAATTAAAGGAAATGTGAGAAGTGAACTAAATTTAACCAAATACCAATATGCATATTCTGTAACCTGTATTGTGTTTACATACGGGTTTGCTACTACTACTATATTAAAATTTAATTTTTCTTGTAAAATACATCATTTGATTTTTTTTTTTTTAATACATAATTTTAAAGATTATATCCGTCAGCCCTCATTGTCAATGCATTAAATTACCAGATTTCTAAAGTCCTATTCAACTCTTTCAAGCATATCGACGGGTATGTTGGCGATTGCTTGGCTATGTTGTTTTTTAGGAACCTTGAGCGGTCATATAAACAACAGATTTCAGATAACCCGATAAAAAAAAAGTTACACAGAGTCAAATCGGGGGAATGCGCCAAACAATGTCCCCTCTCGAAGAGATGAGGCGCTCTGCAAAGTGTTGTCTCAAAAGATTTATTGAACATCACGCTGTGTCTGATGTGGCTCAATCCTGTTGGAACCAGACATCCCTAATATCCATTTCTGCTAGGCCCCTCAATAATTTGTGTGTAATAAGCCAGTCACCATGACTGCTCATTAATTTAGCTCAAAAAATAAGAACCAATTATCCCCACTCTTGACAATGTACACCATACAGTTACACTTTCACAATGAAGTGGTTGCAGATGAAGTTTCTGCTGATATCGATCACTTCAATAACGCATATTTTCATTGATTACGCACCCTGAAATGTGGAAGTGAGCCTCATCCCTAAAGAAAATAAGTGCCTCATGAGTGATCTAAAGGTCAACAGCTACTCATAGACACTGCTTAGTAAGTAGGAGAGCTGTCATTTAGTTGACATAAATCCAGTTTCATGTTAATTCTCTCAACAAGTTGACCTCAATAAGTGTTGCAAGTCGTAGATCCCTAAGAGAAACTTTGAGCTTTAAAACCGCCCAACAATAGTAATGGAGTTGGTAATTGACTTATTAGGTTTACTAAACTGATGTTAAAGGTGGGTTACCATTTGCTGGCAAGTAAAAACAAGAAATACTGAAACCTTATGGGATAGCTGTTTGAAAGGATTTACTAAGTTTATAAACACAGCATCGATATAGTTATAGACTAGAATTACCTTTGCCACCTTTAGCTTAATCTTCTGTGACAAAGTCAGATCTAAAAATTGAATACTTCATTACATTGAAATTTAGCTATTCATGGAGATGTGTCTCTTAAGACAAAAAACATTAGATAGATCTTGCATGACTACCTTCAAATCCTCTATGTGACAACCAACATTGTTGATGTTCCATTGTATCACTGTGTTTTGAAATGATTATATACCTTTATTCTAAAAAAATGGGTATCTGACTCCCATGGATAGTTTCTGTTTTACATAAGGCAGTGAAAAACATCAAAGGTTTGGGATTATCAGATTTCATATCCATTTATTCAAGGATGGAATCTGAAGTATCTTGATGAAGGAAGGAGATTTTTACAAGTTCTCCTTGAGTGCTGGTTTCCTTGGCACTAGATTCTAAAAGTGTCATTTTTAGGTGCAAGTCATTTCCATCGATTTTCTCGATAGAATGGTTTTTACTCTTTGTCTAGATACTCTCTGCTGCTTTAATGCTTAGCAAATTCTCTTGCTTGAATTTAGAAGTCTCAGGGAACTCCTTGCATTATGCATATCCTGCATTATTAATAGGGTTTTTGAAAATCAGAGCATTAAATTAGTTTTTCTTTTAGTTTGAGGAAAATATTAAATAAGTTTTTTTAAATTTAGTTTTAAGATTATTGGTAAAAACTACTGGGGCTGTGAACAGACAGTTTATTTACCCTCTGAGAAATTATATATCCTGGTTCAATAAAAAAAAGTTATTAAAAAGTACAAAATATATTGTTAATTCTCTATTACTAAGTCTTTGTTCTTTATATCATGCTATTTGTCCAATTTAGTATATAATCTGCATAATGTATGTACAATATTTCCAAACCCACCCTTTTATTCCCAGGAAACAGTGAGTTGATGAAATTTGACGCAATAGTGAAGAATTGGTTGTGTAAACCAACCACCTGGTCTTAATTCCAACTTCTCTCCACAAGTTCAGCATTTCATTACTGTAATCTAAAAATATTTGGGTTACCTATATATCACTAAATGTAAACATCCACTGTAGGATAATTTTCAATTCTGAACTGTAAAGATTTTTATTTGTAATTTTAGTGAGCAAAAATAATAAAAATTTCACTAGGTAATATATAGTCCTCAGGAAGAAGGAAAAATTATTAAAACTTTTTCATTAAACACTTGTAAATATTTATAAAACTTATATAACTTTTTGCTAATAAAAACAAATTTTAAATATTGAAACAAAAAGTTACATCACTTTAGACTCAAATAAAAACAGAATAGAAATATTTAAAGACCCACATAACCAAACTCGGTTAATTTTTCTGAACTGCCAAACACAAACCACTTCATTTCACTATATTACAATACAACTATTTAACCTATAGTTAAGTTCATTATTAACTTTTTGGTAAGGTTACATTTTTTTTTTAAATAATTTATTTTTCCAAATGTTTAACAATTTAAATTTTAATGCAATATATTACTGTTTTTAACTAAATGTGAACTTACAAAGTGAACCAAATGTAATTTAAAACTTAATAGTGTTATATGAAGTTGATTGGCTTGGGTAGCCTGGTATCATTTGACATTCCTATCAAGGTGTTACAAATAAGTTATCAACGAAATAATCCAATAAAGACCAGGTAAAAGCATTAATCGACACAAGTTTATACAAATTCTTTACATTTGCATGACTATTGAAGAGCACAGAGCACTATGTAATAACTACATTACAATTTAAATATTACACCTTTTATAGAGTATATTATTAAATTCTCAGTTGGGTTACATTTCTATTAAAAACATAAAATACTAAACCATAATTTAACAATTAAACCTTTTCAAAACAAAAGTAAACTGTACAGTTTTCTGTCAGTTTACCTTACAAAACTTTTTATTTACGTCTTTCCTAACCAAAACTGTTAGCCTCTTCCAGCATAACCTTGCTATTTTCTAAAATCATGTCTTAATTTTCCATCCCACATAATGAACAGCAAAACCAGAAGTATGTCACTTCACTTAAAGACACACAGGGTGTTGCGGACTAGCCGCACCTACTAAGAGGGGTTTGGCGTCCGTCGCAGTACCCCAGTCTAACATAAACACTACTGACAACACACCCTATTATACTAGTGCGACATGTATTACAATAACAACACAATCTTTAATATGATATCCTACACCTTCTCCTAGGGATTTTTGACTGGTCAGAACGTTGTACGTTGGGAGTGCTGAAAAAGCCAGAGCTTGACAAACTCTGCTCCGGGATGCTGATGTGAGCTTGCTCTGCCGAGACATAAGCGCGGTTGCTGGTCTGCCAGCCGCTTCAGCCCTTGGTCAGGGAGTGTCTGGGGTGCACAGGTGCACAGTATTACGAGTGCTCGACTGATGCCTATCCAGTCAAGCTATGGAGAAAAGCTATAGGCCTCAGAGTTCTGAAGGTTGGAAATGATCTTTATGTGATCCAAGGGTGTACCCGTTCTTATAATCATGCCCGTAATGCCTGACACAATGGCTGGCCTAAAATCAATTATGGAAAACAATAATATGTCCAATGGTGTTAGTTTAAAGACAGACACATCAGGTTTTACCTAATAAGCCTAAGGTTGATGATGGGAGTAAAAGGTTGATGGTGGCAATGTCACAGACATTGCCATCACCAAAGTATTTAATATTTTCTAGTGCTGAGGAGGTGAAAGATCTTTCAAAAGTTTCTCCTTTCCTTATTGACAAGGCTATTACTGCCTATGCTGGAGGTCCTGTCGCCAGAAGATTAACTGAATCAGGCATCTCCTCTAAAAAGCCACCTGGCAATAATCCTAAGGTGGTTAATAAAGATGTAGAGAAACGAGCTACAGTAGTAAGCATATCAGCACCGGCAGTCACAGCTGCCAAAAAAAACTAATATTTTAAAAGGAGGCCCAGGTAAAACCACCTCTCCTAAATCCAAAACTTCCTACGATTCGATCCCTGAACAGGTAGATATAGAATCAGAAGAATCAAAGCCTGTCAACATCCCAGGTAAAAAAGTGGAAAGTACCAATGGGTGTCAAATCAATCCATTGCTAAGCTGACATATGTCTGCAATTAGCAATTCAGTGATACAGTGGAAAGTCAATGGTGTTAGGAGTCACATAGAAGATCTAAAGGTATTCGTGCAAGATGTGTATCCATTGCTTGTATGTCTGCAGGACACATCTCCATGAATCACATAATTTCTGTGTAAAAGAGTATTCAGTTTTTATCAGACTTTGTTACGGAATATCGAGCTGGAGGTGGCATTGCTATCCTAGCCCGTGACTGTGTCAATGCTGTTTCTCTAAACAATAACTTCTTTACAATCAGTAGCCATTCAAACAGCTGCCCCATATAGAATCACTGTGTGTTGTGTCTACTTGCCACCACAAGAAAATCTGCAACACAGTGAGTTAGTGAACTTAATAAGCCAGTTACCGACTCTGTTCATATTGGTAGGAGATTATAATGTCAACCATTTGTCTTGGGGATCTCCGACTAGCAACTCTCGAGGTCAACTTGTGGAGAGTGTAAGAACAGAACTGGACTTATGTCTGCTAAATGACTCTGTTCGCCTACTCATTTAGCAGCATCTACTGGTGGATGGAACGCTGTTGACCTATCGATATGCAGTCCTCCTTTGGCTACTAGATACACATGGTCAGTGCTTAACGATATGTATGGAAGCAGCCATGTGCCTATTAAGGTCAATTTATGTGACTCCTCTACCTGTATGTTCGACATCCCTGTTGGATTTTGGTAAAAGCCAACTGGAACGCCTTTTCAAAATATTTTCTATCACTTGACACGGATTATCTGACACCGATTGATGCATTGTTGAAAACTTTACTAAGACCATTCCAGAGGCATAAACTGAAGAAAGAAGCAATACCATTTACTGTTGGGGACTCTCCTTTCTCTTAAGGGGAATTGGAGTCGGCTCTCGCGTCAACGAAGGATTCTGCACCAGGTCCTGATTCCATTGTATAGTCTATTCTGAAACATCTACCATCATCGGTAAAACTTGTCCTCCTTTGAATATAAAATCGTTTATTCGAGGAGCAGTATTTCCACAATGCATGGTTAGAAGCGACTCAATTCCTCTTTTAAAGCCAGGTAAAGACAAAACTAATCCCAGTAGTTACAGGCCTATATCTCTTACAACCGTCTTGTGCAAACTACTGGAGAAGATGGTCAAATAGCTGTCTTGTCTGATACATAGAAACCAACGAAGTGTGGTTTCAGCCAAAGACAATCATCCGTTGACCAGTTGGTTTTGTTAGAATCTGCTATTCAAAATGCCTTTCTCTAATGTCAAACACTTGTTGCTGTTTTCTTTGACCTTGAGAAGGCATATAATATGACGAGAAAAAGACAAATTGTAAACACTTTAAAGTCATAGAGTATACAGAGGAACATCTTACTATTCATCAACTTTCTGTGAAATAGGTCCTTCTGCGTTCATCTTAGAGCCAAATATCCAAACAGTTATAAACAGGAGAATGGTGTTCTGCAGGGCAGTGTGCTAAGCTTAGAGCTGTTTTGTCATTGCTAGTAATAGTAAAAAAACCCTAGATGTATGACTGTTGAAATATACTTTTGTTTTTTCGGTTTTTAGTATTTTTTTTGGAATGGTGCATGTATATGAACCGGTCTGTATATAGCACGAAAATCCTGTCATAGTCAGATTGTTCTACGTAAGAGCCACTATAGTCGATACCCTGCGAAATCCTAATAATTTTGATGAAAAAATTTGTAATAAAGTATGTAAAACGTTTTGCTACTTACATAAAACAGGACTGAGATTTAATATATTTTAAATAACAATATATTCACGTTTTATATAGTATAATAAGTTATTATAACAACATTCCACTTTTGGTCTGTAACAAAGGCCAGATCCACATCCATGTGGTCTGTGTGGAAAGATCGAATTCTTACCGCCAGTCTGTCAACAAAACCAGATAGCGCAGATATGTGCCACTGGGTAACACACCAATTATACTGTCTGTTGGGTGTCTGTGCACTTTAGTTATGTTAGTATTTTCTCAAATTTGCATTACTATATATGGTTTACAAAATGTAAAATCACCATATTCTACTTATAATTTATTTTTTTAGTAACATACATAAAACAAAAAAAGCCAAATTATATGATAAATTATCATTATTACCATTTCTTTTGACTTTCGTAACCAAATCTAAAATAACTTGATACTTTGTAGAGTAATTATTAAGATTAGCGACTACCGCTCTGTTCTGCAAAATATTATTAATCCTGGTCAGTTTAACCATGCTGAACACGAATCTGAAGTGATTTTTTACGGCAAACATAAATCAAACTAACCTAACCTGACCTGACCTAACTTAGGTGCTTACCTTAGAGGTATTTTGGTGGGTACAAAGTTGATATTGCACCAAGTGATGTTCACTTTGGTTTGCTCTAAAAACGAACCTACCTTGTCCGAAACCCACATTTTTCTAGCCTATCTTTGGCAATGAAACAACCTTCTCATATCTAAACTTGAAGTCGCCAGTGATCTTCACTGTTATCGCACTTCAAACAGTTTGTCTTCGTCGGGAGCACTTTGTGCAAACATAAAGCCTCAATAGCCAGCTTTTCATTGAACAAACAAGCTTCAAAAAAATAATGTGTGGTAAGATCCGTCACATACATGCTAAATACAAGCTTTTTCGGTTGAAAAAGTCAAGCATCTGTCGGCCAATCAGAAAGCATCTTTCATGTCCCGTGACAACTATAACCAAGATAGTTGATTTTGGTTTGCCACTAAAAATAAAACAGTTCACACCTTTTTCAATAGAAAAATCACGTGACATGTCACCTAATTGGATAACACGTGATTTAGATGTGTCAGTAAAATTCACGCTTTTTTGATGAGAATAAAAAAATTTCCCCAATCAAAGCGTTAGTAAGCACCTAGGTCAGGTTAGTTTGGGTTACTTTATTTTATATTCATTTACGTTTGCCATTAAAGCTAACTTCAGATTCATGTTCAGCATGGTCAAATTTACCAAGAATAAAATAATTTCGTTGATCAGAGTGGTAGTCGCTGATCTTAATAATTACCCTTTGCAGAAAAACATTGTCATCTATTTTATATGTATATAAAGTGAGGCTATTCTTGTTTTTGTAGATGTTTAACATTTGGAAATTCATTTTTAATTTTTCATGGATTTTTAAAAACTTTCTACATTGCCGGGTATGATTTTTTTTGTTGTTGTAATATGGACGCAAATGGTGTAAAATCCATTTTTAAAACATTTTTAACCCTACAACTGGCAATCACCGCATGAGACAGCGACAAACGCTTTACGTGGAATGGCATTGCCGTCTTACACGGCGACCGAACAGTTGCTTTATAATCGATGTTTTTCTCGGCATCTAATAATCGGTTTGCGTAGTACATTACACAGTTAGATTCGGAAGGATGTGGACTTTCATTTTATGTTCACCCAGAATATTTTTACCTCTAGGGCCCTGCTAAATACCTCCCGACAAACAGACAGCTGTGAGCTGACGTAATGTTTACGTTTTTGACACAGTTGGTTATATGCTCCCGTCTTTGTTGCTTGTTGTGCACTAAGGTTATGTCGATCTGTCTAAATACTAAAGATCTGCCTGTAAATGTAAAGAATGTGAATTTAGGAATTGAAAAAAGTGTTTATTACCGGTATAGGCCTAAGAGAGGCAAAGTTTTATTGGTCAAATATAAACAGAAGAAAAGCAGTAAACCAGTTTACTTGATTAGTACCGGTTGTCATGCTGAGGATAAGATGATAAGAAGCAAGCATGGTCTTCAGGCAGTGAAACCTGTCATGATTGACAGATGTAATCACAATATGAGAGGGGTAGACAATAGTGACAGGTCCATCTATCATTTGTCTGTAAGTAGGCCTACCAAAAAATACTGGAAGCGAATATTTGCTAACCTCCTTGATATTACCCTGTTTGACTCATATATTTTATACTGCTAAAATTCAGACAAGCCCATGGATAGAAGTGACTACCATTTCAGTATAGTAGAGGATCTAGTTGAAGAAGATCAGAAAGATGATGCTGGTAGTAATAGGGAACATTTCTTGGAGCACTTACCCAAGTGCAAATACTGTGTTTGTGCAATTTGTGTAGATAAAAAAGATGTGAAGAGGATCATAAGTGTGAACTGATGCCCTGGATGCAATGTAGGCATCCGCCCAATTTGTTACAAAACACTGAACCACTTTTACAGGCCTACTAAGTCTGTAAAAAAAAGAAAAGTCTCTGAATCCGAGGAACTGACCTTTTTTTCGGCGTAGTTTTGTATATATGTTTGTGAATATAACTTTTTACCCGTTAGAAATAAGTGTACATAAGTACATATGACTGGAAGCTTTTTTTCTACATTAATTTAGCTTTATTTTGTATATGTTAAGTTGTGAGTATTCTTTTGTGATTCTTAGTGGTAGGTAAACTGTCAAAAACCAAAATTTGTGCTTTCAAAATATGAATTTTTTTCTGGAGCTGTAACCATAGAAATAAAATGGTGAGTCACATATTTCCTTATGATAGTTTTATTCTGTGCATTTTTGTGATTAATTTGATATATTATACATCACTATAATTATTTAACTTTTTTTTGACGTATTTTAAAAACAAACCTCTACAGTGGGGTAAAAACACCACGCCACTACAGGATTTTTGACTGCCAGTTGTAGGGTTAAATGTATAGTATACCAAATTTAAGTTTAACACTGTATAAAACGATAGCTTAGGAATATGCGTCAAATTAGTTCTTTATGATTTCAGATTTTCTAAATTCCTTTTTCACTTTAAATAATTTATTACAACATTTTTAAACACTTTACTTTAATCCACTACTTTTCTCATTCTCCATGAGGTTTTAAAACCTAACCTAAGAACATTTTCTTCCTTAAATATTTCTAAAACTAAAAACTGGAGAAAATCAGTTTCAACTTCAAATTTCTTAAAGTTTAAATGTATATTTTCGTATAATTAGAATATATAATTAACAATTCTTACTTTTTTGATACCTTACCGCCTTCACTATCGGCCATGCTGGCACCTGAAGATGCTACTATTTAAAAATAAAAGGACTAAAATGACAAAATAATGAAATCATAGATGCAATAATCAAATATATATTTAGTCACAGAATGAAAAGATAAAAGATACCTGTTTTTCCTTCCAAAGACTAATACTGGGATGAAAAATATACGTAGTTGAGAAAATTGAATAACACACACACATCTAAAAACATATCTTGAATAACACACATCTAATATATATATATATATATATATATATATATATATATATATATATATATATATATATATATATATTCTTGAATTTTGTAGTTCATTACGTTCGGCGAATCTTATCACTTAAACAATAGTTTATGACTATCCGAACTTTAAATTTAGTAAATTTGTTAAAACTTACTGAGACAACATGTTTTCGATCACTATGTACCGATCTTCATCAGTGTCTTCTGCTTGGAGATTTTGGGTCAAGCGATGACAACAAATTTACTAAATTTAAAGTTCGGATAGTCATAAACTGTTGTTGTTTAAGTGATTTATATATATTTATGATTAAATAAACACTTTCATAAACAGGAATACCGTATTTTGCTTCATACATTTATTTCAACTGAAGCTTTTCGCTGATTAACAGTAGCAGGATTTTTAAAACAAATTTAGTTCTGTAATTACATAAGGACTCTGATGTGGGACTCTGAGCCCAGATGTAATTACATAGCTAAATACGTTTTGAAAATACCGATGGTGTTAATCAGCGAAAAGCTTCTACTTGAAATAAATGTATCAATATATTTGTTAATTCCACCTTCACGTGAGCTACTAGTTTTCACTAAAACACATCTAAATATTTTACAAACTTGCCTATAGCAGCACTTACTTATATTTGTTGAGGACGGCCGTTTTCGGGAGATGTGTCCCATTGTACACTCAGACTGTAACGGATTTCAAGGTTTTCGTAGGTTAGGGTGCTGTGGCATATTATTGGGTGTATTTTGTGTGCATTAGGAGTTATGATGTCAAAAAGTGTATGTGAGTTATAATGTAATTGTGTGCTCAGTATGTGCGTAGGGTGGAATTTAAAATGTTTGTATATTTCGTATTGTTCGGTTGTGAACGTTGGTTATTTCTGTTCTGTTTATGAAGGATTTGTAGGTTGGATGCTATGTCTACGTATTTTATAAGTTTGTCGAGAACACTGCCAAGAATTAAATACCATAAAACATATAGCACAAACTAATTGATACAACTCAACAATGATTGACAAATTATACAACCGCCTAAAAAGCAAACCCAAATACAAACACAACACAGACAAACCCTTAAAAATAACATACAGATCACACAAATCCCACAATCTAACCAATATACTTCGAAAATACAATTACGTAATAGCCTATTCTACACACAACACCATCAATAAACAATTTACTCAAGGCTAGGGGAGGTGTAATATTATTAAGGGGGGTCTATTTTCTGTGCATTATGAGTTGATGTCAAAAAGTGTGTGAGTTATAATGTAATTGTGTGTTGAGTATGGGTGTAGGGTGTAATTCGAAATGTTTGTATATTTCGTATTGTTCGGTTGTGTAACGTTGGTTACTTCTAAGTTGTTTATGAAGGATTTGTAAGTTGGATGCTATGTCTATGTAGTCATGTTTTTTGGACTTGAGACGATCGGAGAGGTTTGATTGGTAATTATTATTTGCTAGTGCGTTTATATGTTCTTGGTAGCGTGTGTAGAATGACGTCCCTGTCTGGCGTATGTAAAATCTGTGGCACGAACTGCAAGTTAGTTTGTAAACTCCAGCAGCGTTCTAAATGTCGTCGATTTTGTTGTTGGGTTTTAATTGTTTATTGAGAGTGTTGTGTTTGGAGTAAGCTATTTTGTAGTTGTATTTTCGTAGTGTGTTGGTTAGATTGTAGGTTTTGGTTGATGTGTATGGTATTGATAAGTATTTTATGGCATTATCCTGTTGTGGGTTTGTATTTGGGTTATTCGGTTTATTTTGTAGGCGTTAATAAACATTTACAAGTGTTTAGTGATAAATTGTTTTCATTTTAAATTGTGTTTTCATTTTAAATACGGTAATAATGTGTTGAAACACGCGTATCATAGATACATATATTACAAAAAAAGTCTGCACAAGCTAAACATAATCTTACATGGAATGATAAAAAGACATAGTTTAGAATTGAACATAAAATATACCATTAATAAAAGATATAACCAACAAAAAATTGATTACATTAACAACACTTTGATCTAAAACTGAAAGTTTAATAGTTGTGTTACGATATTGCTATTCTATCTAATACCGATTTAGATATAAAGTGTCGCATCAACGGTTAACTACATTAGTCTATGTATATCGAAACTTTTTGCGAACCTAACAAATATTAAGATGATTTCTGAAATGCATACCGATCTGTGTCAACACAGAGAAATCCAATTACCAATACGATTGAGATAATTTCATTGTGCAAGTTTACAGTATAGTATCTTGGTGTTATATTTTATAAGTAATTTACCTTTTGAACAAAACTAGGCACATTAAATTATAGCCTGTTTTCTTCATAATTTTATTCTATCATGTAAATGATAAAATTCCTAATAAAATCCCTATTTTGTAGATTTTGCCACTATACACATTTAATGGCTATCTTTAAAAAAAATTGTACACCAAATAATCAGAAATGGCTCAAACAAATGGAATGAAACGTGTTTAGCCAATGTTTTATTTGTTACCATAAAATATCAGCACCTATTTTTAAAATCTACTGCTGCTGATTTTGCCCAAACCCTTTGTATAGACTATACAACGCCATTCACTAATTCAAATATTCTAACTACTACAATACAATCAATGCTGTTTGCTCGTTACCCTATTCAGGTAAATAAATTCATCCTGGTAGACAATGTACGTTACTAAAGCACAGTCACAGAGTGAAAACGTAGTCAAACTGATAGAAATAGAATGGTGTAACTGTGTGTTGCTAAAAAAATCTCTGATTTTTCCATCCATTTAATTCTTAACGTTACCATAGATCCAACTTTACTATTATAATGATAATATAATCAGATATATACTTAGGTATAGGTGTAGATAATAAGCAAATCATTTATCGTAAACATATTTTTAAGGAATTTGTTATAGTCGAAATTAATGAATTGAATAAAGTTGTGATCTTACCAACAAACCTATAGTTTTTCACTTAGGTTGCAGATACTTAAGCGTGAGTTTAATGCTTGAGTAAAGTTTTTATTCATAGTAAATATAGTTGTTGAGTGTGCGATTAAGTTAATTTTATTGACAGTTAATTTATTAAAGGTTAACGATGGAAACTAAAGAATCTTCAGAAGAAATCATTCAGAGGCATAAGAAAGAAAAGAAGGAGTTACAAGGTACAAGTTTTAAGGTTACACATATTCACTGTTTCACTTAAAGGCAATGATAATTGGGTACTAAAAACCTAATTCTAATAAGCGCCTCTTGAATTTCTATTGTGTTAATATCAGGATATTATGTAAACATTGTTTCCAACTTCACAAACCATATACATCATGTTTTATTAGACAAGTTGTGTGTCTAAAGTTGTAATTACCTTTACAGCGGTTTCAAAGTACTGATACCATTTATTTGCATTAATATTAACATGACAACTTTATATTATGGTTATTAAACCAAATTATATATGTAAATATAATCAAATATGTTGCAAAAATAAATTACATCTAGTAGAAAATGTTTTAAAAAGCATTGTAATCCCAAAGTTACAAAGGTAATTGTGAGAATTAGAGGTCCCCTATGATATATTGTCCTCCGAAAGTTATTTTCTTTCTATTTAAAGTTGGGTAGAAAACAACTTGTACTTGGTGATTTAGCAATCTAAAATTTATGAATAAAATACATGTCCTGAAGCTACATTGATAAATATTATTTTTGTTATAGCCAGAAAAGGTTAATTTTAGATATCTATATTGAAATATACCTATGAAGTATCCAGTCAGAATAGATTTGGTTCTAATTTTATACATTTAACCATTTAGGTAATTTATAAAATTACAACCAAATCTATCCTGACTGGACACTTTTTAGGTATATAGTAATGTATAAATTTAAAACAAAATCCATCCTAACTAGAGACTTTATAATTATATTTAAATATATGTATGCAAAAACCATATAAATTGAGCAAAATCGTTTTTCAAATATCTACACACGTACGGTATGCGTGACATCACTGTATCATTCCGCGGCTGATGGACAACTTAATGCTCCGCACTGAATCTTTTACCAAACTTTAAATTGAAAAAAAATCATCAACTTGACGGTCTGAGTTGACAATGGGACACATCTCCGGAAACGGCCGTCCTCAACAAACAAAATAAGTGCTACTATAGGCAAGTTTAAAAACATTTAAAAGTGTTTAGTGATAATTATTATTTTTGTTATTGCCACTGAAGGTTAATTTCATTTATCTATATTGAAATAGGTATAGGTATCCTGTATGAAGTATCCAGTTAGGATAGATTTGGTTGTAATTTTATACATTTAACCAAAGATATGTACACATGTAAGGCAAGAATAGAGATCATGTGATGTCACCTGGCAAAAGGTATTACTCCGCGGAAGCAGACATCTAATTAGGTAATGTTAAATAAAATTACAACCAAATCTAACCTAACTGGACACTTTACAAGTATATTGTAATCTATAAAATTACAACCAAATCTATCCTAACGGAGGGGTTTATAGGGGTATGTTTAAATATTCTTATACGTAGTATAGCATGCTAAAAACCAATCCCTACAGAAATTTGTAAAAAAAGAACCTTTTAGGCCAAAATAATTTATATTTATGTTGTTTTATTGTAGAATAGGAATTTCTTTCATATATGGAGGGAATTGTAGAATCTTTATAATCACCAAAAGTCAGAAACAAAATATAAAAATGTTTACATTATAATGTATGTGAAATCTATTAAGTTAAGATAGATTTGGTAATAAACAAATTAATAACTCTGTTAATGATACCACCAATATCGTGACATAATTACCAATGCATCAAACTTTTGATTTTTACATTTAATAATGCTCGGAACATGTTATCTTAATGATTTTTATTCAGGATAAGTTACGTTTATTCTAAACAATTTGCAAATCATTGAAAGCTTAAAAAAAATTATAAAGTGAGGAATGTTTATTGTTTAGATTGTATTCTTGAATAACAATTGTGAAAATAGAAAAAAAGGAAATTGATTCCCATTTTAAACTAGATCCCCATTAAATTTTTTTTTAATAATTAGATCTTTCCTAACCAGATACATTGTAGCTTGGAGGTGCATAGTAATATGATCTGATATAGTGTAAATATACATAAAGAATTCTTTCTTAGAAATTGTTTGTAAAGTGTAGTTATGTTTCCATCACAATTTTTATAATTTTTTCATTTGTTTGGTTACCAAATAAGACAAGTCCAGCTAAAGTATGAGACTCCTGTCCCTGTAATACCTGGATAGCACATATAGTTCCTCAGTGGGTGATTCCCTGTTGAGCCGCAATAAATATAGGCTATGATAAACTCCCTGTTCCAGCTTACTCCACTCTTAGTTCAAATTCTAACAACTGTTAGTTCCTTGGTTAAAAATTCTTGAATAAACATGACTTCTAGTCATCGGACTATTAACACTTTGGTTTTTATCGTCCCAAAAGCTTGACCAGCTTAGTAGCATCCCTTCTGAGTGATGGAACCAAGACCGTCATTCTCACTTACCTGACCAGTTTTTCAGGGAGGACTAGTCTTGCTTAAACCCGTCGTCAAGCTTAAACAGTAGTACTACTTCCCACAGTCGTTTCAAGTTTCAAAAGCAGTTAAAAAGTGGTCCCAAAATCTAGGACAAATACGTTTGTTGGAATATCCACAATCCAGTCCATAACAGCACCTATTACAAAATTGAAGGCTTTTTTCTCCATCCTCAAACCATTTCCATCCCTTAGTCTTACTAGTAGTGCTACAGGTAGGTGGCAGATTGTCAATAGTTTAAACACATCACTGTAGCATTAAATTTTAAACCACTGTTTATGCTTTGACATTTAAAATAATTTTATTCTTTATATTTACACATTATAATGTGTTTTTAATAAACATATATGTAAAACTACTTCATGCCAATATGCCAACTTAAACAAAATAAAATATAAAATTGTTAAATGGATAAACATATTCCAGTTGGAGACCCTAATAAAATGAAACAAAAGTTACAAATAAACAGAGACCCAAACAGCAACTGCTGAATATTACCAACATTTATAATACTTAGTTAAATGGCATGTTTGATTTTATTTATAATTGTAAAATACTTATTACATGTATTATTGATATTTTATCGTTTCAATACATAAAAAAATATGAATACTAAACCCTTGATATAAATATATTTTTTCTAAGGAAAAATACAAGCGCTAAAAAAATCTGCTACTAAAGGAGATAAGAAGAAGAAGAAAGAAGTTAGCGAAGAAATAGCTCGTTTAGAAACTGAGCTGGAAAAAAAACATCAAGAAGAGTTATTGAATATTAATAGCGAAAATGCAAATGTAAGTCTTTTTAAATTTAGTAGTTTTTGTATAGTGAATTTGGAAATACGAGGTCTGTTCAAAAAATACGCGGACTGTTTGAATTTCGCGGCTCAAGTTCCAAGCAATCCGCTTGGTGTTGCTAGGTTCGTGGAGTTACACTCTAGTAAAGAGTGTTTTTTTCGTTTATTGGATTGTAAAATGGACAGCCTGAAGGAGCAACGAATTGCTGTGAAATTTTGTGTAAAACTAGGGAAATCTGCAACAGAAACATTTGTCATGCTTAACACGGCCTACGGCGATGTTGCCATGAAGCGTACTGCATGTTTCAGTGGCATGAACGTTTCAAGGGTGGCCAACAGTCGATTGATGACGATGAGCATCCTGGACGTCCTTCAACATCAACTGACGACCTATACGTTGACAAAATCAACACCCTGGTGCGCAAAAATCGACGTCTGACCATTAGGGAGCTTTCCGAAGAGTGTGGGATATCAGTTGGATCTTGTTACGAGATTTTAACCGAAAAATTGAAGATGCACTGCGTCGCTGCGAAATTTGTGCCACGCCTGATGACCGATGACCAAAAAGCCAATCGCGTCTGGGTTTGTCGGGAACTGCTTGATCGTTCAAATGAAGATGAGAGCTTTTTGTCAAGAATTATAACCGGTGATGAATCTTGGGTGTATGGTTATGACATTGAAACGAAGGTCCAATTATCCCAATAGGTGAGTCAAATGTCCCCAAGACCCAAAAAAGCTTGCCAAGTTCGGTCAAATGTGAAGGTGATGCTGACAGTTTTTTTTTTGATGCTAAGGGTATTGTTCACTATGAGTATCTCCCTGAAGGCTCTTTGAAACACATTGAAATACTGAAACGTCTGAGGGACGCCGTCCAACGCAAAAGGCCAAAACTGTGGAGAAGTGATAACTGATTTTTCCATCACGACAATGCTCCAGCTCACTCAGCACTCAGAACTCGTGAGTTTTTGGCCAAACACTCGATCACTGTTCTTTTCCATCCCCCCCCCCCTACTCACCTGACCTTTCTCCTTGTGACTTTTTCTTATTCCCAAAACTCAAAATACCCCTCAAAGGAAGAAGATTTGAAACGATTTCGGACATTAAGGCAAATGCGACGAAGGAGCTGAACGCCATCACAAAAGAAGCATACCAGGACTGTTTTAACAAGTGGAAACACCGTTGGGATAAGTGTGTGCTTTGGGGAGGAGAGTACTTTGAAGGAGACCCAGACGTGTAACTTCCAATTAAAGTACATTTTTTTTATGACCTCAGTCCGCGTATTTTTTAAACAGACCTCGTAATCTATCACAACAGTACACTATTCTAGTGGATTAAAATAATTTTATGAATAATTTCAGTAAATATTTATAATGTTATACTTGAAAAAATATCTGAACTTATTTTTTCTCTGTCAATAAATCACAGATTTACTGTCTTCTTGTTGCATCACATCACTATCACTGTGGGAAGTTTGTAGATTCTTTCTCCAATATTGTAACTGTTGTTTTTTAAATTCTTTCCAAAGTGGTGAAATCCAAAATGTTGCTTTCAGAACAATAATCTACATTAATTGAGTTCTATCTACTATAATCAGAAAATACAATTCTGTTTGTATGTGTTTTAGGTAGAATTTTTGGATGTTTCATAAGGTATACTAAATTTATTTGTTTAAATTTCTTGTTCCTAACTACAAATACATTTTGAATTCAGAATAAAACTATTTGAATAATTATTTTTAAGTTGAAAACAGAACTAATATTACTATATTTAGGATTAAAATCGTGACTAAAAAAAACTACCGTAATGAAAATGTTTCAGCTGAAGCATTTTACACTAGTTCAGTGCAATTCTTTGAAAGATAAACTGAATTACTCCTAGTAATTATGTAATATTATATCTGTAGTTTTTGTGAGAAATGTATATGATTATAAATTTTGTTTTATTATAGATTTTGCTGTGTATGATGTTCGATAAATCTTTTAAATTGAAAATTTGTGAAGTATCAACTTGCACAAAAAGTTATAATTAATGTAAATTTTGTAATAATCACTGACAAAGACTCAGTCAACTCTGGTTTTTTTTAACATGCTACTTAAAAATAAAGGAAATTATAAACTCATGTCACATTCTAAACAGAAAGAAAGTTATTTTAAATCTCACACTCCATAATTAGTGGTTCAAAATTGATTCAATTTTTATAAACTCAGAGTTGCTTAATACAGGGTTAGTCATAAGAAATTAGTCATATGAGTGGTCATATGGATTACTAATGTAAATCATTTTGAAAAGTTTTGTTTTATTCATAGTCATTATTTTTTAAATTTCTTATTTATTTGGGTCAAGGAAGCATAAAAGAGACAATTTTGGAGAAAATGTTTAAAATTATAATCCAAAATAAATATATTACAAGAATAGAAAGTTAAGCTTGTTTTTAGATAGGTTTGTATATAGTTGACAGTTTCAAAAAAAAAAAAAAAAAATTAACTAGCCAAAATTGTGTTTTGCTTTATTTATTTAGGATAGGAATAATATATAATGAATAAATATAAACATGATTTTCTCTTGGAAATTCTAAGATTCAAGATACAATCTGAAAGTAATGTTTTTTCCCATGTAAAATCTTTGTTGCAGCTATCTATCGCAGAATCTAGCTCAGTTATCTAGTTCTAATCTTCTGTTTTCTTAACAATTTTTTTTCTGAACTGTTACACCTGGTTTTGCAACCTTTATTACGATGCCTTTCTTAAATTAAATCATTCTCTTTACCTATATCCCATGCTCTGAAAACCTTTTCATTATTACTTTATGTTTCTGGAAGCTAGCGGAATAATTATTTACACTTTAACTCAGACATTGTTCACCGATTTACTAATTGGTGTGAAATTTTTACAGAAAATAAAAGCAAAAAATATTAGAACAGAATATGTTAAAACTTCTTTTTAAATAAAAATAGTCAATGTGAGTAGATTACTATTGTAATCTAAGCGAAACTAAAAATACAGTGAAAACTCTATGGTTCTGTTTTGAGCGTTGATACTTGAGTAACAGCAGTGATAATACGTGCATGAACGGTATGTGACTTGTCATGCTCATTACTATTACCAACCCCTAGTTATAGCAAACAAATTGCCTTTGGCTAACAATAGCAATCCCGCAGCTACTCCAGTGTTAATGAAACAGAGAAGCCGAATATATTATGCATGACTATTTCTGCAAACTACCTGGTTAGGAAAGATTTTGGGATTTAAAAAACAAAATTATAATAACTTTGGTTTTATAATGTCCTCATTTCAATATTAAGATGGCTCCTTCTGGTTTACTCTCTTACTAAGAGTCTGGTTGATAGCTTGGATGGAGAAGCTACAAAAACATTAAAGAGCTGGCTTGGACTGCAGCAGTCAATGGATATGAGTATTATGTTCAGAAGTGAGGGTAAATTTGATTTTGATTTGAAGCATATCTACGGTATACAGGCAGTTCTTGGTTACAAAATCTGCCTTTCAGCGGCCTCTAAAGATCCAGTGGTTGTTCAGGTGACACAGGACTCGAGGGAGGATCTTTCTGCTCTCCAGTGGCGGTTGGAGTTTGAGAGGAGGTACATGACTGGTATCAGAAACAATAGGCAGGGTTTGAGTTGGGTAAATTATTGGCCAATCACAGAGGTGTAGCGCATGAGGAAGACACTTGGAGCAAGAAGATGATGAGTAGGCTATGCTTGTGAGGATTCAATCTCTGGTTTTCTAGAATGATTGAACACTGTTGGAGGAGATGTGTAAACCTCTGAAGTTGCATTGGAGAGCCTTCATCATATATAATTGGTCTCCTGAAATGTTGAAAATTTGTGTAAATTTCTAGCTAGGGACACTCCCAGATCCAAGTAATCTATGTCACTGGAGTCTTGCATCACACCACCTTTTCGTTGGCTCCGCTCAGGCTCTGAAGGAAGGACGATTCACTTTTTCGCCATGATAGGGTTTTAGTGATTTTGAAGGAGTTTGTAAGTTATGCCATTGCTTCAGCCAAGAGGAAGGAGTTTAAGGCCCCAGTCACTGTTGCTCTTGTTAGGGGAGGTGAGAAAGTGATGTGACCAGCATGAAGGGTTCTTTCATCTGTTATAGGGAAAGCTACCTATTAGATTATATGTATGGATCCTGAGTTTCCCTCTGTTTTGAGCATTAGATCTTTGTGACCGGATCTTCTAGCATACTCATTGACTCTCCATTTAGTGGTGATAGTGGAATTGATGGTCCCATGGAAGTTTAATATTCAGAAGCAACATCTGTACAAGGCCAAAAAGTATGAATCTTTTTGTTCCTTTATTGGTCAGAAGGGGTTCTCCTGTCACTACTTCCCTGTTGAGGTGGGTGCCAGGGGTCTCCCGGCAAAGTCTTCATTTCTTTCTGAAAGAGTTGGGAATTGGTAAGATTGAAATTAATGAAATTTGAGGGGTATCTCCAAGGCTGCCCTTTGAGGCATCTTACCATCTATGGCTATGAAGATCTAGTTCATGGGTGTCGAGCAGTGAGGGGAGAGTTGTGGCCACCTGAAAGTGTTTTAACTCTCCATAGTCAGGTCTCCAGTCCTGGACTAGTCCTTGTTGTTTGCCTGATAATAGACAAATTTCATTCAGTGAGGCCTCAGTTGAGGCGATTCCACTTGGGCTTGTTCAACCTTTTTATTGCCAATGTAAGTAAACTAGTCATGTCAAGAAATGACACATGATTAGGATCTATGTTGTTACAATTCATTGATTGAGTCTGTTGGTTAATTTAAGAAGGAAACTAATTCGTAATAACTATATATATATATATATATATATATATATATATATATATATATATATATATATATATATATATATATATCATTGTCTTGGATTTTTTTGTCATCCTGGATTTAAATGTTATTTTATTAATAAAATTATATTGAAAAATTATTGAGACCAATTAATACACTTGGTGTCGTGTTGTATTTTGTATTGTAACTTATTAGTTTTGTATGCTATTTTGTACCCTATTTTTTGAAATTTGCGGGCTATTTTGTTTGTTGTTTTGTTTATGTACTGTAATGTGATGTATTTGTTTTCCCTGTCTGTAGTGTTAATTTTAGTGTTTTTTTTTTTTTTTTTGTATTTTGTACCATAGCTAGTCTATTATTGTGGTGTTGTATCCATTTGTGTATGCTAAATATTTAATTATGTCTAGTTCTTTGTTTATGTTTTCTGTAGTCACTGGGACTTCTTTAAGTCTATGGAGCCTGGATCTGAAGACAGTGTGCTTGTGTTGGATAGGGTGGTTTGAGGTATTGTGGATAAGTGTGTCTGTTGTTATGGGTTTCTTGTAAATGTTGAAGCTGTGTTTTTGTGTGTGGCTTTTTGTTATGGTTAGGTCGAGGAAGTTTAGGGATCGGTTGGTTTCAATTTCTGAAGTGAATTGGCGTTTTGGGTGTATTTTATTTGTGTAGTTGAGGAGTTTATCGCATTTACGGAAGTTGCCTGTGTATAGTCTTGCGATATCATCGACATATCTGTGCCAGTAAATGATTTTGTGTGCGTGTGTATTGTTTGTGAGTATCTTGGTGTTTTCTATGTGTTGTAGAAAAATTTTGCTTAGGACACTACTGATAGGACTTCCCATGAGTAGGCCATCTGATTGTGATTAGAAGTTTGAGTTGTAGGTGAAATAGTTTTGTTTGGTGATGGCTTGGAGGATGTTTACAATTTCAGTAACGTGGGTTTTAGGTATGTTCTGTATTAATTGAGTTTCTAGGATGTTGAGCTTTTCGGGTACGGGTATGTTGGTGTATATATTTGTTATGTCGAATGATAGTAGTGTTGAATTGTGTGGTATGTTTATGTCTTTTATTTTATTTATAAGGTTTGTTCTGTTTTTTATGTGTGTTTCTGTGTTCAAGTTTATGGATTGTCTGATTATTTTGTCCATCTATTTTGCTTAATTTTGTTTAATTTTTATCTGCCAGTTTAATAATCTTGACTTTATTATCACATAACCTTTGTTTACATTTTATATTGGAGACTGCTTGATGACGTCGAGAGTTCTCCTGCTGTCTTCTACAGATCAACCGTCTTGTGTCGCTGTTGGGCTACCTTCATTTTATTTGGTGATGTTGACTTTACACCTTGCCTTTCTTTATAAAAATCTCTCCTTAAACCGTTCTTGTAATTTTAAATTTGAAAACTTCAAAGTTCTTAATTTTTACATTGTTTTAGTTTAAGTTCATTTTTTTAATATCTATTATTCATGACTTTAACAATTAATTTTGAAGTTAATTATTTGATGCATTTTCCACTTTCATTTTATATTACGGTGTAGTTACTTTTAATATTTTGAAAGTTAATAAAGGTTTTGGTTCTACATTTCTTGATAAAATTTAGTATTTGCCCCTTTGAGTTTCTTTTGTCTCACTGCTTTTAAAACTTGGTAAGGCTATGCAAAAGATGTTAATTACCACTTTTAGGGAGGACACTCTGAGAGAACACACTGAGTTTCATTTTGGCTACCAATACAAACAAATTTAGCACTGCAAGTGGAGGTATTTTACAATTCTGTTGAAACCATCAGCGAAGCGAGTCAATTGTATGTATATTTTGTTCAAAGATTCCAACAACGCTAAATAAAAATCATTCGCTTGCCTTCTCCCCTCCTATCCCTTATGAGATCAGGCGAGAGCCTGATCAAAACTTCAACCAATCAGAATTTTTGTTAGAAATGGTGTTATGAAGGAATTCTCGGTGGTCAAACATCTAAGTTACATTTTCCTTGTGCTTTGCTTGCAATTGCTAAGGGCAAACAATTCATCCAAAATTCTCCAGCTAGCTGTAACTTTTTATTTATGCATTTCCCAAAACTTTCTTACTTTTTTTTTAGGGATTTTCTTGCTTATTCATTACAAATGTCGATGGTCTCTGAACTTCCATTTTGATTTTCTTCTTTCTCTTTCTTTTATATTTTCTGTATTTACAAATGAACAGTGATATGATATTTTCTGTACTCTTTATAATGACTGTACTTAACAATTATAATTTACTAATTACTCGCATATGGTATGTACTTAGTTTTGACTCTTTAGTTTTCTTCAAAATTTCAATTTCATATATTTTAAAATAAAATTTCGATTGTAACGCTTACATTTAAGATTAAATTTGCTACAGGCTACACTTAACTTGGTAAGTAACTATACAGTGATGTTTTGTTTAGTGCTGTATGGCTGTAGATTTCATCTCCAATGCTGATTGGGCTATTGCTGTATAGAAATATATTTTGTCAACATATAATGAAATTTAAATTTTCTCTCACAAATATGTTCAAGTTATATTTCAAAATTTTACTGTAGTTTTATACTACATTAAAATTTTAAAAATATTCTAAACCAGTAATTTGGCAATTGTTGTGTTTTATATGTTTTTAAAAATGGTATGTTATCTCATTTTTTGTTTAATAAATTACATCAGGGGATTTATATTAATTTTGCAATATATTTTTGTTATTAGGTTATGAAAGTTACAGATGAACTGAATAATTTAAAAGTAGATGCAGAAGATGATGTACCGGGATTAACCCAACATCGCATAACTAAAGCTCAGAAACGAAGAGATAAAAAAGCAACTCAGCTTAAACAGCGAGAATTGAGTATTGCTGAACAACATACTCAGAATTTACATGGTGTACGCAATGTCGAAATCCAGACAATTAAAAAAATTCTTAAAGAAAAGCACTTGATGATACATGAAATTCCATCTGATGGAGATTGGTAGGTTTTTATATATTTAATTAAAACATTTATATTTTTTGTACAAGTTTTACCAAAAATTTTGGATGAAACCCGTATTACTGCAAGAAATTTTTGTACTCATGGTTCCAACGAACATAGACAGGCCAACTGCTCAACACGCTGCTAGTCACAGCATCACATCTTCACATCTTTCAATGACTGTTATACCACCAAAATAATTAAGGCCCTCCCTCTGATTACAACCCTTCAGAATTTAGAAGATGGGAGTTGTCATACCAGTGGTACACCAAATCTAGAAAGTCTCCTAACCTCAACATCAGATAAAACTCCTTTTACCTTTCCCCTAACTTCTACCATTTTTAACAACTCCATTTATCTTCCTTCTGACAGACTATTAATATCTAGTTTAAAATAATCAATATTTATACAAATCACATATAGCGCTATATCATAAACTATAAATCTGTGAAACTGTGACATTTGGATATTTATACACATCTGTGGTTCACTTCTTCAGTCTTTTCTTTTTTGATTGACAAAGATCATTTTTGATCGAAATATTTCAATAGTATGTGAAGTTTTTATATGTATCTATTTATTTATTTCCAAGAGATTGCAGCTTTGGACCATTGTAATGACAATTACAAGTCTCCTATCTAGTCCAAAAATTCATATATATATATATATATATATATATATATATATATATATATATATATATATATATATATATATATTTAGGTTAGTTTTGGTTGGTAAAGATTATTTAGATTTTTTGGACTAGGAGACTGACAGACTTACTTTGGTAAGAGTCCACTCTGTAGTCTTGAAATAGAAACACATAAAAGCACTTAACCAATGAAATATTTCAACCACACAGTGTTCTTTGTCAATCAAAGAGAAAACACCAAAAAAAATATGATTATGGACCGAACATCTACTACACACATATATATACAGTGGAACCCCTCAAATCCGAACTAATTAGAGGTAAAGCCTGTTTGGACCTGGAAAAGTTTTGATTTGCCGAAAAAGTTTGGATTCTGAATTTGCTGTGTAATTTGCATTTAACAGAAGTTCGTTTTTTATTAACAAACAATATTAGGGCATTCATTACATATTTCTGTATTAATACTGTACTGTAGACCTTTTTTTGAGATTTTTTTCAAAATTGAAAAAGTTACTGCGACTAGACAAAGAGGAAAGTTTGACCAAATTGGCCATTGCATTTAATATTGGTAAGGCTACAATAAGTGACTAAAAAAAAATCGTGCAAAAATTGAACAGCTTTGCAGTGCTACAAGTGAATAGTCTCTGGAACAACGTTATCACATGAAAGTTTCTGTGAATAAAAAAATTGACAAAGCTGTATTTTTATGGTTTACACAAAAGAGGCAGAAAGGAGTTTCTATTAGTGGCCAATTGATACAAGAAAAGACATTACAGCTAAACAAATTAATAAACGTTGATTTGGAATTTACTGCTAGCAATGGATGGTTGGATAGATGAAAGAGAAGCCACGGAATTAGACAACTAACGGTAAGCGGGGAGAAGTTATCAGCTGATAATCTTGCTGCAAAAGAATATTTAAGACGAATTCACAGATTTGTTTTTGTCTGAAAGTTACTTACCGCAGCAAGTGTGTAATGGGGATGAAACTGGATTGAATTTTAAAGCATTTCCTACTAATAGTCTGCTTCTAAAGAGGAGGTATCTTCTACGCCAGGCTTTAAAAGCGTCTCACAGTTTTAGCTTGCAGTAACCCCACGGGACCAAATAAGCTACCATTAATGGTAATTGAAAAATCCGACAAGCCACAAGACGTTAAAAATAATTGCTTGACTGCTCTCCTTGTTCAATTTAAGTGTAAGGCGTGGATGGCGGGTAATATTTACAAGGAGTGGTTCAAAAATGAATTTGTTCTTTCATTAACAAAATATAATGAAAAGAATGGATTGTGAACAAAAGTTCTACTTTTGATAGACAATGCTCTTTCACATCCTTCAGACATGCAGTTGGTATATAAAGACACAAAAGCAATTTTTCTCCCACATAATATGACATCGTTGCTTTAGCTTATGGATCAAGATGTATTGCAGAACACAAAACTGAACCACAGAAAAATTTCTTTTTCACTTTTCCATAAACCTTTTGCACCAAGTCGTCAGTGATGAGTGAAGGTCGTCTATTTTGTTTCTTGACATGCTCATTCGTAGCACCATCTTTAAAGACTCTTGCCTATTTGCTTACCAACCCATGTCTCTTGACATTTTCTCTGTACACTTCACATATCTCACAATAAATTCCAGTTACTTTCACGGCTTTAAATAAAGCGTATCGCACCGTGTATTTCAATGGCAGCGAGATTTTCGATTGGAGGAGGGACTTTAAATACATGTAAACAACCTTTAACAGTGACAAACAGATCTGTAATGGCAGCTGTAGCTTGCCAATAGATATCGGTACGTAACTTGAATGTGGAGATTGCCGACCTCAGCACTACAATGGTGGAATTCAAAAACTGTACAATTGGTAAAAACAGGTCTTGTATTTGCTAAGTTAAAGACAGAAAAAAATAAGGCATATGTTTTAATTATATTTATAAAAAATCATTTTAGTGTTGTTATACCTGCATATAGAACTTTACAATTACTTTATCTATGATTTGTAAATTTCAAAGGTTTTTTACTTATATGTACCAAACTATAAGTATAAATAAAACATATTATTTTTAAAATTCGTTGTTTCAATTCATAATTTTAGGTGTACTATATTTTTTTACAGTTTATACTGTGCAGTAGAACATCAGTTAAATATTTTAGATGGTTCATCAGCTCCCAAATTAAGTGAACTACGTTTTATGACTAGTGAATTCTTGCGTAAACACAGTGTAGATTTCCTTCCATATCTAAGCCATCCTGATACTGGAGAGATATTGACAGAACAACAGTATCAAGAATATTGTGATCAAGTTGCTAATACTCCTGCTTGGGGAGGACAATTAGAGGTAGGTTAAATATATACTACTACGAAATTAATTTTACTTAGTCCTCTTTGTAGCTTTTAATATTGTATAACATTCTTAATATTAAAATAAAACCACTTTACTTTTACAAGTTTTACACTTATTAAATGATCCTTTATGATTAAAAGTGAGATTATTATATGGAAATTCTGTGTAAACAATAAATGGGTATGAGTAATTCGGTATAAGTAAATGTTTTTGAGCTCGTATATTACAAAGGTTAATGAAATTTAATTTTTGATACTTGTTTAAAATTAATATTCATTTCGCAGTAATGATTGCTTAAATATGTAAGTCTAGTAATCCATTCTGGATGTTGATAATATTCACAGGAATGGAGATTTCGCCGTGCAACGGAATATCTCTGTTCAAATAAATCCACACACATAGATTTGTCTGCCATAACTTTTTTCTATTCTCTATCATAGTGTATAGGAATTGATATTTTTCTTTCTTCTCATGACAATACCCAAAGTATCCCAACATAAATTTCTGATTTGTTACTACAAAATTTGAATCAGACTATTATTTCTTTCATTGGACAAACTAATTATGATAGGAGCCAATATTCAACTGCTCCCTTTGATATTTACTTATGACTAATAAGTAAAGGCCTATATGTGTTACCAGGGTGTCTAGTGACAGGGAAAACCGGGAAAACCTGGAAAAGTCAGGGAATTTTAAGATTCTGGAAAATTCAGGGAGAAGTCAGGGACAATTTTAAAAAATCGGGAAAATATTTATTTTGATTAGAAACAAAACTAGTGGCCATTGCTCTCGAATATTTGGTATTGTAAGCCAGCGGTTTAGGGGCAGGGCAGTCAGGAAATAACACTTCTTTATTTAGATGCCCATTATTTATTTGATAAGCCCGTTGCTATGACCTCAGGACTTATGTCAATGAATATTAAACGTGTCGAGTTGGTACAGCTGGGAAGTTTTAGCCTGGACCGTGGCCTTGAGGTGCGCAGTGGTTCTGTTATCATATGGACAGGTGGGGATAACAGATAACTCAGTCTGTTTCTGACCACACAGAACGCTGTGTAAACATTCGTAGCCAGCTATTTGTCTAGACTCGTGATAGTATGTGTTTTATTTGACGGTGATTATTTTTACACTGTTTATTTCAACATGGAAGGTTCCGGTTTTCATTTCCGTAGCGGGCAATCACGTCATGCAGATGATGTCGTCATTACCTTCCCTCCTTCCTTAGGATAAATATAAACTGAAAGATGAAGTGACAGAAGCAGAGATTATATGGTGCGTGAATTTAGTAATGCAACACTTCTTTACGCAATGCAGAAGGTAGTGTGTGCCTCTTTCCAAGGATGTTCCCTGATAGCACCATTGCACAGAACATAAGATTGCGGAAAGATAAAATTTCCTATAGTGTTGTATTCGGTTTATCAAATTATTTTAAATTCAAATTCTAACTATGTAATTGGCTTTGATGAAAGTTTAAACAAAATATCACAAAGAGCCCAAATGGATTTGAGTGTTAGGTATTGGGATGCAGAGACGGATGAAATGAAAGCTCGATATTTTGGTTCTGTGTTCCTTACAGACACAAACGCAAAAGAGTTACTCAATTCGTTCTTAAAAGGTGTTCAAAGTCTGGATTTATCCAAGATCCTTCAGATATCAATGGATGGGTCCAATGTAAACTGGGCTTTCTATAGACAGAAAATGACCGAGAAAGATAGAAGAGCAGCTAAGAAGAGGAAAAATAATATTCAGCTGAAGAAACTGGAAGCTAAAAAAGCAAAAGTGATGTCAGTTGCTACAAAAGAAATAGAACTTATATCTGAAGAGATTGAAAAACTAAAGCAAAAAAGCTAAGACAAGACAGTTGTATAAATTTGTTTATATTCTAAATGTTATAAATATAGTGTAAATACAATTTAGAAAAGTCAGGGAAAACTCAGGGAATTTCTTCAAGCTATTTTACTAGACACCCTGGTTACACACCACATTGCCTGTGACTCAACAGTAAATAATAGAGTTGCTTTTTATAATAATATTGAATTCACTGATTAAACTATAAATAATTATAGTTTAACTAAGTGAATACTTTTGAACTTACTTGCTGATGCGTTTTGAAACAATCGTTTCATTTACAAATCTGACACTCTACTGCCTACCGTCGCACAAGGTTTTGGGCATGATTTATAAGTGTAGAGGGGGTGGGTTAAGCTTGTTGTTTACTATATAATGGAATAAGGTGTAATCAGTGTATGAGGTTGTTTAAAATATGTTCTTTGTCTTTTGTGTGATGTTTGTAGATTTCATATTTTTCTGAAGTGGTTAGCTTTTTACTATGGTTTAATATGTGGATTTTTGTGTATGTGTGTTGCATGGGGATTTTTACTACCACCAAACTCAACACTAAAGACAATTTAAAATATACAAAACCCACAACCACTGATACTGTCATACACAATACATTTAATAACCCCACACAACACAAACACGCTGCATTTAACCATATGTTACACCAGCAGTATACCTAGGCAACAAAAAGACTGATGAAGAACTTAATACAATAAAATACATTATACAACAAAACAGCTACCGACATACATTTACAGATAACATACTCAAGAAAATTAATCATAAACAACATCATCAAACAGCCACACTGACAAACCACACAAAAAACAATAAATACATATGTCTCACTTACATATGTACACAAAATTGCTTCTACATTCATAAAATTCAACTACCAAATATACAATCTATCCAGTATATACAAAATAACATGTAACGTCCAAAAATGCTACTTTCCCTGATTCTACCATTGTCCAAACCGATAGATCATTTAACACACATTTCAAAGAACACATCAATGACATAAAAAAGATAAATCTAAAATCCAGTTATTCAACACATATACAAAACACGGAACACACATAAACAAACATCCAGACTAACTTAAATATTCTCCATGTATAAAACTATAGTAAAATACTAACCACTACAGAAAAATATGAAATATACAAACATCACACAACAGACAAAAAACATATCTTAAACGATCAACACACTAATCCAACAGCCTATACCATTATATAGTAAACAACCAGCTTATCTCGACCCCTCTTCACTTATAAATCATATACATGTAACATTGTACGATGGCCAGCAGTAGAGTGTCGGCTTTATAAATGAAATGATTGTTTCGAAAGCCGTTAGCAAGTAAGTTCAAAAGAATTCACTTAGTTACGCAATAATTACTTATAGTAAATAATAGTTTTATTTAACAGTTATAAATTTTATACTGTTTATAAAATTTACAAATTATTACTTAAAAATGGTTAAAATGATACAGGTTTTTAAATTATTAAAGAATGTGTCCCATGTTGAATTTTAATTCAAGTACAGATTGGATTAATAATTCTAACAATTAAAAATATGCCTCATTTCTTCTTAATCACTGTTGATTTCACTGAATGTTAAATTTATATGTTTAATCATTTTATTTCCCTTACCAAATACAGATTAAAATGTTTCGGTTAGCTAATTAGTTTACTCATGTGATCAGCCTCTATTCGTATCTGGGATGAATTGTAGCACTTATTCAATCAAGTATATACAAGTATACTCAATCAAGTATATTTTGTGCCTTTTTTTATTGCCATTGTCGTTATGCATTCATCTTTATGTTTGTACCTATTATCGTAATATTATGTCACTATTAATGTTTGAGTTATATTAACATATGTCCAGGTTTCATTTTTAGTATCATATCCATGATGTATTGTTACGTTTCAATAGAATTAATCTGTAACTTTTAATGTCAAAAGACTATGTTATTTTTAGTGTAGGATATTAAAACTAAAGGGAAAAAAATAAAATCAATAATCACCAAATTACAGTGGAACTCCTCAAATCCGAACTACTTGGAGCTATAGCCTGTTCGGATTTGCCGAAAAAGTTCAGGTTTCAGATTTGTTGTGTATTTTGCATTTGACAGAAGTGAATGTTTTTAATTAATGAACAATATTAGACCATTCATTACATATTTCTGTATCCAAAATTTAAGTTTTGCAGTGCTACAAGTGAAAAGTCTTTGGAGCAGTGCCACCATGCAAAAGATTCTGTGAATGAAAAAATTGACGAAACTGTATTTTTATGGTTTACACAAGAGAGGCAGAAAGGAGTTCCTATTAGTGGCCCATTAATACAAGAAAAGGCATTACAGTTAAACAAATTAATGAACGGTGATTTGGAATTTACTGCTATCAATAGATGGTTGGATAGATGGAAGAGAAGGCACAGGATTAGACAACTAACGGTAAGCGGGTTGAAGTAATCAGCCGATAATCTTGCTGCAAAAAAAATATTTAGACGAATGAACAGATTTTATTTCGTCTGAAAATTACCCCAGAAAGTGTATAATGAGAACAAGACTGGAATGAATTTTAAAGCCCTTCCCACTAAAAGTCTTGCTTCTAAAGAGGAATAGTCTGGGTCAGGCTTTAAAACGAGCAGTTTTAGCCAGCAGTAACGCCGTGGGAAGAAATAAGTTACCATTAATGGTGATTGGAAAATCCACCAAGCCACGATCCCAAAAAAATATGAACTTGAATGTTCTCCTTGTTCATTACAGAAATCAGGTTAGGCGTGAATGACTGGTAACATTTTCAAGGAGTGGTTCAAAAATGAATATGTTCCTTCAGTAACAAAATTTAATGAAAAAGATGGACTGCCACCAAATGTTCTACTTTTGATAGACAATGTCCTTTCACATCCTTCAGACATGCAGTTGGTATGTAAAGACATAAATGCAAATTTTCCCCCACCTAACGTGACATCGTTGCTTCAGCCTATGGATGAAGGTGTGCTACAGAACATGAAACAGAGATACAGATAAAAAACTTCTCCAAACATTAATTGAAGAAGATTGTTCTGTTTCTATTCCAAACAAACTTAAGACGATTACAATAAAGGATGTAATTTACTGGGTATCTGAATCCTGGAATAATATCAGTAAGATTTTACTGTAGAAATCTTGGAAAAAGCTCTGACCTAGTCCTCGACTTTGTGGAAACACCACTTAGAACATAGGATGATGAAACTGAGCTCATTCAGCTCAAAAAGTACCAGGATGTGAAGATGCTGAAGAAAGTTGCCTGGAAGAGAGGACAGCACTAGATAACAATGAAGAATATACCGAGCATGACATGGTGTCTATGGTCCAGGATTAACACAATGACAGTGTAGCAGATACCGATAGCAAGGAAAAAGATGCCTCTACGAATGCTGTTACTCATGCCAACGCTGCCACCTCTCTCGACATTGCGTTGCGTTACGAAGAACAACATAAAGCTAAAATACCTAATGATGTTATGCTAATGCAACGATGGCTCAACATCGCATCCTCAGGAAGGTTTACGCCTCTTCGCCAGATTATGATTACAGATTTTAAATGAAAAATGTAGTTAAGTGTTTGTGTCTTTTCTTTTTAAGTGAAACTTATAATTTAGTGCTTGTTTTTATTTTTATTTTACTGTCCATAAAACCTATGTTAATGAAATAGTAGTTTAGTATAGGCCTTCGTATTATATCATGTTTTTACAGTGTGTCAGTCCTGTTTTACGTAAGTAGCAAACTTTCAGTACATACTTCATTAAATTTTAGATACTTTTTTAAAATTTGGTTTTCATCAAATCATGTTTGGATTTCGCGGGGGTTTGAGTTTCTGGGGTTCAGATTTGAGGGGTTCTACTGTAGTTGTAATCATTTGATTTTACTGATTAATTCTTATTAAATTATTTAAACAACTAAGTGAAAACTATTAGTTTACTATGCAGATGCATTTCAAAACTACCATTTCATTGGACCCTACCTTCTAATCCTTAAAAACCTAATAGTTTTCACTTAGTTCTGTCGATAATTACATATGATAAAATAGTGATTCTTTTATGATTCTATTGATCACTATTTCATTTTCCTCCTGCATAAAGAAGCATTACATTAACATATATTCCTCTACTCAATAGAACCCCAAAACAGAGTAGAGGTTTTTTTCGTAAAAGGAACAATTGTTTCGAAACGCGTCAGCCATTACGTATTCACTTGGTTGAGTATTATTTAGTTATAGTATAATCTATCATAAAATAGCCTCTCAAGGAAAGGTTTATAATTTCAATCAGCTCTAGGTTTCCTTTTAAAAATATTTTTCAATGAAGACCTTGTACTAAAATTTCAAGATTAAATGCAATTTCACTACATTTAAAATATCAACTTTTCTAAATTAACTATACAAACTTAAAATATATATAATTTGATTCAAAATACAAAATATATAGTGTAAAAATTTATTTCTAGACAACATTTTTTTAGTAGAGTTACATAAGACCCCAAGTTTCTGGACGTTTTTTTGCGAGTACACTGTCTCTTCCCTCTCTTGCCTCTTTCTCTTTCATTCTTAATCTATTTTAGTTAAAACTACTGTTGCAATCCTTAAATAAAAGAAACCTCCGTAATAGACAAAACACATACTTGGCTCCTAGTATAAAGATTTGTTTCTCTAAAAGTCAAGATTATTTTGAAAATAGTAGTACTTTTGAAACTATAGTAATTGATCAGTATTTAGGTAGCAATACTAACATTTATATATTTGTTTATATATCAAAGTAGTAAATTTATTAATCTTAATCTCACTATAATTGTAAGTAACTCTCTAAGAAGATCCACTGATATGAATCAAACAAACGTTTTCTCTCTTTATAGTTAAAAGAAAATTGTTCATTGTCTTAGCATTAAGTCTTTTCTGTAATGACTATAAGCAAATTAACTTGTTTGTTTCTTATCATTTTTATTTTAAAAACGTGTCCATATTTCTAATGTTTCTAGTTACGAGCTTTATCCCATGTACTCCAATGTTGCATTGAAGTAATTCAAGGAACAGGTCCGTCCATTATCATTGGAGAAGAATTTAAAAATGGACGTAAATTAATTCTCATCTACCACCGCCATATGTATGGTCTGGGCGAACATTACAACTCTGTCAAACCTTATGAGGAAGAAGAGACTAACGAGTTTACTGAAGTTTTGAATGGAGACGATTCACCATTATAGCAATAATTTTCATTAATATTTTTTTATAAGAATACTAGCAAATTAAGGAGTTAAATAATAACTTGTATGCAAATGTTTAGTGAATAATCCAGCAGGCTTTAGTAAAGGTCATGATACACTGTGGATACTGTATCTTTTTACTATATAGAAAGTGTTATCAACTGTAGTAAATGTTCTAAAATGCTTTATGAACTAATAATTTTATTTAACAACATAAAAATCAACACAGTTTGTAAATAATTTATATCATTAGAGATCTAAATGTTTTATCTTATTTTATAAGTTTTTATTTATTTTTTATACATTTTATGAATTATTTTTATTTTATTACACTACTAAACTAAATATTTTCAAAGAATACTTTCAATTATATGTATTTACTTTTTTTACAGTAAACTGTTACTAGTAGGATATTAATAGTGTCCATAGTGTAGCAATCGACATAGTACAACATGAATATTTTAAGAAATATTGATAGTATATTGCCAAAGCACATTTTATAAATATTTTAATTTATAATTGTAAATATTTTTATGTAAATTCATATAAGTTTGATTATATTCTGCTTCGTAAAATTGCCTGTGAATATTGTATAATCAAATTATTTAAATTACTATGCTTAGATATTATGCTATTACTGTGGCCTCTAGGCAATATTTATAAGATTAAGAATATATTTTATCTGGTTAACTCACTAAGAAACTACTGGTTAATGTGAAAATTTATTTCAAATTTCAGTACAAAATTAATTTTAAGTTTCAAAAAAATTATTTTTGCTCCAAAATAATCCTACAGCAGTCATTTATAAATTTCTTCTGAATAAACAAAACATATTTGTACTAAAACTCAATTTCTTGTTACAGTTTTGGGCACATCCAGAACTTAAATATTTTAACTTTTTAATAAAACATTGTTTCAAACATGTACTAATTTTATTTTGAATTTGAAATATAGGATGGTTTTGTTCAATTAAATTTCATAACAGTTTTTGTACACTAACTTTTATAAGATAATTTTTTTTAGTTTAAAATTTCAATTTAAAAGAGCACTTTTTAGTTTTTTGTAAAATAAACTGACATTTTTAGATTATATTAAAAACATTAATTTTTTGCAAAAACAAAATAGTATTAATAATAAATTAAACACAAACTTATAATAAATATAAACATTTATAATATCTTTATATAAATATTTACCTAGTTGGTAAAAGATTTTTCAGTTTTTTGTTATGTTAGTTTTAATTTTATTTTTGACAGCAGTTTTCTGAAAAAATATGCATCTTCAAGTTCACTTTACATTTTCCATAATCTGTAGTGCTGATACTATTTCTGTAAAATATTGGAAGTTTTATTTACAAACAATACAGTACTGTAGTACTTGAAAATAAAATATGTCAAACATGCTCTAGAAATGGTTATGGTACCCAGGTTTCTTTCATTCAACTGATTTTTAATCTGGTATTGTCACATTCTATTAGTTAAAGTTGCCTTTTTCTTGTGTCTCCTAATCTGTTATTACTTGATTGAACATTGTCTTATAAACTAGGATATAAACTACTGTCAGACATATGCTAGTAATTGTCCAGTTTGAAATATTAAAATATACACATATAAGGACTAATATAATATATTTTGGGCAAACTGTGATCACAATAGATTAATGTTTAATTCTGCCTAATTTAAGATTAAAGTCCGGACTATTATTACCAAAGTAGATCTGTCAGTTTCTGATCTCGAAAATCTCATATAATTTTTAACTAAATAATAATATAGTTTTTGGACTAGGAGACTGACAGACTTACCTTGGTAAGAGTCCACTCTGTAGTCTTGAAATAGAAACACATAAAAGCAATTAACCAATACCAACCAAAACTAATAATATAGTTTGTTATTCATATTAAAAATTTCATCTTTTATACTGTCCGTATAAAACTTTTTAATTTTGTGTAGTATCAAGAGCTCAGTAGTAAAACTTGCAACAAACACATTGGAAAAAAACCCAGTACCACAAATATAATCAAAAATAACTAATATTACAAGTTACCTAAGATTAAACTCTTATGTACTTTTTGATGACCAAATCATCACCTCAGTCATTATACTTTATAAGTGATTGTACTATTCCAGATTGTAGTTTTTGTGTTGTTCATCTTGAGGTTTTTTTGTAAATTACACTTTTTTGTATCAACTTGGCAAAAATCCACTAGTTGCTGATTTATTCAGCAGGCGCGTTTCACGCTAGGTCAGCGCATTATTCAATGCTGTGAATTACTGACAAGACTGTTGCTGAGGTGTGTTGTGTTGGTGTGAATCTTATCATTGTATCTTGTGGTAAATGTTCTCCCTGTTTGTCCTATTTAAAAGCTGAGACAATAGTTGCATGTAATCTTGTATACGCCTGCCCTTTCGTGTTTATCCTGGTGTGTTTTTGAACTGTGTAGGGGTTTTTTTAATTGTGTTGGATGACGTAAATGCTACTTTGTATTTAAATTTGCGGAACGAGGAAGCTATTTTTTGTGATGTGTTGTCGTGTTATGTATTTTTGTGTTTGTGTGTTATTGATTTTTGTTGTTATGTGTTCGTTGTTTTTTGCGCATTATGTATAGGATTGTACAACGGCAACATACGACAAATAAATACCTTCCACAAGTACATAAACAAATTACACAATAACATAAACTTCATACTAGAAACAGAACGACATAAAATTCAACTACTTAGACCTAACGATAACAAAACAACACACATTCAAAATATACAGGAAACCCACAACCACAGACAGAGTTATACACAACACGTCCAATCACCCTTCACAACACAAACATGCTGCCTTCCACTTCATGATACACAGATTAATCAATATACCCATGAACAATGAAGACAAAATAAACAAACTTGATAGATGAAAAACAATGTTTATGTGTACAAAAAACATCAAATGTTGCAGCACACCTAATATCACATAAACATGAAATTACAAATTACGAAAAAAACCTAACCATACTTGAAATAAATAATAACCCAATAGAACTAAACTCACTAGAAAAATACCACATTTATAAAAACATACACAACAATTTAATGTACCTACAGACAACATATGCAGACGACGTACTATTTAAAAACATTATACATGAGGCTCAAGAAGAAATATGTATGACGTCAACATCACAGACCGAACATTCACATCAGAAAAATAATCAGTGATTCGACAATGGTCAAGTGACCGAAAGATACCTCATCACCTAAGATAAAATTATTGCACTTAGTGGTGGAAAAAATTATTTACAAATAATAATAATAACTTCATAAAGTCAGTGCACCACTGAATTTTTTTCACCACTAAGTGCAATAATTTTACCTTTTGTGATGAGGCACCTTTCAGACACTTGTGACTATTGTCAAGTCAGCGAGTGCAATTATTTTTACCTTATGTCATGAGGCACCTTTCGGTCACTTGACCATTGTCGAATCACTGAATTAATTTTCTCTATTTTTCTGGTGTCGTTCGGTCTGTGATGTTGTCGTCATGTATGAATTAACAGAAGGAATTGAAAACAGGTGTACTATCTAGAGATTTAGACTAATTCTTGGGTTAAATCAAAAAAGTATATCAGTAGAACAGCATAGAGCAGGAATAATTCACTATAAAAATTAATGAATGAGATGTATTTCCTGAAATAGCATAAATAAAAAAGTTTCATAAAATGACAATATTTTAATAGTTTATTTTAGAGATACATTGGCTCACAAGCTTTATAAAACAAAAAGTTAATTTCGCTTTAAACACTAATTATTATAACTCATGGAATGAAAATGGAAGATGAGCAACCAAGATGTAACTTTTAGCATTCCTTTAAAAAGTCTATTCCTGAACACCATGAGCTATTTTATTTTGAAGTTACATAAACTGGTTTTTTTATGTAAATAGGAACGAATATAGATTCGGGTAACAGGAAGCTAATGGTGTACTAAGGTATTGAGTAGGGATGGGCCGATTCCTAAAATTTTCGATTCCGATTCCGATTCCGATTCTGAAATTTTCTTTTCGATTCTCGATTCTTTAGTCGATTCTCGATTCTTTCAAGTTATATTAGCTTACATGCTAGTTCTCTAATAATTAATTTAGTTAACATCTTGGTCATATGGGAAAACCTTTTAAAAGTTCTGTTTTAATGTAATAGGCTACACAAAACCATCAACCGTGAGAGTGATATCTGTCTATAATATAATTTATTAAGGTTAAGTTTCGGAGGAATAATACAGTGTTTCTGTTATCCGTCTATTCGCTCAACCGTCATGGCCACGGTTCCGACGGTGACGGTTAATCGAGTTTTTACTGTACTTTTTTGTGTTTTTTCTGACATTTAGTGAGAGAGTGAGAGAGAGAGAGAGAGAGAGAGAGAGACGAGCGATGTCAAACGACCAGAAATGATTACGATCTTGATTGCTGTTGCTTCATAAATATTAATATTCTCGTTTACTTTAATCATTTAATTCATTCAAATCAACTAATACATAAATAAGACATAGTTGGTAGTTAATCATTTTTCCACACAAATATAATAAATTTTGTTTGGTAATAAATTACTTCACACGCATATTTTAATAGTTAACAAAATAGGAATCGGAATCGACACTTTTATGAATGAAGAATCGAGTATCGACGATTTCTCGATACCACCTAGAATCGACGATTCCTGGAATCGAGAATCGGAATCGGCCCATCCCTAGTATTGAGTATACTAAGGTGTATATTCACAATGCATATGAAACAGCTGTTGAAAATTTAAAAAATTAGAACTTGAAAATAAACAAACCAGATGAAAAATATTTATAAATAGTTTATTAATTAAAATTGGTTTGGTGACACCTTAATGATCATTGAAAATATCAACTAGTCATTTACTCATATTAAGAATGAACACCTTGTTATTGAAACATTTGAATAAATAAAATATATCTTGTGAGTTTGTTTAATTTATTATTAATAGTTATACCTTTCACTGATTTACAGACCAAGCTGAAATCTTATTAAAAAATAGAATATTAAACCATTTACATTTAAAAAAGTCTTGAAGATATCAAGTGACTTGTTTTTAACCCTTTTAAACCTAGTTAAATATTGTGATGAATTTTCCTCTGCTTTAATTTAAATACAATGCAAAAGCCAAAATATGCATGTGATCAGTTGAAAAATACTGCTTGTTTCTGATTTTGAGAGGAAAAGCTAACTTTTGACTCATTACTACTAGGTGTGAACAGATAATTGTTCAAAGTAAGTAACTGTAGAATTCAGCAAACTGGTTGGTATTCAGTAATTTACCTAGGTGACTCAACTGAGTCAGAAAGTCAAGTTTAGTTGGTTCTGTCAGGTTTACTATATTTTGTTATATTGTATTAGCCCTTTGATTAGCACCAGTACGTGAGATCGCGCAACGGCCAGCAGGAGCATTCACCATATATGTACATTCTACCATTTTTCTCAGATTAGCATTGCTGTACGTTGACGATTTGTTTTCCTGTGCATTGTGCTGTATTCTAAGTTAAATAATTGCAACTATCTACACAGTAAATACTATACAGAGTACATAGTCACCATTCTTTTGTGTCCAAAGTCTATGGGTTTATTTACAGATTGTTTGGTAGTTCGTGCAGTATTTTACAATGAATAGGAGATTGAATAATGAAGAAATTCTTTTGTATCCAAAGTCTATGGGTTTTCCCACGTGTTTACAGATTGTTTTGAAGTTTGTGCGGCATTTTACAATGGATAGGTATTTTACAAAAAAAAGAACATAAAATTGTCAGTAAAGGTAAAGTTTGGTTAACATGAGAAAATAAGTAAATAAAAAAAAATCATAAATGTTACTACAATTAAAAAAATTAGAGAAAAATAAAGAAACGAATTAGAAAAAATGTAAACATCTTTCAAAAATATGTTGCACCCAGGGGTTATATCAGGGCAGGCACATATTGCTAATCAAAAGGTTAAATAATTATAGTTTTACTGTGTTTATAATGAAATTGTATTAGATATTTACATTTGCTTAACTTTTTTCTCCAAACAAAGATTTGTATTACTTTGTCATAATTAATCAGAGAAGCATGTTTGTGCTCCATAAAGATAATATTAAGCTCAGTCTGTATGGATAAGTGTGTATTATCTGTAAGGATAATACTAAGTCTGATGAACCAAAGAGCTTCTCAGATAATTCTTTACAAGTTTTGACTTGTAACGGACTTAATGCTACCCTGCAGTTAGGGTGCACAAAAGAATAGATGTTTTATATTTGCTTCAATGGAAGATTTCATAATTAATGTTCTACTCTTTGCAGCATTGGAGAATTACAAAGGTATGAAGGCAAAGAGAGTACAATGTGTGTGCCAATTACTTGGTACCATTTATTTTCATGGGCTTATAATATAGAGATGTAAAAATAAACTTTTCACTATAATTTTACTAACTTGTAAAAATTCTTTGCGCCAATTGTGTTGTCTTTTGCTATGAAAATATTCTCACATATAAAGCACTAAATATTATATATTTTATAAGGTGCAATTTTTCATCCATTATAAATTAGTTAGTTTTATTTATTATCATTAGTTAGTTATCATTATTTATAAATTAGTTAGTTTATTAATTGTTAGTTAATTACTAACTAATCAAAATTAACTGTAAAACCAAATTAAAAGTAAAGTTTGTGTTAGATTCTAGGCTCATTATTGTTCCCTTTGGATGTACACGAAAATACACGTTTTTCATGTTAACACAGTATGACACAACAATCAGCTACTGACTGATACCAAGTATCAACTAAACTGAACAAGACAGACCGCTTGACATAAAACCTAATAGGGGTCTATTTATCATGTTTAGAACTCTGGTAAAAGGACAACTTGCAGGATATAATTATCTATTCTGCAGGTTTTGAGAAACGATAAATATCCTTTAGACTTCACAGACATCTAGTCTAGTACCTGACAGATTAAAAAATATATTTTCTATAAGCAAACAACACTGGTGGTAATCATGATGAAACATTGACATGATTCATGTGTTATGACAAACATCCACAGGAAGCAATGGGTTAAACAGCTTAATATCCATTTATTCGCCATTAAAAAAACTTTTGGTTAAATATATACTATTACCAATATTAAATATTTAAATAATGTAACTTCAAATATTAGTTTTTAAACTTTAATTACTATTTTTGTAAACATTCAAAAGTTAACAAAGTCAAATTCTCTTCTGAGTGTAAAAGAAACTCTAAGTGTTGATGTTGTCTCCTTCCATTCAGCACAAGATGTTTCATGATCAACCTTGTGTGGTAGTGCTAGGCTAAGTCGGTATAATGGTGAGCGAAGGTCTAGATGTTTCTCTGTTACACAAAGATCAATATCCGATCGATGTTCACCAGGCAAAGATATAATAACAACCATTTGTTCACAACTTGCAGTTGCAGGAGTTTTCTGCCCAAGCTACACAAAATAAAATTTGAATTACCTGGCAGGATTTTTTAAAAAGTATTAACAAAGTTCTACTACTTATATATACATGTATATAGGGGGACAAAAAAGCTCCGAAAGTTGGTGTGTAATAAACTGAATGTAACATGGAAAAAAGATAAATATCTTTGATCACAGGACAAACATGGGGCAGTCATTTTTTCAAATATGTTTAAGGAGAACGGAGTAGCCTTTAGTAATCAAGAAGGAATGTAACACAACATAAATGTCACTGGTTCACCAGTTAAGAGTAGAAAAGTTAGAGGTTCGAAAAATATGTAAAGAAGTAAAAAATAATAAAGACCTGGAGGAATAGTTTCAGAACTAATCAAATTCAGATGTGTAAAGTATACATTATCTCATACAATGCTTTCAAAGACATATTTTTTTTCTTTGTAAAAAACTAATATTGGTTATAATTACCAAACATAAATAACGGAGTAAAAACTAAATCTGATTAACAATTAATAAAATTATTAAAAAAGAAATATATTAAAACAAACGCGTAACAATAAATATAATAAAAAACAATAAATAACGTTATAAAATTAAAACATAACAATAATTTGAAAATATGAATATGATAAGTATTCTATGATAAAAATAAATAATAGAAATAAAAAAACAAATAACTAAAATATAAAAAGGTATTTTACAATAAATATAACATTAAATAAATATCTGTACACAAACAAATATATGTATATACTATAATTATCAAACAAAAATAATCATATAAAAGTTTTAAACATTATATTTTAAATAATACGTTTAGATGGCTTAGGAAAGCAATTACACCTTGTAAATTAAATCTGTCACAAACACAATCTGTTCAAACCACCACAATCGACCAGTATATAGCTGATTGTGATAGTATTTCCACAGAACTTACATAATGGCGAGTCCTTACGACCCATCAGATAATCATGAGTTAGATAAGAGTGGCTGATACGAAGGCCACTACTTCCTCCCTATGTTTCGAATGAATAGAAGACCCATGGATTGATGGTATTCTTGATTTCCCTCAGTTTATTGTGATTTACGGTATCTCATTCATCATTCCAAAGCAGCGAGCAATAAATGTTTTGTGAAACATACATAATCAAATGCTGTAACTCGTTTTGTAGTTGGCACCATACTAGTGGCATTCTTCGGCACTTCATTCGCTTTTGTGTTTCTGGTGATTCCATAGTGACCAGGAACAACAGAATGTTACCCCTAATGGCCCCAATAGAAGCTTGAGCACAGCACACAAAATACCCCCAACTAAAAAAATCACAGAGAAAACATCCTTAAGAGCACTTTTGGGATCGGAAAACAAAAGGAAGTGTGAAGACATAGAATGGCAGTTAGAGCCTTAAGAATAGTAAAAAGTTCAGCTGTAAAAAGACTGCAAGCTGAAGGTAATCCGTATTGTAGGTATGTCCCAACACATAAAATCCCAACACACCCTACATCATTGTCTAGTTTAGTGCATTGACCCATCAGTGAAAATCATTTCACTATGTTGATGGGATCTAGAAATAGCCAATAATTCCTGGTGGTAGACCACATGAGGAGTATTACTTTTGATAAGACTGGACATTTAAAAATTAAAGAGTAGCATTTTTATTATCCATGGAGGCAGATAACACACATTAATCATTCGGACATTGTAGGGCATACTAACTTAAGGTTATTCATTATGCGTAGCATTCTTATGCCGAATGGAGCAGTAGAAAGTTGACGTGCATCATAGTATTATTCATAAAAGTTATTAAAGATCATTTTAAATGCCGGATGATTAGGTTTGCATCAAAGACCAGAAATGTAAAAGATTTGTAACATCTGACGTCATCTGAAAAAGGCGGGTTCCCCAGCCTCAACAAGAAGACTAGGGATTGTGCTAGTTCTAAATGCACCATTAGCAAGTCTAAGTCCAGAGTGGAGAACTGCTTCAAGAGTTTTTAGAACTGTAGGCCTTGCAGAAGAGTAGGCTTGACATCCATAATCTATGCGTGATCTAACAACAGCACGATAGAAGTGTATCACAAGTTCTGTCTTCTCCCAAAGAACTAAGGAATCTTATTATATCGAATTTCTTGCTGCATCTCACCTTCAAATCACGCACGTGTGGGATCTATAATAGTCTTTCATCAAATAAAAGACCTAAAAATCGAACACTTTCGTGATTTGAAGTAGAATTCCATAATTTAATTTCTTATTTTGAGTTGAATTATCAACAGAAATGTGACAACAAAATGGACTATAATGCGGTTCAAGTATCTGGCCTGGTTTGGACCAAATATTGGGGTTAACCCCAAAGTAAATATTACAAATTGAAAAATGTTACTGAAAGTCTCTAGTCGGAGGAGACCACCTTAACCTAGGTGCCGTTCTTAACAAATCCTTTCCTACAAACATGATAAGGACTGTCAAAACACTGACTTGCATTAGGTTGTATGAAATAACAAACAATCTTGAAATATGTGTCAACATATCAGTTTCAGAAGCTATTGATGAATAGAAAATTCTGAAAATGTAACATGTTTTCAGAAGTTGAGGTACACAAGAAAGCGGGAGAGGTTAGCTAACCATGCTATACTGGAACAGAATTGATTGAAAATTTATATATGTTTAATAAATGTTTAAAATCAAAAAGGATTAAAACTAGAGTCCTGTCAAGGGACCTTTCTAGGTCCAGAAATTATCCACCAAATGTACTTCTAACTTAAGTCAAGATAACATTGCTACCTATTACATGGCAATCTTATTTGTTGTAAACAATCACTAAGGTGTAATACAAATACTTTCTTAGGTAAAATATTAAGTTAGACAACAAGTTGGAGAATGAAGTCAAATGAAAATAAATTATCTATTCAAGTAGGCTTCTCAAAAAGAAACATGATTTTTCAGTTAAAATAATTATGTCCAAGTTCCTTTTGAGAAATTAAAAAATAGCTTGGTGCAGGGTTGTGTACACAAACATAAGCTGTATTAACCTTTTTTTAATTAATCACTTTAACATTAGTTTATGACTATCCGAACTTTAAATTTTGTAAATTTGTAAAAACTTACTTAGACAGAATGTTTACGATCGCTATGTGGCAATCTTCATCACTGTCTTCTACTTGGAGATGTTGGGTTAAGTGGTGACAGTATTAAAGGCAGGTTTTCGATAGTATCAGAGTATGTGTGATTTGTATTGTTTCATAATCTATAGTGTATTATATATGTTTTGTTTATCAATATTAAATTACTTAACAAAACCAAGAATAAGAAATGGTTTATTATTTGTAGCGCAAGAGACATGATGATAACATAATGCTTTACACCAACACAGAAGTTATTCATCTAAAATATAAATCAAATTGCTTGAAACAAATTTTAGTTTATTTAATATATTAATTGTAGAGTACTTTAAATTCTGTAAACATGATTTTTATATCATCATTAACTAGACTCAAATGTTATGTTTCAAAAAATCTGTACCTACCTGGAGATATACATCTTCAGCACCAACTGATTGTCTGTATCTGAATTCATAGTGAGGTCTTGCACGAGGGTCATAAGATGCATCATCACAGAAGGGTACTTCAGGTACTTCTTCCAATCTCCATATACTCTTGGGGTCACTCTTTATGATTGTATTTTTATTAGTCCCTTCATCATCATTACCTATGCCTCTGCATTTGACTTTAACCATTGAGGAGATGTCTCCAGGTCCTATACATAAAATGTTAGATCATTGAAATCCAATTACAAAAAACATTATTATAAGAGGTACTGAGTACCATTTAAATTTTCTTAAACATCTTTATATTTAAAAGTTACTGGGGTCAGAGCAAATAAATTACTTTTGTAGTGGAAACATTTCAAGATAAAATATGTTGAGGGATCAATTCTAGATAATATAGAAAACAAAAAGATAAGATAGAGTTATGTAGGTAATTTCCTGAATGTTCTGGTTCCTTAATGTACCAGAGTGAGTAGATTATTATTATATTTTTGTAGTTTTTAACCATTAACTGAATACAGTTTTTGTAGCTATTTAATAAACATTTTCTAAACAAATAATGACCCACTTTTTACAAATTAACTAATTCAATTTTTTAATCTAAAATTTCAATAAATGATAATTTTAAAATCATACGTTTATTAATGGTTAGACGTTGTATTGATATATCACTATGATGCATAGGAGTTTGCCTTTCATACCTTTAAAAATAATTTTTATTGTCAAATTTGCATTGAGTGTTTACATGTTTACCTCAAGGGAAGTTTGAAGTTTAAACTGTTATAAAAAAATGTGTTAAAATATAAATAAATTAAAATAAATAAAACACTTGTAAATATTTGTGTTCAGTGAAAACTAGTAGCTCATGTGAAGATGGAATCAACAAATAAATAAAACAAATCACCAAATGTTGAAGATATGTTTATCACTATTATCTTTATCAGCTATAGAGCTATATCACAAATATTACTTGTATATAACTGTGGTTGGCAATTTTTATTTTTTACTTATTGTATTGTTACATCTTTAAGATACATAAGATGAAATCTTTCTAATATTTCCCCTTTAAATGGCTTATTAAAAATATAAGATTTTTGAGGACATCACTTACGTTTTGATGGTCACAATTATTTGATTCCATCTTTAATTGATCAAATAGTGTTTTACTAAAAATATTTCAACATATATTAGCAAGGGCACACCCAGTATTTTGTCAAGGGGGGCCAGAACTGCAACAGGGCCGGGTGTTGGTTTGGTCACCCCCTGTAGAAAATATTGAATTTTTATACTCTAAAACTTATGTTTTAAGCATATGCAGTATAAAAAAAGACTCAAATGGAGACTAAATCTGTGTTTTTATGATATAATATAGTATGTGGTTTATTATTTTTCGACGACTACTTTGGGTGTTTTTACATTTTGATTCCTGTACCATTGACTTTCATTGAAGTGGTCTTGTTTTTTTTTTCTACGTACAAAATAATTGTAATCAAAGAACATTTTCTAATTACGGTCTAAATTATAAGACCATGGACAGCAAAAACAAATCAACCTTTAACAAATATATGGGATATTTAATGTTACAAGTTGATTTAGTTTTTTATAATGGTCTCAGAATTTACATCAAAATATGGATAATGTTATTAAAACTGTTTGACTGCTCCTCGTGTTTTAAACCTACAAGCCTAATTAAACCTTGACAATTTTCAAAATAGTTAATTATGTGTTTGGGCCTATTTATGGTTTTTGTTATGCTTCCTATTTATTAAGCAGTTATTCTTTAATTAGCGATCTTACTTTAGGAATGCCCTCTGACTATTGCAGAGAGATGTTAACAGCCACCAAAACGGTCATAGAGGACAAGGACTATTGTTATGATTGTACAAACGGAAGTTAAATAGCTGTTAAATCATTAAATCCCCTAATTTTAATATTTCCCCATAATTATCAATTGTTAAGAAGCTACAATGCTTATTTTGTTATATCTTAGGGCCCCAACTCAAAAACTGTGTATTTTACCGCAAAGCGAAATGTTGAGATTTTTAAAAATTAATCATATATTTAAAAATGTCTAACATTTGAACGCTACTTAAAGCCTAATAAGAGGATCCTTTAGCCACAAATAAAAGTAATAAAACATGTATTTTATCCAACGTGAGAATGGCTCGTTTAGAACAAATATAGGCTATTGCAGTCCGTTTACTAGAGGAAATACTGACAGTGAATTCAATATTCAAATAGGCTAAATATTATTTTGTATTGTTGTTTGTATTACCCTACACCTAAATTGCAGTTAAACATATAATATTTTTCTTGTCATTTTTAATTTATTTATAAATTTTCATTTTTTCTCATGCTAAGGGGGGCCCAGGTCCCCTTGGCCCCTCCCTTGGGTATGCTACTGATAGTGTTTTACTAAAAACATTTCAACATATATTAGTATGTAACACTTGCCTTCCATAGCACTTAATTGCAGTTTTTGTGTTATATATCTTGAGGTTTTTATAAATTACTACTTTTGGTATCACTTGGCAAAAAATGTACTATAACTATAAATAATAATACACCAAAGAACTCTAATACACCACAAACTCACACTAATACAACACACCTGAGCAACAGTCTTGTCTGTGACTCACAGCATTGAACAATGTGGGGGACCTAGTGGGAAACATATATATTGATGGGAAATATATTCTGAATGCCAGCACAAAAGAAACAAGTGGTAATGGGGCTGTCAGAGTCGGGCATGAATAAGAAATCACAAGGTGAGAAGAATTTGGTGCACGCAGACGCGGTTGAGAGTATCAGAAAGGGTGAGTACATGACTACTAGTACCTTTGGTGGTGATGGGGCTGTCAGAGTCGAGCGTGAATGAGAAATCACAGGGTGAGAAGAATTGGGTGCACGCAGACGTGGTTGATAGTATCAGAAAGGGTGAGTACATGACTACTAGTACCTTTGGTGGTGATGGGGCTGTCAGAGTCGAGCGTGAATGAGAAATCACAGGGTGAGAAGAATTGGGTGCACGCAGACGTGGTTGATAGTATCAGAAAGGGTGAGTACATGACTACTAGTACCTTTGGTGGTGATGGGGCTGTCAGAGTCGAGCGTGAATGAGAAATCACAGGGTGAGAAGAATTGGGTGCACGCAGACGTGGTTGATAGTATCAGAAAGGGTGAGTACATGACTACTAGTACCTTTGGTGGTGATGGGGCTGTCAGAGTCGAGCATGAATGAGAAATCACAGGGTGATAAGAATTGGGTGCACGCAGACGTGGTTGAGAGTATCAGAAAGGGTGAGTACATGACTACTAGTACCTATGGTGGAGATGGGGCTGTCAGAGTCGAGCATGAATTAGAAATCACAGGGTGAGAAGAATTGGGTGCATGCAGACGTGGTTGAGAGTATCAGAAAGGGTGAGTACATGACTACTAGTACCTTTAGTGGTGATGGGGCTGTCAGAGTCGAGCATGAATAAGAAATCACAGGGTGAGAAGAATTGGGTGCACGCAGACGTGGTTGAGAGTATCAGAAAGGGTGAGTATATGACTACTAGTACCTTTGGTGGTGATGGGGCTATCAGAGTCGAGCATGAATGAGAAATCACAGGGTGAGAAGAATTGGGTGCACGCAGACGAGGTTGAGAGTATCAGAAAGGGTGAGTACATGACTACTAGTACCTTTGGTGGTGAAGGGGCTGTCAGAGTCGAGCATGAATAAGAAATCACAGGGTGAGAAGATTTGGGTGCACACAGACGTGGTTGAGAGTATCAGAAAGGGTGAGTACATGACTACTAGTACCTTTGGTGGTGATGGGGCTGTCAGAGTCGAACATGAATAAGAAATCACAGGGTGAGAAGAATTGGGTGGACGCAGACGTGGTTGAGAGTATCAGAAAGGGTGAGTACATGACTACTAGTACCTTTGGTGGTAATGGGGCTGTCAGAGTCGAGCATAAATAAGAAATCACAGGGTGAGAAGAATTGGGTGCACGCAGACGTGGTTGAGAGTATCAGAAAGGGTGAGTACATGACTACTAGTACCTTTGGTGGTAATGGGGCTGTCAGAGTCAAACATGAATAAGAAATCACAGGGTGAGAAGAATTGGGTGCATGCAGACGTGGTTGAGAGTATCAGAAAGGGTGAGTACATGACTACTAATACCTTTAGTGGTGATGGGGCTGTCAGAGTCGAGCATGAATAAGAAATCACAGGGTGAGAAGAATTGGGTGCACGCAGACGTGGTTGAGAGTATCAGAAAGGGTGAGTATATGACTACTAGTACCTTTGGTGGTGATGGGGCTGTCAGAGTCGAGCATGAATGAGAAATCACAGGGTGAGAAGAATTGGGTGCACGCAGACGAGGTTGAGAGTATCAGAAAGGGTGAGTACATGACTACTAGTACCTTTGGTGGTGAAGGGGCTGTCAGAGTCGAGCATGAATAAGAAATCACAGGGTGAGAAGATTTGGGTGCACACAGACGTGGTTGAGAGTATCAGAAAGGGTGAGTACATGACTACTAGTACCTTTGGTGGTGATGGGGCTGTCAGAGTCGATCATGAATAAGAAATCACAGGGTGAGAAGAATTGGGTGCACGCAGACGTGGTTGATAGTATCAGAAAGGGTGAGTACATGACTACTAGTACCTTTGGTGGTGATGGGGCTGTCAGAGTCGAGCATGAATAAGAAATCACAGGGTGAGAAGAATTGGGTGCACGCAGACGCGGTTGAGAGTATCAGAAAGGGTGAGTACATGACTACTAGTACCTTTAGTGGTGATGGGGCTGTCAGAGTCGAGCATGAATAAGAAATCACAGGGTGAGAAGAATTGGGTGCACGCAGACGTGGTTGAGAGTATCAGAAATGGTGAGTATATGACTACTAGTACCTTTGGTGGTGAAGGGGCTGTCAGAGTCGAGCATGAATAAGAAATCACAGGGTGAGAAGATTTGGGTGCACACAGACGTGGTTGAGAGTATCAGAAAGGGTGAGTACATGACTACTAGTACCTTTGGTGGTGATGGGGCTGTCAGAGTCGAGCATGAATAAGAAATCACAGGGTGAGAAGAATTGGGTGCACGCAGACGTGGTTGAGAGTATCAGAAAGGGCGAGTACATGACTACTAGTACCTTTCATGGTGATGGGGCTGTCAGAGTTGAGCATGAATAAGAAATCACAGGGTGAGAGGAATTGGGTGCACGCAGACGTGGTTGAGAGTATCAGAAAGGGTGAGTACATGACTACTAGTACCTTTGGTGGTGATGGGGCTGTCAGAGTCGAGCATGAATAAGAAATCACAGGATGAGAAAAATTGGGTGCACGCAGACGTGGTTGAGAGTATCAGAAAGGGTGAGTACATGACTACTAGTACCTATGGTGGTGATGGGGCTGTCAGAGTCGGGCATGAATAAGAAATCACAGGGTGAGAAGAATTGGGTGCACGCAGACGCGGTTGAGAGTATCAGAAAGGGTGAGTACATGACTACGAGTACCTTTGGTGGTGATGGGGCTGTCAGAGTCGAGCGTGAATGAGAAATCACAGGGTGAGAAGAATTGGGTGCACGCAGACGTGGTTGATAGTATCAGAAAGGGTGAGTACATGACTACTAGTACCTTTGGTGGTGATGGGGCTGTCAGAGTCGAGCATGAATGAGAAATCACAGGGTGAGAAGAATTGGGTGCACGCAGACGTGGTTGAGAGTATCAGAAAGGGTGAGTACATGACTACTAGTACCTTTGGTGGTGAAGGGGCTGTCAGAGTCGAGCATGAATAAGAAATCACAGGGTGAGAAGATTTGGGTGCACACAGACGTGGTTGAGAGTATCAGAAAGGGTGAGTACATGACTACTAGTACCTTTGGTGGTGATGTGGCTGTCAGAGTCGAGCATGAATAAGAAATCACAGGGTGAGAAGAATTGGGTGCACGCAGACGTGGTTGAGAGTATCAGAAAGGGTGAGCACATGACTACTAGTACCTTTGGTGGTGATGGGGCTGTCAGAGTCGAACATGAATAAGAAATCACAGGGTGAGAAGAATTGGGTGCACGCAGTCGTGGTTGCGAGTATCAGAAAGGGTGAGTACATGACTACTAGTACCTATGGTGGTGATGGGGCTGTCAGAGTCGAGCATGAATAAGAAATCACAGGGTGAGAAGAATTGGGTGCACGCAGACGTGGTTGAGAGTATCAGAAAGGGTGAGTACATGACTACTAGTACCTTTGGTGGTGATGGGGCTGTCAGAGTCGAGCATGAATAAGAAATCACAGGGTGAGAAGAATTGGGTGCACGCAGACGTGGTTGAGAGTATCAGAAAGGGTGAGTACATGACTACTAGTACCTTTGGTGGTGATGGGGTTGTCAGAGTCGAGCATGAATAAGAAATCAAAGGGTGAGAAGAATTGGGTGCACGCAGACGTGGTTGAGAGTATCAGAAACGGTGAGTACATGGCTACTAGTACCTTTGGTGGTAATGGGGCTGTCAGAGTCGATCATGAATAAGAAATCACAGGGCGAGAAGAATTGGGTGCACGCAGACGTGGTTTGAAAGTATCAGAAAGGGTGAGTACATGACTACTAGTACCTTTGGTGGTGATGGGGCTGTCAGAGTCGAGCATGAATAAGAAATCACAGGGTGAGAAAAATTGGGTGCACGCAGACGCGGTTGAGAGTATCAGAAAGGGTGAGTACATGGCTACTAGTACCTTTGGTGGTGATGGGGCTGTCAGAGTCGAGCATGAATAAGAAATCACAGGATGAGAAGAATTGGGTGCACACAGACGTGGTTGAGAGTATCAGAAAGGGTGAGTACATGACTACTAGTACCTATGGTGGTGATGGGGCTGTCAGAGTCGGGCATGAATAAGAAATCACAGGGTGAGAAGAATTGGGTGCACGCAGACGCGGTTGAGAGTATCAGAAAGGTTGAGTACATGACTACTAGTACCTTTGGTGGTGATGGGGCTGTCAGAGTCGAGCGTGAATGAGAAATCACAGGGTGAGAAGAATTGGGTGCACGCAGACGTGGTTGATAGTATCAGAAAGGGTGAGTACATGACTACTAGTACCTTTGGTGGTGATGGGGCTGTCAGAGTCAAGCATGAAAGAGAAATCTCAGGGTGAGAAGAATTGGGTGCACGCAGACGTGGTTGAGAGTATCAGAAAGGGTGAGTACATGACTACTAGTACCTTTGGTGGTGAAGGGGCTGTCAGAGTCGAGCATGAATAAGAAATCACAGGGTGAGAAGATTTGGGTGCACACAGACGTGGTTGAGAGTATCAGAAAGGGTGAGTACATGACTACTAGTACCTTTGGTGGTGATGGGGCTGTCAGAGTCGAGCATGAATAAGAAATCACAGGATGAGAAGAATTGGGTGCACGCAGACGTGGTTTGAAAGTATCAGAAAGGGTGAGTACATGACTACTAGTACCTTTGGTGGTGATGGGGCTGTCAGAGTCGAGCATGAATAAGAAATCACAGGGTGAGAAGAATTGGGTGCACGCAGACGCGGTTGAGAGTATCAGAAAGGGTGAGTACATGACTACTAGTACCTTTGGTGGTGATGGGGCTGTCAGAGTCGAGCGTGAATGAGAAATCACAGGGTGAGAAGAATTGGGTGCACGCAGACGTGGTTGATAGTATCAGAAAGGGTGAGTACATGACTACTAGTACCTTTGGTGGTGAAGGGGCTGTCAGAGTCGAGCATGAATAAGAAATCACAGGGTGAGAAGAATTGGGTGCACGCAGTCGTGGTTGCGAGTATCAGAAAGGGTGAGTACATGACTACTAGTACCTATGGTGGTGATGGGGCTGTCAGAGTCGAGCATGAATAAGAAATCACAGGGTGAGAAGAATTGGGTGCACGCAGACGTGGTTGAGAGTATCAGAAAGGGTGAGTACATGACTACTAGTACCTTTGGTGGTGATGGGGCTGTCAGAGTCGAGCATGAATAAGAAATCACAGGGTGAGAAGAATTGGGTGCACGCAGACGTGGTTGAGAGTATCAGAAAGGGTGAGTACATGACTACTAGTACCTTTGGTGGTGATGGGGTTGTCAGAGTCGAGCATGAATAAGAAATCAAAGGGTGAGAAGAATTGGGTGCACGCAGACGTGGTTGAGAGTATCAGAAAGGGTGAGTACATGGCTACTAGTACCTTTGGTGGTAATGGGGCTGTCAGAGTCGATCATGAATAAGAAATCACAGGGCGAGAAGAATTGGGTGCACGCAGACGTGGTTTGAAAGTATCAGAAAGGGTGAGTACATGACTACTAGTACCTTTGGTGGTGATGGGGCTGTCAGAGTCGAGCATGAATAAGAAATCACAGGGTGAGAAGAATTGGGTGCACGCAGACGCGGTTGAGAGTATCAGAAAGGGTGAGTACATGGCTACTAGTACCTTTGGTGGTGATGGGGCTGTCAGAGTCGAGCATGAATAAGAAATCACAGGATGAGAAGAATTGGGTGCACGCAGACGTGGTTGAGAGTATCAGAAAGGGTGAGTACATGACTACTAGTACCTATGGTGGTGATGGGGCTGTCAGAGTCGGGCATGAATAAGAAATCACAGGGTGAGAAGAATTGGGTGCACGCAGACGCGGTTGAGAGTATCAGAAAGGTTGAGTACATGACTACTAGTACCTTTGGTGGTGATGGGGCTGTCAGAGTCGAGCGTGAATGAGAAATCACAGGGTGAGAAGAATTGGGTGCACGCAGACGTGGTTGATAGTATCAGAAAGGGTGAGTACATGACTACTAGTACCTTTGGTGGTGATGGGGCTGTCAGAGTCAAGCATGAAAGAGAAATCTCAGGGTGAGAAGAATTGGGTGCACGCAGACGTGGTTGAGAGTATCAGAAAGGGTGAGTACATGACTACTAGTACCTTTGGTGGTGAAGGGGCTGTCAGAGTCGAGCATGAATAAGAAATCACAGGGTGAGAAGATTTGGGTGCACACAGACGTGGTTGAGAGTATCAGAAAGGGTGAGTACATGACTACTAGTACCTTTGGTGGTGATGGGGCTGTCAGAGTCGAGCATGAATAAGAAATCACAGGATGAGAAGAATTGGGTGCACGCAGACGTGGTTTGAAAGTATCAGAAAGGGTGAGTACATGACTACTAGTACCTTTGGTGGTGATGGGGCTGTCAGAGTCGAGCATGAATAAGAAATCACAGGGTGAGAAGAATTGGGTGCACGCAGACGCGGTTGAGAGTATCAGAAAGGGTGAGTACATGGCTACTAGTACCTTTGGTGGTGATGGGGCTGTCAGAGTCGAGCATGAATAAGAAATCACAGGATGAGAAGAATTGGGTGAACGCAGACGTGGTTGAGAGTATCAGAAAGGGTGAGTACATGACTACTAGTACCTATGGTGGTGATGGGGCTGTCAGAGTCGGGCATGAATAAGAAATCACAGGGTGAGAAGAATTGGGTGCACGCAGACGCGGTTGAGAGTATCAGAAAGGGTGAGTACATGACTACTAGTACCTTTGGTGGTGATGGGGCTGTCAGAGTCGAGCGTGAATGAGAAATCACAGGGTGAGAAGAATTGGGTGCACGCAGACGCGGTTGAGAGTATCAGAAAGGGTGAGTACATGGCTACTAGTACCTTTGGTGGTGATGGGGCTGTCAGAGTCGTGCATGAATAAGAAATCACAGGATGAGAAGAATTGGGTGCACGCAGACGTGGTTGAGAGTATCAGAAAGGGTGAGTACATGACTACTAGTACCTATGGTGGTGATGGGGCTGTCAGAGTCGGGCATGAATAAGAAATCACAGGGTGAGAAGAATTGGGTGCACGCAGACCCGGTTGAGAGTATCAGAAAGGGTGAGTACATGACTACTAGTACCTTTGGTGGTGATGGGGCTGTCAGAGTCGAGCGTGAATGAGAAATCACAGGGTGAGAAGAATTGGGTGCACGCAGACGTGGTTGATAGTATCAGAAAGGGTGAGTACATGACTACTAGTACCTTTGGTGGTGAAGGGGCTGTCAGAGTCGAGCATGAATAAGAAATCACAGGGTGAGAAGATTTGGGTGCACACAGACGTGGTTGAGAGTATCAGAAAGGGTGAGTACATGACTACTAGTACCTTTGGTGGTGATGGGGCTGTCAGAGTCGAGCATGAATAAGAAATCACAGGGTGAGAAGAATTGGGTGCACGCAGTCGTGGTTGCGAGTATCAGAAAGGGTGAGTACATGACTACTAGTACCTATGGTGGTGATGGGGCTGTCAGAGTCGAGCATGAATAAGAAATCACAGGGTGAGAAGAATTGGGTGCACGCAGACGTGGTTGAGAGTATCAGAAAGGGTGAGTACATGACTACTAGTACCTTTGGTGGTGATGGGGCTGTCAGAGTCGAGCATGAATAAGAAATCACAGGGTGAGAAGAATTGGGTGCACGCAGACGTGGTTGAGAGTATCAGAAAGGGTGAGTACATGACTACTAGTACCTTTTTTGGTGATGGGGTTGTCAGAGTCGAGCATGAATAAGAAATCACAGGGTGAGAAGAATTGGGTGGACGCAGACGTGGTTGAGAGTATCAGAAAGGGTGAGTACATGGCTACTAGTACCTTTGGTGGAAATGGGGCTGTCAGAGTCGATCATGAATAAGAAATCACAGGGCGAGAAGAATTGGGTGCACGCAGACGTGGTTTGAAAGTATCAGAAAGGGTGAGTACATGACTACTAGTACCTTTGGTGGTGATGGGGCTGTCAGAGTCGAGCATGAATAAGAAATCACAGGGTGAGAAGAATTGGGTGCACGCAGACGTGGTTGAGAGTATCAGAAAGGGTGAGTACATGACTACTAGTACCTTTGGTGGTGATGGGGCTGTCAGAGTCGAGCGTGAATGAGAAATCACAGGGTGATAAGAATTGGGTGCACACAGACGTGGTTGAGAGTATCAGGTAGGGTGAGTACATGACTACTAGTACCTATGGTGGTGATGGGGCTGTCAGAGTCGAGCATGAATAAGAAATCACAGGGTGAGAAGAATTGGGTGCATGCAGACGTGGTTGAGAGTATCAGAAAGGGTGAGTACATGACTACTAGTACCTTTAGTGGTAATGGGGCTGTCAGAGTCGAGCATGAATAAGAAATCACAGGGTGAGAAGAATTGGGTGCACGCAGACGTGGTTGAGAGTATCAGAAAGGGTGAGTATATGACTACTAGTACCTTTGGTGGTGATGGGGCTGTCAGAGTCGAGCATGAATGAGAAATCACAGGGTGAGAAGAATTGGCTGCACGCAGACGTGGTTGAGAGTTTCAGAAAGGGTGAGTACATGACTACTAGTACCTTTGGTGGTGAAGGGGCTGTCAGAGTCGAGCATGAATAAGAAATCACAGGGTGAGAAGAATTGGGTGCACGCAGACGTGGTTGAGAGTATCAGAAAGGGTGAGCACATGACTACTAGTACCTTTGGTGGTGATGGGGCTGTCAGAGTCGAACATGAATAAGAAATCACAGGGTGAGAAGAATTGGGTGCACGCAGACGTGGTTGATAGTATCAGAAAGGGTGAGTACATGACTACTAGTACCTTTGGTGGTGATGGGGCTGTCAGAGTCGAGCATGAATAAGAAATCACAGGGTGTGAAGAATTGGGTGCACGCAGACGTGGTTGAGAGTATCAGAAATGGTGAGTACATGACTACTAGTACCTTTGGTGGTGATGGGGCTGTCAGAGTCGAGCATGAATAAGAAATCACAGGGTAAGATGAATTGGGTGCACGCAGACGTGGTTGAGAGTATCAGAAAGGGTGAGTACATGACTACTAGTACCTTTGGTGGTGATGGGGTTGTCAGAGTCGAGCATGAATAAGAAATCACAGGGTGAGAAGAATTGGGTGCACGCAGACGTGGTTGAGAGTATCAGAAAGGGTAAGTACATGACTACTAGTACCTTTGGTGGTAATGGGGCTGTCAGAGTCGAACATGAATAAGAAATCACAGGGTGAGAAGAATTGGGTGCACGCAGACGTGGTTGAGAGTATCAGAAAGGGTGAGTACATGGCTACTAGTACCTTTGGTGGTAATGGGGCTGTCAGAGTCAAACATGAATGAGAAATCACAGGGTGAGAAGAATTGGGTGCACGCAGTCGTGGTTGAGAGTATCAGTAAGGGTGAGTACATGACTACTAGTACCTTTGGTGGTGATGGGGCTGTCAGAGTCGAGCATGAATAAGAAATCACAGGGTGAGAAGAATTGGGTGCACGCAGACGTGGTTGAGAGTATCAGAAAGGGTGAGTACATGACTACTAGTACCTATGGTGGTGATGGGGCTGTCAGAGTTGAGCATGAATGAGAAATCACAGGGTGAGAAGAATTGGGTGCACGCAGACGTGGTTGAGAGTATCAGAAAGGGTGAGTACATGGCTACTAGTACCTTTGGTGGTAATGGGGCTGTCAGAGTCAAACATGAATGAGAAATCACAGGGTGAGAAGAATTGGGTGCACGCAGTCGTGGTTGCGAGTATCAGAAAGGGTGAGTACATGACTACTAGTACCTATGGTGGTGATGGGGCTGTCAGAGTCGAGCATGAATAAGAAATCACAGGGTGAGAAGAATTGGGTGCACGCAGACGTGGTTGAGAGTATCAGAAAGGGTGAGTACATGACTACTAGTACCTTTGGTGGTGATGGGGCTGTCAGAGTCGAGCATGAATAAGAAATCACAGGGTGAGAAGAATTGGGTGCACGCAGACGTGGTTGAGAGTATCAGAAAGGGTGAGTACATGACTACTAGTACCTTTGGTGGTGATGGGGTTGTCAGAGTCGAGCATGAATAAGAAATCACAGGGTGAGAAGAATTGGGTGGACGCAGACGTGGTTGAGAGTATCAGAAAGGGTGAGTACATGACTACTAGTACCTTTGGTGGTAATGGGGCTGTCAGAGTCGAGCATGAATAAGAAATCACAGGGTGAGAAGAATTGGGTGCACGCAGACGTGGTTGAGAGTATCAGAAAGGGTGAGTACATGACTACTAGTACCTTTGGTGGTAATGGGGCTGTCAGAGTCGAACATGAATAAGAAATCACAGGGTGAGAAGAATTGGGTGCACGCAGACGTGGTTGAGAGTATCAGAAAGGGTGAGTACATGGCTACTAGTACCTTTGGTGGTAATGGGGCTGTCAGAGTCGATCATGAATAAGAAATCACAGGGCGAGAAGAATTGGGTGCACGCAGACGTGGTTTGAAAGTATCAGAAAGGGTGAGTACATGACTACTAGTACCTTTGGTGGTGATGGGGCTGTCAGAGTCGAGCATGAATAAGAAATCACAGGGTGAGAAGAATTGGGTGCACGCAGACGCGGTTGAGAGTATCAGAAAGGGTGAGTACATGACTACTAGTACCTTTGGTGGTGATGGGGCTGTCAGAGTCGAGCGTGAATGAGAAATCACAGGGTGAGAAGAATTGAGTGCACGCAGACGTGGTTGATAGTATCAGAAAGGGTGAGTACATGACTACTAGTACCTTTGGTGGTGATGGGGCTGTCAGAGTCGAGCATGAATGAGAAATCACAGGGTGATAAGAATTGGGTGCACACAGACGTGGTTGAGAGTATCAGATTGGGTGAGTACATGACTACTAGTACCTATGGTGGTGATGGGGCTGTCAGAGTCGAGCATGAATAAGAAATCACAGGGTGAGAAGAATTGGGTGCATGCAGACGTGGTTGAGAGTATCAGAAAGGGTGAGTACATGACTACTAGTACCTTTAGTGGTGATGGGGCTGTCAGAGTCGAGCATGAATAAGAAATCACAGGATGAGAAGAATTGGGTGCACGCAGACGTGGTTGAGAGTATCAGAAAGGGTGAGTATATGACTACTAGTACCTTTGGTGGTGATGGGGCTGTCAGAGTCGAGCATGAATGAGAAATCATAGGGTGAGAAGAATTGGCTGCACGCAGACGTGGTTGAGAGTATCAGAAAGGGTGAGTACATGACTACTAGTACCTTTGGTGGTGAAGGGGCTGTCAGAGTCGAGCATGAATAAGAAATCACAGGGTGAGAAGAATTGGGTGCACGCAGACGTGGTTGAGAGTATCAGAAAGGGTGAGCACATGACTACTAGTACCTTTGGTGGTGATGGGGCTGTCAGAGTCGAACATGAATAAGAAATCACAGGGTGAGAAGAATTGGGTGCACGCAGACGTGGTTGATAGTATCAGAAAGGGTGAGTAGTACATTACTACTAGTACCTTTGGTGGTGATGGGGCTGTCAGAGTCGAGTATGAATAAGAAATCACAGGGTGAGAAGAATTGGGTGCACGCAGACGTGGTTGAGAGTATCAGAAAGGGTGAGTACATGGCTACTAGTACCTTTGGTGGTAATGGGGCTGTCAGAGTCGATCATGAATAAGAAATCACAGGGCGAGAAGAATTGGGTGCACGCAGACGTGGTTTGAAAGTATCAGAAAGGGTGAGTACATGACTACTAGTACCTTTGGTGGTGATGGGGCTGTCAGAGTCGAGCATGAATAAGAAATCACAGGGTGAGAAGAATTGGGTGCACGCAGACGCGGTTGAGAGTATCAGAAAGGGTGAGTACATGACTACTAGTACCTTTGGTGGTGATGGGGCTGTCAGAGTCGAGCGTGAATGAGAAATCACAGGGTGAGAAGAATTGAGTGCACGCAGACGTGGTTGATAGTATCAGAAAGGGTGAGTACATGACTACTAGTACCTTTGGTGGTGATGGGGCTGTCAGAGTCGAGCATGAATGAGAAATCACAGGGTGATAAGAATTGGGTGCACACAGACGTGGTTGAGAGTATCAGATTGGGTGAGTACATGACTACTAGTACCTATGGTGGTGATGGGGCTGTCAGAGTCGAGCATGAATAAGAAATCACAGGGTGAGAAGAATTGGGTGCATGCAGACGTGGTTGAGAGTATCAGAAAGGGTGAGTACATGACTACTAGTACCTTTAGTGGTGATGGGGCTGTCAGAGTCGAGCATGAATAAGAAATCACAGGATGAGAAGAATTGGGTGCACGCAGACGTGGTTGAGAGTATCAGAAAGGGTGAGTATATGACTACTAGTACCTTTGGTGGTGATGGGGCTGTCAGAGTCGAGCATGAATGAGAAATCATAGGGTGAGAAGAATTGGCTGCACGCAGACGTGGTTGAGAGTATCAGAAAGGGTGAGTACATGACTACTAGTACCTTTGGTGGTGAAGGGGCTGTCAGAGTCGAGCATGAATAAGAAATCACAGGGTGAGAAGAATTGGGTGCACGCAGACGTGGTTGAGAGTATCAGAAAGGGTGAGCACATGACTACTAGTACCTTTGGTGGTGATGGGGCTGTCAGAGTCGAACATGAATAAGAAATCACAGGGTGAGAAGAATTGGGTGCACGCAGACGTGGTTGATAGTATCAGAAAGGGTGAGTAGTACATTACTACTAGTACCTTTGGTGGTGATGGGGCTGTCAGAGTCGAGTATGAATAAGAAATCACAGGGTGAGAAGAATTGGGTGCACGCAGACGTGGTTGAGAGTATCAGAAAGGGTGAGTACATGGCTACTAGTACCTTTGGTGGTAATGGGGCTGTCAGAGTCGATCATGAATAAGAAATCACAGGGCGAGAAGAATTGGGTGCACGCAGACGTGGTTTGAAAGTATCAGAAAGGGTGAGTACATGACTACTAGTACCTTTGGTGGTGATGGGGCTGTCAGAGTCGAGCATGAATAAGAAATCACAGGGTGAGAAGAATTGGGTGCACGCAGACGCGGTTGAGAGTATCAGAAAGGGTGAGTACATGACTACTAGTACCTTTGGTGGTGATGGGGCTGTCAGAGTCGAGCGTGAATGAGAAATCACAGGGTGAGAAGAATTGAGTGCACGCAGACGTGGTTGATAGTATCAGAAAGGGTGAGTACATGACTACTAGTACCTTTGGTGGTGATGGGGCTGTCAGAGTCGAGCATGAATGAGAAATCACAGGGTGATAAGAATTGGGTGCACACAGACGTGGTTGAGAGTATCAGATTGGGTGAGTACATGACTACTAGTACCTATGGTGGTGATGGGGCTGTCAGAGTCGAGCATGAATAAGAAATCACAGGGTGAGAAGAATTGGGTGCATGCAGACGTGGTTGAGAGTATCAGAAAGGGTGAGTACATGACTACTAGTACCTTTAGTGGTGATGGGGCTGTCAGAGTCGAGCATGAATAAGAAATCACAGGATGAGAAGAATTGGGTGCACGCAGACGTGGTTGAGAGTATCAGAAAGGGTGAGTATATGACTACTAGTACCTTTGGTGGTGATGGGGCTGTCAGAGTCGAGCATGAATGAGAAATCATAGGGTGAGAAGAATTGGCTGCACGCAGACGTGGTTGAGAGTATCAGAAAGGGTGAGTACATGACTACTAGTACCTTTGGTGGTGAAGGGGCTGTCAGAGTCGAGCATGAATAAGAAATCACAGGGTGAGAAGAATTGGGTGCACGCAGACGTGGTTGAGAGTATCAGAAAGGGTGAGCACATGACTACTAGTACCTTTGGTGGTGATGGGGCTGTCAGAGTCGAACATGAATAAGAAATCACAGGGTGAGAAGAATTGGGTGCACGCAGACGTGGTTGATAGTATCAGAAAGGGTGAGTAGTACATTACTACTAGTACCTTTGGTGGTGATGGGGCTGTCAGAGTCGAGTATGAATAAGAAATCACAGGGTGAGAAGAATTGGGTGCACGCAGACGTGGTTGAGAGTATCAGAAAGGGTGAGTACATTACTACTAGTACCTTTGGTGGTGATGAGTATTCTTGGTATTATTTGATTAATGTTAGAAGCTGTTGATAGAATCTGCAAGATCTCTATAGCCCTCGCTTATTTAGAGCCTCAAAAGAAGGAACGTCAGAGTTTGCCAACTGTGTAAAGTCTAGACTGCTGAAAGAGCAGAAATTCTAAGTCTGGCAATTCAAGTTCAATATATGGAAATATGTCTCTTAACTTCGTCATGAGCGGTTCCCTTCATGACAGAGAAATTTTGAACCTGTTTCACATAGTAAAGTACAAATCAATGCTGATTGCCATAATGCCTTATTTGATTGTTTCTTGACTTGTGTAGCATCAAAATGCTCTGCTATGAAATTCTCGACTGGTTTAACCTAATTTTTTCACTTCAGCATAAACAAACTTCTTCAAAATTTTTTTCGGTTTCTGAAGCCCTTTTCTCTACAAGCCAGAGCTTCTCAAATGAGAATTAATGTTAGTAACTATCCTCTGGTTATACCTAAGAAAGACCATCACTCTGGCCTTGTACACAATTATTTCCGTCATCTTTGTATGCACTCTGGACTTCAACTATTCATCCTCTCATGGTCAAGAAGTACAGAATCACCTTTCCTTGCTCTTCTTCAATAACGCTTTTACTTGGGTAAATTCTGCATCTTATCTCTACTCTTCTTAAACTCTAATTGTCTCTTCTACGATTTGAACAACTTTTCCTGTTAAAGACAGTATTGATACTTACTTTAACCAGTTAAAGTTTGCAAGAAGTCTGATAAATAACAAAGTTTAATTTAGTTACTGCTGTCTAAAGAGAGAACTACGCTGTGATTATATAGGCACAAAGTGTGCAGTAGATCGTGTGCAATAATTTGACATATACCCTAAAACAGTTATCTATTTATTAGCTTGAGTTATATCGAAAGAGGTTGGATTCTGTTAAAAAAAAACCTATTTTTATTAAGTAATGGCTTTATTATTTATTTTTAAAATAACTTACTGAAAGTTGTGACACAATCTTAACAAGTTGCTCTTGTGGTTATATGGTACAGTATGTTTGTGTTTACTGAGTGTTTCTTATGGTCATAAATATTTTGCATCTTCTATTTTGTTTCATCATATATTTTAAGAAAATAATGAAGTTAGCATCTTTAAATCATATATCTAATGAACCAAAAATATCCTTCAAGATTATATTAAGTTTTAAAGAAATATTTTAAAATTATTATTTAGATTTTAGTCTTATAGATGTTAACGATATATTTTTTATGATTTAAAAACTACCCTAAACTTACTTACTTTTCTGTGCATATGTATTTCAGACAAATAGTCCAGTGATTCACAGCTGCAATACCACTGCTACTGCTACAATATAACTGCTACCACTATGACCATTCACAGCTCCTCGTACCACCCACACCAACATAAACTAGCCGCTTACAACACCATGATATATTGCCTGCTTAAAACACCATCAGATAAAGAAGAACAACACCAGGAGTTAAACACCATAAAATATATAGCACAAACTAACGGATACAACACAACAATGATTGACAAATTATATAACCACCTAAAAAATAAATCTAATAACCCAAATACAAACACACAACATGACAATCCAATAAAATACTTATCAATACCATCCAAAACCCACAATCTAACCAACACACTACGAAAATACAACTACAAAATAGCCTACTCCACACACAACACTCTCAATAAACAATTTAAACACAACAACAAAATTGACAACGTTTACAACGCCACTGGAGTTTACAAACTAACTTGCAGTTCGTGCCCCAGTTCTTACATAGGCCAGACAGGTAAGTCCTTCTACACATGTTACTAAGAACATATAAAACCACTAACAAACAATAATTACCAATCAAACTTCGCCGATCATCTCAACTCCCCAAAACATGACTACATCGACATAACATCTAAACCTACAAATTCTTCATAAACAACACAGAAATATCCAACGCTTCACAACTGAACAATACGAAATATACAGACACTTCAAACTACACCCTACACACATACTCAATACACAATTACATTACAACTCACACACACTTTTTGACATCATAATTCCTAATACTCACAAAATACACCCACACCACCATAATATCCCACTTCCACCCTAATATCCTAACCTACGTAAACCTTGAGATCAGTTACGGTCTGAGTTGACAATGGGATACATTTCCCGAAACGGCCGTCCTCAACAAATATAAGTAAGTGCTACTATAGGCAAGTTTGTAAATATTTACAAGTGTTTAGTGAACTTATTATTGCCAAAATTAAATCATACACATTATATTATTGGTACAAACTCTCAATCATAACTGAGCTAGAATTAATCTAGGAATATTTTGTAACTGTATATTCATGTAGTATAACATACTATGATAATTCCTGAAGAAATATTTCATAAATGACATTAAAACAGAATAACATGAGATTATGTTTGAATAGGGACAGTTACAAGTTGTATCTACAGTACTATTTGCAGGTTGGTACTTTAATCATATGTTTCTTTGTTTATGATGCCTTTGGAGTAACATTCATGAAAAGAAAATAAGTAGTACTTGGTATGATCTTTGTCAAGCATAACCTCAAAGTACTAACTGCTGCTGTAGATGAAAATTTAAAACAAAACAAAATTAAATATATAAAATGAAAACTAAATGAACATAAGAATTTAATCCTGACATACCAAGTTTCGACTGTCCACATTTAGGCAAGTCATCATCACTAGAAGAATCTTCATCCTGTTTAAACAATTCTGCTAGTTTTCTAATGTTACACCCCAAATCCATATTTTTTTAAAAACGTTTAGTTGTCCATTTTATGTAAAAGCTCTACAATTTTTTACAAACTTTGTATACATGAACAGTTTCCACCATAGCATTACATTAAAAAATGCTAATAAAACATTTGAGAAGACATTTGCGTTCCCATGGTAACAGTTTCCCCCTGACAAATAACTAAAGAGGACACCATACCCCGTTCATTAGATTTAGGATAGTCAGAATTAAAACTCAGAAAATGTACCAGTCATTGATGATTGCTGGCAAAATGATTTTGCCATTCTCATTAATAATATATAGTTCCAAAAATCAGTTGTTTTCCTCTTCAGTCCCATGTGTATTTCTAGGTCTATCATCGTAGTTATTAAAAGAATCTTAGAGATCGTGAACATTGATAATGCGCTTAAAATAATGCGCATTCAAGCATTTCTGTTCAAGGTCATCTAATTCAAGGCAGCGTAAACGATACATTTCTTGGATTGCTTTCAAAACCAATTCTGAGTCTACATTAGTAAAAATTGGTATTTTTAAAATATTATGTAAAATACATAATACGGATCATTTTTATTTGTATTTTAGTTTGCTGAATGAAATGACTGATACTCGAATTGAGTATTTTATTACCTTGAATTTTGTAGTTTACGTTTGGTGAAACTTAATTAATCACTTGAAGTTTAGTTTATGACTATCCGAACTTTAAATTTGTAAAAACTTACTGAGACAGAACGTTTTCGATCGCTATGTGGCGATTTTCATCAGTGTCTTCTGCCAATATAATAATATTTTATTATATTGTGTGTATATCCTTGTCAATTGTGCTATATTATTTTAATTAGTTTATATTAATTATAATTATAATATAATTATAGCTATTAATTAATTTGTATCAACATTGTTACTATTAATATGTACAGGCCTGAAGAAGGTAACGAATATGTTATCGAAACGTCACTACTAAATTATTAATAAATGACAATGGTTGACTCACAAACCGTCGTTCTATTTTTACATTAAACCTAGCGAGTGTAATAAGAAGACTATAGAAAACGAATATTTTTGTTTTACATTTGCAATAACCAACTTATTTCACTCATATATTTACAGTTTTTGTTCAATTATGTAAAATAATTTTAGTAAGTGGTCAGAAAATAAAAGTTTCAATAACCTGGCCCCACCCTACTTTGTCATTGCACCATGAATATAGGGCTAAGGCCAATCTCCCCCCTCGCTGAACTTATCTAGGTCGCGGAGTCTAGACAGAAAGGGCGTTACTGATCAAGGTTTTTACAAACAGTTTTTAAAAGTGAAAATTAGCATGTAATTGTGAAAATAGGTTTTGAACGATTTTTCCGAACTCTAAAAATTTAAAGGATATAATTAAACGAAATTGTCAATAAATTGTCCCATTCTTTAGAACAATTATTTTATTTTTAAAGGAAGGTCCATGGAAACTAAAGAAAATGGAATAAAAATAGCACCTACTATATAAGCCATCGTCTAAAATGATAAAAATATTTGTCACAAATTAGAAACCAAATTAAAAAAAAATTTGAACCAACTAAATTTATAAAAAAATCCCTAAGACGTACAACACAAAAACAGCAAATGTAATGAAATTTATTTGTAGGGTATTTTACAGGTTTGCTAACAGAGCAGTGAATTGTTTTGTGCTTGAAAATACATAATATTCAGTTTCCATGTCTATGAAACATTGAATACGATTTAGGATATTTATAATTTAATTATCGTACTGTATTATTACTAAAAAAAAACAAAGTATTTAATCAAAAGTTTGTTTTAATCTTAGGCATTCGAATTACGTGCATTGATTGTATCACGTATATTTAGTCGGCTACATGTATTGTTTTGAATGGTTTAAAGATTATTTCTTTATCATTTCTCAGAATATGAGTCAGTATTGCATGACTAACAAGGTGCAAGTTATATCTTGTAGGATATTTCGTTACCATTTCAAAGCATTATAACTATATTACAACATTAAACACAACAAATTTCGAAATTCTGTTGCTCATGACGAGCTGGTTGTTAATCACTTATTACACTTTGAAATTGGGAGGCTGAAGATGTCGCAAAACGAAAATGTTTCCTCTAAGTGTAAGTTAACAACAATTTAACAACTTATATTAATAGAATGTTTGGCCACAAGTAATTTCAAACATAAAAGTTACATTAAAAAAATGTTTGTACTGAAATTAGTTTTAAATGAAGTCTTATTTTAATTGAATGACAAAATAAAACCGAGTGATATTGTCTTCATTTTTATTGCACTCATACTCTACCTATAATTTTCTTATTTAGTGTTCCTCCAAACTAGTATTTCTTTTACAGTACTTTGCCATCCATTTTTTCAATTCTCGTAATCTGGGAATACACTACCTGTCAACAGAAATCTGATTCACAAACACCTACTAAAAGAAATAATAATAAACTGTTCTGTAGACAGAAAATAAAACATTAATAAATAATGTCTTTGTGTTCTGCATCTTGAGGTTTTCTATAATTACACTATTGAAATTGTGTAAAACATACCATTAGTGTAAAAAATGTAATAAACTACTTCTGAAAAAAAAGAAATTATTGTAAGTTCTGATTCGTGCTTCCATTCTAATTATAGGTAATTTGTTATCTTTGAAGGTGTGTAAAATTGATTAAAGAGCGGCTGCAATAATCTAAACAGTTATGTTTGGTAAATAATTAGTTGAAGAGTTTGCTTTTAAATTTTAAGTGCACTTTAATATATACTGTAAATTCTTTTAATTTAGTTGTCCGAAGGAAATTATAACTTTTGCCTTTGTAAAATATTCAATTAAGTAATATCGATCTGAAAAATATTAATAATTCTTGTTAATTGGATAAACGTTAATATTCCAATTTGGTGAAACATTCCTAAATTAGCTCTCATAATAGGAAGTCTGACTCTGCACAGTCTGCACTCTGCAGTTGTGGAATTTTCCAGAACCAATAAATGTGGAATACGTCAGGGACAATTCCATTCTCCCCCTCCATCTCTTAGCATTGTATGAATGTTGGGTGTTGGGTGTTGGGTAATGCAGCCATTTTGTGTTGAGAAGAGAAACGAGACAGTGTTTTATTTTGTGACTGCTTTTCAGTTTTGCAGAGTTGATGCGGTATGTAGGTGAGTTTGTTAAAATTATTGATGTTAAAATCATTAATTATTGTGTGTAAAATATTTATTTTGAATTTTCATGTTTATTGATTCAATTTGTGACTTTTTAATTCTAAAGTTAAATACTGCGCAGTAGGGCTAGGAAGTTGCACCATATGTTTAATGCGTAGAAGACTAAGGTTGTTGCATAGTATGTTATAATGGTGCTTAGTTATATTCATATAAGGTATTTATTATTTGTTTAATATTATTATTTAATAAAGTTGGTGGTAATTTATTATTCTTTATTGAAGTTGCCTTTGCAAATATATTCCAGTTTACAATCTGCTTTTATACACAATAGGCCTATCTTTGCACTTCGAAATTTTACAAGGTTTTATGGTTTAACCTGGAATAGTTTCTAGTAATTGACATTTTGGTTAGATTAATAGTATTTTGAGCTATTTTTATTCTATGTTGAGGTATGTATGATGTCATTATTAATTTTCCCGTTTTTAAGTATGTGCGTGACGTCAGTGCTTATTTTTAATATGCCACTATTGTCCTATACACGTCATTGAGGTCAACTTGATGCAATTTGTTCTCACCGTTTTAGGAAGAGAAAGTTTGTTGAATCCAACCCATTATTTATTTAACTATTTACTTCAGATTTTTCAGTTATTATATTGCAAAATCTTTTCAGACTTCATATTGAAAAATCATCAACAATTTCAGGTATTTATTTCTCATTCCCAGGTTTTTAACAAAATTGTACCTGGCTATGAAAAAAGTCAAGATTTAAGTATAGTTAAAATTTGGTATAGTATAAATTTATTTAGAATAGAAACAAACTACTACCTGCTATTTACAATAGGCTTTGTAAATAAACGAGGGTTGCAAATAATGTGCATAACAGCGGCCACCTGCGATATTTTGGTAAATTGTTCAAAACCACAAAATAGGACGATATCCACAAAAATTGTATTTTTAATTGATTGAGCTAAGCACAATGGCATTTATAAATTCTTTTCCTTGGCTAAGCAAATTAACGGTAAAAATACAGAAGATCGGCGCTATACGATATTTTGGGAAATGGTTTAACATCATTAAATAGGACGATATCTACAAGAATTTTTTTAAAATTGACCTCGGAAAGTTACTTTTTTTTCAATTTAAAGTAGCGAAAAAAATTCAGCGCGGATGTAGAAGTTGTGAATAGGCGCGGAGTGATACAAATGCTTCGTGATACAACTGTATTTCAATGTATAAAATTAAAACCAAATCTAACCTGACTTGACACTTTTTAGGTATATTTTATTATAGGTATACAGTATTGTATAAATTTAAAACCAAATCTATCCTAACTGGGGACTTTATAAGTATATTTAAATATATGTATAAAAATTACGCGAAGTTGTGAATAGGCGCAGAGTTATGCAAATGCTTCGTGATTTTACAACTGAATTTCAATGTATAAAATTAAAACCAAACCTAACCTGACTTTACACTTTTTCGGTATATTTTAATATAAGTATACAGTATTTTATAAATTTAAAATCAATCTATCCTAACTGTAGAAGTTGTTTCTCAAATATCTACACACGTAAGGTCGTGTGACGTACCGCGGACAATGCGTACAACCTTATGCGCAGCACTGTGACGTAAGTATCACTCCGCGCCTATTCACAACTTCTACATCCGCGCTGAATTTAGTACCCTACTTTAAATTGAAAAAAAGTAACTTTCCTAGTTCAATTTTAACAAAATTCTTGTGGATATCGTCCAATTTGATGGTTTTGAACAATTTCCCAAAATATCGTATAGTGCCGGAGTACTGTATTTTAACCAAATTAACAATTAAAAAAAAAATTGGTTTTCTATAAAATTCCTTAAATATTTTCCTGGCTCCAATAACAAGAACGGAGTTCAGCCTAAGAGGTAATACACTTTTATAAATACCATAAATAATGCTGACAACATGATGCTGGCAGTCTGATGTTTAAGTTATTGCAATGTGATACAAGACCCCCTATGTTTGTGTTCTGATATATCGATATGTTACATTGATTGTAAATATATCGAAACTTCGATTCATATTCATTTTTGATATATCGCTAGTATTATGTATTAATTCTGCTTTTTTCTACAATATAAAGTATTATTCCTATGACTTTTTTATAAATCATTTATTTTATACCGTGGTTGAAGGTTACAGTGTTTTGTTGTATTGCATTATAGGTATTCCATATTAAGGTTTCCAATATCAATGGTAGTTGTGTAATACTAATTGAAGTTATAAGCCTGTATATTTGTAACTCTTCAGCTGCTATTGTGCTGTAATAACATAGTTTGTCAACATTTTTGAACAATTTAAAGTATTACTATTCTTTTATCAACTTATTTCAAGAACATGAAATATTATGTTTTCAATACTCACTGTTTGTTTTAAATTTTGAAGGTTGTGAAATACTAACTGAAGATAAAAGTCCGTTTATTTTTAATTATTTGCGTAGTTATATGTACAGTTATAAGTATCATAGTGCGAAAAATATTATTTGTGTGAATATTCGTATTCACTTCAAACTTTACTTCCATGTTTACAAATTACAAAATTGAACTGAGTTATGAGAGAAGTACTCATTGTTGATGTTTTTAATTATTATTATGGTTGTTGTGCAAAATTAATTGAATATATATTATTTAGTTTCTGTCATGTTTTTGTATGTAATAATTTTTATTTACAAAGTTGGCTACATGTTCTTATTTTAGCGCCAGAATCCTATATTTGTTGGTAAGGTGGAATGAGGTGTGTGTAGATTATAAGTGCAATAATTTCTGTTTTGTGTGTGAAATAGTGTCTGTAAATGATTGTTTCGTGCGTGAAATAGTGTCTGTGATTATTTGGTCCTGGTAAGTAGTCTTGCGGCTAAAAGGGGCGATTTTAATAAATCTGTGTGTGTGGTGGAGGGTTAGTTAATGTTAATGTTTTGGCATTTCGGCCACATACGATATTTTGGAAAATTGTTCAAAACCACCAAAAAGGACGACATCCACAAGAAATAATTAGTCAAAGCATATAAATGAGTACAAAATGTTTTTTCGCGGAGCCACAAGCAAAGTATGAATGTAGAGTTGGCGTGATGTCATGAAACGTTTGTATCATTCCGTGCCTATGCACCGAGAATTTTTTTTAAAATTTTTAATTAAAGAAAAAGTAACTTTCCTCAAAGGAAAAAATAATTAACTCGTGGATATCGTCCTATTTGGTGGCTTTGAACAATTTTCCAAAATATCATAGGTGGCCGCTGTTATTTATGCACAATTACCACGTCTGCTTTTCATTCCGTTTGTTTTAATTTTGTTGTTGGTGACTGCAATACTGTGTGATAAGTATATCCTCTTTTTGGTTTAGAATATTAGTTTAACATTTCGTGTAGTGTTACACCCGTACAGGTTTTGACCTAAGACAGGTTTTTATAAATGTTCAACTAAAGAAATACTTTGACTTTGACAAGTTTAATTATTACAAAAATTAAACCAATTGTTATCTCTAACTACATAATCAATTTTGAATGATGCAGAAACTCGAAACAGTAACCAAATGTATCCTAACTAAATATTTTATATTTTAGGTTGTATAGGTATATAGTAGTATTGTATAAAATAGTAGTATTACCTACACTCCCAATACGTGTGTTGTCGATATAATTCCAAAGTACCAAAATGTGTTATACATAAATGGTGTAGGTGTTTTTTTAAAGTAGATATTTTCAAAAAAAAAATTGTTAGTTTTGTCAGTCGGAGAAGGAGGGGGTTTGGTGGGCCCTGAGGTTTTGCAGCGTGTGTCACTCAACACTGGCTGCGGGTAGGAATTTGGGTAAGGAGTGTAGTTTTGTTATCCAGTTGTCACCAGTTAGTTCAAATAATTTTTAAGGCAATTTTTGCTAGTTTCGGCTTCAAAAAATCAAAGTAACATTGATTTTGTAAGGTTTTAGGTGACTGTGGAGGGAGCTGTAATAGTGTTTTCCTAAATTTTAATTATTTGATGTGAGGGGAAGTTATTTTATTATTTTTTTTTCCATATTTGTTATGAGTTTTTTTATTCGCTGATAAAATGTTTTGGTCGAAATTGCTTACATGGCTAAAGAGAACAATTACCATAAAGTGAAGGTGTGTTTAGAAACATCTAGCTATAGAAAATAACCTGCCCCAGATTGCAGATTTGTACATAGTGCCATATTCAACTTATTTTAATTTTATGACAAATTTTTCAGTAATAAAACTATATATTTTACAATAAGATTTGTGTAAGTCACAGCATATGAGCTATACGCTTTAAATTGAAAAAAAAACATTTTGTTAAAGAAGTGGAATAAACAGATTTTCAATAAAGGTATGTGATATTTTACTTCATTAGGTCTATTGTTTATTCTTGAAGTTATATTTATTATGACTTGTTTTTAATTATTCCATAAAGCAGCAGTCAGAAAGCAAAACTTTTACATTCGTATATAAAACGGTTCTATCCCAGTCATTTGGTGAACATATTAGACATTTAACATTAATACTTGCGTCTTATGGTTTTGAACTTGCAAAACAAATTTAGGGGAAATGTTCTGTTCAATTTAAAAAAGAAGTTTGACCAAAGATACGCTCAACATTTTATTATATTGTCTCAGTTTATAAAGAGTAAAATTGTATATATTAATTATGATTAATGCTTAAGGCTTATTTATAATGATTTTTTTAAATATTCTACAATGCTGCGGAATAATGTATGTTAAACAGGATAAGGTTAATATGTATAAAATATGTTGACTTCGAGATATGTGCTACCACTTATTTTTGTTGTTCCTATCATCACTGTCTATGTAAGTGGTATTATTTAAAATACAACTAGTTTTAAGAATTGCTAACTGGGATTATTAACATTTAGACGACGTGTCTCAATTGTGGTTTTGAAAGTAGAGTATGCTCTTCAGTAAGTTTTTTGTTATACTGTCAGATACGAATGAGTTAAGAGTTACATAAAGGTACAAATGAATGGCAAAAATATTGTATGTAATTATTTACTCTTAAAGATTTTAAGTTATCCAAGTTAACACTTTTCTGTTCAATGTTTTTAATTTTTGTTATTACATAAAATTTTTAAAAAAATGTGTAAAAGTCTACAAATTAGCAAAATATTCTAAACATGTGTTTTATACTTCTTACATTTTAAAGCGGGAATACTTTTAATATTTGGGATTTTTAATGTGTGATAATAGTTTATGGGTAATAATTATTTCCCCACATCCCATATTTTCAACATTAGTCTGGAGGCATAGTTACACTTTAGTAATGACTAGCAAGAAAATATCTGGTCTATTGTAATATAGGTTTATGTAATAAGTTTAAGTAAGCCACAGTGGCAACTGAAATCTACCTTACTTTCATAAAGAATCTATGCAAGTGTCTTTATTGATGATACAGGTTTTACCCTTTCTAACAAATTAAATTTTCTGAATGCATAGTGTTTATAGAAGTTTTTACTATTAAGTTTATACTACATATTTAGTATAATATATTGTCATATTTTAGTGAGTTTTTTATGTTTGTGCTTATATTGGAATAGCATGTGAATCGTAATTAATTTTAGTATTAGTGTTCTTATTGTGTATTTATTATAATGATGTGTGTGCGTGCGCATGCTTGTGTGTGTGTCACTAAATGTTAAAACTATTTAGGCACTTTTCAGAGCTGTGTGTGTGTGCTCTGAATATTAATAATATGTGTGGGTGCTATGTATCACCACTAAATTTTGCAACTGTGCATAGACTATCTGCAGTAAATGTTGATGGTAGTAGCACTTACCGCCAGTGCTAACCGCCTTTTAAAATTCTAGTTATGTTTACACAAATATACATAAAATGTGTAAAAATGGTTTTATATATTTGGGAGAGTATGGTAAATTTTGAACACATTACAGGTCAGAAATATCTGGATTTTCTCCTTACGTTTTTTCTGTATATATATATATCTTGTAGAGTACCATCTAAGTAGTGATGCAGTATAATCTTGATAGTCCGATACATTTTATAATTCGATATCTCATTAGCATTAACTTTGAGTGCAAGGGAGAACAAGCATTATATGTGGGACTGGAAGTGGTGACTTATCTTCTTGTCTAAACCTGAACCTAGATTACACAGTTTATTTATATTTTCTGTTTTGCATTAGTGGGCTGTTCTTTTTGGGATGCATATAGTTGTCGTTTTCATATCAACATTTTTTTAAATAATAGATATATTACACAACCGTTGTGGGGTGAATCTGATTCATAATCTGTTTTTGACTGCTTTGACTTAGTTTACTCAGTTTTACAGTGTGTTTTTGACTGGACTGGAGGTAGTTTCTAGATACATCCGATGGTACTATGTGGAACTAATTTTCACTTGTGTCCAATCATATTAGTGAATTGCAGTATTTGTGTCATTATTAGACTGTTCTAATGTATGTGCCTTTTTGTCAATCACAATCACACCAAATATTTTCAAATTATTATATATGATTATATTATGGTGGTTTAAAATTTCTTGAATATGTTATAACTTACTTAAAACTTTTAAAAATTAAGAAAATAGAATTACAAGGCTCTTTCATAAAGTGTTGTAGTATAGTCAGCTTATCTTTATAATTACATTTTTACCATTATAGTAAAAACAAATTAAAAATTCTACATGTGTAGGACATGTAATATTTTTATTTTTATTAAATTTATTACATTAAAAAAATAATAATCATAAAAAAATGTATATTAATTGTGCTTTTCAATAATCTGAAGGTAACCTCCATATGGAATTTCAAAATTGATGCACATAATGCAAGGTTGAAACAGTCATGTACCTAAAAATAATTTAGAGGTAGATGGTGGGTGGCTTGATAAAATTAAAAAGATTTGATAAAATTTCTGTTGAGTATATATTGCAAATATTGATCAGCAGTTGAGTTTGAGATAGTTAAATTCACTTCATAATTCGAATATAAAATTAGAGGCATGTCTTTAACCTGATCAAACCTGGCTTGAATTAGGGACAGTAACTAGGGAGCTATTTTCATTACATGCAAGGAAACTAATGCATTTTGAAGAAAAATGCAAGAAATTGAACGTTTAGTTAATGCCTTATACATTAGTCTTGAAATTACGAGCTTCTGTCCCTATTTTTTGAGCTTCCGTTGATTCTGAGGCAGGCTTTGGTTTGCCTAAGCCTGCGGGATTAATTAGCTAAGCTGCCTGCGTTGAAAAACATTACCATATCAACATTCTCGGTTTCATATAAGAACTAAATTGATGATCAGATAAATGGATTCAAAGAGTGGTTTTTTAATGAGTTTGTCCCCGAAACTGTAAAGATTTAAAAGCAAAGAATTTGGCTCAGAAGGTTATTTTAATATTAGTTATAGCACTGTTTTATCCCGAGAAAATCAACTATGCTCTGATAATATCCATGCTTTATATCTAACCGCAGATCTTATGACCCTAATCCAGCTGATGAATCAGTATGTTCTAGAATGTATAAAAAATGCACGTTACGTTTTACAATCTCTCTTGGGACTAAGGGGGCATTGTAGGCTTTCTAAAAAAAAATTGCAGTTAAAAGAGATATGTACTGGATTAGCTGAATGATGGAACAAAATAGAAGAAGAAACATATGTATTTTGTGGAATAAAATTCTGAGTCATAATAAAACCTTTGACTGTATTTATTGTTGATCCACAAGAAGAAACAGATTTGACATTTCTTATCACAAATGTGCCAGGTTGTTGAAATTCTGATGTGAACCATTTGAGACACAACAGATGTTACGATTATTGAAATGGTACAAAAAAACTACTGAAGGCAGTGATGACGAAAATAAAGATGTAGGGTCATCCAAGACGGTACAAGAAAGGAAAATTAGTCACAGTGAAGGAAGAAATGCCTTCGAAACTACACTGTCATTTTGAACAAGAGACGGACGCCATGCCAACAGATGTGCTTCTGCAAAGACGTATATGTGACACCATTGCACAAAAATGATCTGATAAGCAAGATAACTTTTTCTAAAACATGTAACAACCGTGATGAACAATGTATTCCAAAGTAACAATTTATGCAAGTATTGTAATCAATAAAGCTCTATAAATGTATTTTGTCCATTAATTGTATTATTAGGGCCCATTAGAACTCTAGTTTTCCGTACCAAAAGGTTATCCCAAAAGGTTAAACATTATTATTTAACGATTTTTATTCAAGAGTTTAATGGTTTTTGAAGCAAATTATCGCTAATAACTTAATTTTGCTGGGTACAAATTCCTTTAAATACAACATCTGAATCAGAATGTTATTAAAAACTATGAAAATGCATTTCAAGAAGCGGTTGTTGATAGATATGGTAAGCCATCTTTAAAGTAATATTTCTAATCTTTAATCACAATTTACCATAAAAGATGCTGTTAATATTTCTGATTGTCTGGGATCCAAGTTGCAACTCGTAACATTTTGATGCTGTGGAAAAATGTTTGGCCCAAACGCCCATTATTGCAAGATCCTATAAATAACAAACACTCATCTGAAAAGAAAGAGAATGATATAAATTATAAATAACAAACACTCATCTGAAAAGAAAGAGAATGGTATAAATTATAAATAACAAACACTCATCTGAAAAGAAAGAGAATGATATAAATCAGAATTATTAAACTCGATGGATTGCGGAGTGAAAAACAAATTACAAAAGAATAAGGCATGTCATGTATCTTATGAAGTGGTTGGGTTAAGGGAGATTTCGGAGTGGACCTCACTGATAAAAAAAATATGAAATATACAAAGCTGATGCAGATGACAGAATCTTGTGAGAGCCAAGAGTTGTAGCCGAAGTAATTCACACACTATATATAAACATCATAATGATAGTTGATAGTATGGTTTGATATTCTTGGTTGGCAAAATTACAGGATATCCCAATAATATGAAACAAGAAGGGCAGGGCAGTATAATTATTGTGCAGGTTATAGGATAATGTGGTGTTGTCTTATTTTGTACAGTACTTTAGTTAATTATCACAAAGAAATCTGATTATTCTCCAATCATCCGTTATACTGTACACTACTAGGCCTACTAATGAAAAGATAGGCATTTGTTGTTTATAACAAGTGGCATTGTCTTTCACCGACAAACAATAATGAGAATCTGACACCTGTATCTAACTCCATACATCACTCCATGCATCACTCCTGTTTACTTACTGCTAATTTAATAGTTTTCAAAATCCAAACCAGATATTATATAACAAAATGTGTGCTTTTAATGGTTTTTTTATTTTCCAGATCTTTATTTTTATTCAAGTACTTTCATATATTTCGGACTGTTTTTGAATTAATTGTGTTGTTAGGTTTATTTATATTTTCCTATGTTTTGAAAAGAAAAAATAAATAGTTCCAAATTAATAAGCTAATGAGAAATGCGTTTTATTTTAAAACGTCTTGTTTACTACTTCAATTTATCGAATGACATGTATATAGTACGCAAGATGTTTGAAATTGAATATTTATTGATAGGAAACAAAATTTGGTGTGTGATAAAAATTGGTGGCACATGCAGTAAGTTGAAGGTTGAAACACGATTTTCTTAGTTAGGATCTAAACCGAAAAAAAAACAAAGCTACTAACAGAAGTAGTTTTGCAGAATTAATTTCATTTACTCTTCTTTGCTTATGTGTTTGTAAATAATGAAAAGTTATTTTTATTTTGTAAATAATAAAAAGCTATTTTTATTGTTTAAGGTTGACTAGAGGAATAACATGAAACCTGGAGAAACTACATGTTGATACCTAAAGGGTGAACATCAATCATTAACATACTGTAGTAAATAAATACAATGTAATAACAGTTTAGTTAAAATAATGTGTAGTTGTAAAAATAATATGTTTATATTGCATATTTTCGTGAAGTTGAAATATTTGTTTTATTTTAATGCGCTCTAAAGTATTATTTTTTTTCAGTATATACAGTAGTTCAATTTTGCAAGAAACATTTTTTAAACATCTAATATTTCTGAAATAGAACAAAACTTGATTGTTCCGTGGAATATGAAAGATCAATTTAGCTTCTTCAAACTATATATATTCTTTGTTAGTAGTTTTAAAGGAATTTTCCCTCCCCCAATTTTCTTAATAGTTATTAACACTTGCACTATGATATTTTATTTTGATTTTAAGCCTTTTTTTAAAATATGATATATTACAAATCAATATTTGTGTATTTATTAAAAATGAAAATTTTTGATGCAAATTTTTAAATTTTACTAAACAAATAAGAAGATTCAATTTTATGACCAAATTCAGCAGTGATTTATATATTAAGGGTAAACTTCAATAAAGTCTTCTGCTAGCTTCTACGGTAACGCTTTTTTGTTATTACACTGAGCTGTTCCCACAGTAAAAATATATTGGAATCTTGCTTTACATAGAGCACTGTGTGTTCTCTGTAACACTCGGTCAATCAGTGTGTTCTCTGTAACATTCGGTCCATCAGTGTGTTCTCTGTAACATTCGGTCCATCAGTGTGTTCTCTGTAACACGCGGTGAATCAGTATGACCCAGATGAATTCCAGTTCATATAGGTGAGGTTTATGTACCCCCACCTTTTTGGACACTAAATTTAGATTTGTCTCACCAAAAAACTTGCACACGTCTTTCTGTTATTGTTTAAGCAACTTGAATTGTATTAAATGGTTTGTCTTGGTAGTTAATATTATCATGTGATGTGTGTGTGTGTGTTGGCGAGATGTGTTAAAATGACCAGATGTATCACTTTTTTTTTCTGGCAATGAAGTATCGTTTCAGATAATGGAATGTCTTTTATCATTCATATGCTTTTAGATAATATAATGTTCTTACTACTCGGCTTTAAGATAATGGAATGTTTTACCACTCTTATGATTTCAGATAATGGAATGTTCTTACCACTTCTCTGCTTTCAGATAATAGAATATTCTTACCACTCCTATGTTTTCAGAAAATGTTCTCGCCACTTATCTGGTGAAACCAAAGCCTCAAATGTTTTTTCTTAGCCACTATTGTTTCATCTTCTTATTCATGAGTTTTTGTCATTTTTGTGCAACCACTTTGTCCTTTTATTCTTTGCAATCAGTGCCCATTGTGCTCTTTACAATCACTAACACCCTAATAACTTAACAGTTTTTGTCCAAAGTTTATAAATGTTTAGCAATACTAACTTAAAAGCAAGCTTCAGTGGAAGCAAAATCCATCTTTTAAAACACTTTTTATTAAAAGAAAAAAAAACAAATTTTTTCTGTTAACATTTCACAAATAAATGGGAATAGTAATAAATAATAAATTTTATCAAAAATTAGTGTCTTAATTAAATAAAGCAGGAATTTTTCTAATTAAAGTAGGAATTTTACCAACAATCTATCATTACTTCTTTTCTATCATCACATCTTTGATATTGCTTCCCCTTAGTACAGTAGTTAATGAGACTTGCAATAAAATTTAAATTAGTGAAAGTGAGCATTCAATTTTTTAAATAATTTTGAATTTATTTCCATAACATTGGTTATGTTTTATCAGATATATTTCTGAAGGATTTTGAACGGATAGATTTCTATATTCAAAGATTTGAGGTCAGGTATTTATGTAAAGATGGTGAAGAATACTTTTAAAGAGCTGCTATAGTTAAGTTTATAAGCAATATCGCAGATACAAATTTACTGAAGACAGCTATATATTTTCTGTGTTTCTTTTTTGTTTTTAATTTTAGCTGAGTGGTAAGTTGATTCAAGGGTAATTTCTAATTAATGTTAGTTCTTCAACTTCCTTTTAAAATACATGTTTTTATTTAAAGTTGAAAAATCTGAGATGTCTTACTTTTTTCTATGTATTGGTTCTTATATTTTATATTAGTAAGCTTTGACTGTAAGGGGTTTGATAGTACTAACCGATGAGATGCCATTTGACATTTTGAATCGTTTATTGGTGGAATGCCAGTAGGGATTTATGTCATAATTTAGCAGCCGTCAAAAGAACTATTAGCCCTATATAAGTTTTTTTGTGTTATGTTTTGGGACATGTTAAGACCAAAATTGTATAGTGTTGGTGAACTGTTTGTATTAAATTATTATGAATAAAACGTCTAAACCTTTTTGTGGAGTACGTGTGCTTTATAAATCAATGTTGTCCTTACTTTAAGTAACTTGGAATCAGAGCAGATATAAAAAAAATATAGGTGGCTTATTACAGTGGCTAATATTTAGAAGGAAATTTGTTCTATCTATATTGATATGTTGAAAAAAAAGAAATTTATGGTTGAATAATCCATTTTTAATGGAGATTAAACTGAAAAAGTACATACATTTCAGTTCAAATGTAAAGAATACTTCAAATTAAAAACAAATTCTTGAAAATAAATTTGTCTTTTTTTCTTATACCTATTCTCTTTTTTTATCGCTTTTAACAAATAGTGATGGGAGTTCATTTTAAAAATTTGTCTACAAGTATTTAATGTTTGTACAGTGCAAATAATGTTTTTAGACAAAACGGAAAAAAGTGTTATTATATACAAAGTAATGCCTAAGTGGTGCCTAAATATACAAAGTAAAACAATATCACACTGTAATATGATATTTTATTTTACAATTTTTGCTATAAAATATTTTAACTTTTAATTTTTTTTATAGAGTGATATATATTGGCTATTTATTGCTAAATTAACTTAACTAATTGTCTGTAAAAGTTTTTTGAAAACAATTTGATAGTTTTTCAATGATTTTTTATGTAATTTTTAATGATTTCTATAGCTTGATACATATTTTTTCATTTTGCTTAAAACTACATGTTTTCACAGCATAGCTGTTGTTAATGTAGCATAAAACAGAAACTTATAAGGCATAAAAAAACAAATATATTTTTCATAAAATGTTACATTTTATTTAATATTTAAGAGTGTATTTTAAAAACTTGATATAACAAGATTTAGATACTGTGTTTAGATGAGAGCTGTTCATGATGGCAGTTTGACTAAGCTTTGGTGTTGTCAGTAACAACAAATCTACTCATGAAAATGAGGTATGGCTTAAAAACAGTTGTTCCAAGAACTTTAAAACCAATAGAACATTTGTTGAGAAATTCTTTTTATTTGGATTAAGATTTTAACTAGTAAAGATTTGCCATCAAGTCACAATGTCATGAAAATTGTCAAATTTCATTTTTATAAACTCGTTTTTTTCTATGTGGTATGATTAAGATTAGAATGTCTTAAAAAAAAGATAGTTGTTATGGGAGTAATTATCAAATTATATAAGTCCGTATCACGACTATCCTAAACCATAAGGCGTCTCTATCCTCAATGCTAAATTTCTTGTGGTTCTAGGTTCTAAGGATATTCTCACAAACTTGTAGATCATGGTCGTAGCAAGTTAATGCTAGTAAGGATGGTTAAATGGACGACACTCATACTAATTGTTTGTAATATATATTGAATTTGTGGTAGATGGTTTTTTATTCTGTTTCAATGGTATAGAATTAGGGTTTTAAAAAAAAATATATATTTGCTTTTAATTTTATTTGTACAATATAATTATCTAAATAACCGTACCAGTATAATAAGGTGCATTTGTTTTTGTGTAATGTGGTGGATGAATATTTCAGCAGATGTAAGCAAAGGGTTAACCTATTGGTTGATTGATTGATCATCGTTTCTTATATGTAAAACGTATCATTGTATATAAAATATATATAATAAAAAAAAAATTATGGTCAATTTTATAAGATTTTTATCAGTTTGGATGGGAATGTTGGTGAAGAGGTTTGATGTTCAAAGAGGACAAAAAGGAGTTGTAGGGTGTATTTTTAAATTATCTGTTCATTTATTTCTAAATAAGTTTCATTTTCAATCTTTTTTGATCATACAAACTACTACCTACACCAACATATAAAGTATTTACTATAGATAAAAAATACAAATTTTCACACAACCATACAACATAAAGTATACAAACATGTCGTATAACACTCAACATGTATTCAACATCGATTCCAAAATGCTGTCAGTGCATTGAAATATGATATGAATGTATCACCTGTTTAGTATCCTCCCTTGACATCTAAAGCCAGTAATATTTTATACATATATTTTTTATATAAATTGTTGTATATACTAGTAGCTCAAGTTAAAAGCTGTTGATATTTAATTGCCTGTATTTAAATGTTTCAAAGTAATGTTTAGATGAAAGGAGAACTAAGAGAAAGAAATTTTGAACCAATGATAAAAATCTGACATATTTAGTTCAGAAACTAAATTTATCAAAAATGAATTACACGTACTAAAAAAATATTGAGTATTAACGTATGAGTGATAAGTTTCAGTGCTCTCGGTTTAAAATCTTTAACAAAAGTTACTTGATATAAAAAAGGATTCCACCATGGAGCGATAAGAGATTTAGAATGCATAGACATTGCAGAGATAAATGACTTTTGGTTGTCATGGTGTTCGATTGCTGTGTCCACATCAAATTGAGGTATGCAAATTAAATTTTTTATATCATTTTTGGAGTTTGGCAGATTGAGACCAAGCAAAAAGCTCATAATTTCTTACAAAAAAAGTCATAGCACAAGTTGACCAAATAAGTCTGTTTTAAAGATATATTAATGGTCAAAAAGCCTTTTTATATTAGATGTTTTTGTGTACTGGATTCAAGCAAGGATTTTAAAAAGTTTTGATTATTCAATTTAATTTGCATTATGTTTTTACTGAACAAAACATTATAGAGGCTGTACTTTATACTAAGTTTTCTTGATTAATTTTGGTTTTTAGTCTGTTTTAGTTGAGATAATCTTCGGCTTTTAGCAAAATTAAGGTTTAAAAATGTTAATTCAAAGTATATTTGAGATTATTGAATTTAAAAATGTTAATTCAAAGTATATTTGAGATTATTGAATTTTTTCTGTAAAAGAGCTATCTTAACATTTAAATTAGTAAAATTATCTATCTATTTAAATTATCTATCTGTCAACAAAATTTTTCCAGTAATATTAATGTGGAAGAATGGAAATTGGTACTTCACATGGGAAAAGACAAAAGTTCTCTGATACAACACAGACTATCCAGGAAATTCCTCCAAGTTGTAAACGTAATATAACATGTGCTTCATAAACAAGAGACTAACGTGGGTGCTCAATTTAAGAAATCAGCTCTGGGTATGGTACAAAAGCATTGTATTAGAAGTTCCAGGCAAACATGAAAAATTGTTTGCACCCTGTTAGTTTAGATATGTAGAAAATATTTTTTTGGTCTGACTAGTTCATTTTTTCATTGGAATTGCAACATTATATTAGGATTAAAAAGTTTATAAAAGTTTAAAATTATACACTATGGATTTCTATAAAATAAAAAGTACATTGAATTTTAAAAAGGTAACAAATTTTCTTTAGTCCTGCCAATACGCATTTACTGCAAATTATTGAAGAAAAATGAAACATTAGGCGTTTAAAAAAAAAAATTGACGGTAAATGTCTTTTATTTGTTATGAAGCATTTAACAAATTTGGATGAGTTATGAGCTAAATCATATTTGGAAAGTGATTATAAGAAGAAGGTTTTTAAAAATTGTATGTTTTGTTACTTAATTACGTCAAAATTTATGAAATTGAAGAACTAAACATATCACTGGGGTTGTCATCTTTATCACAGGTTTTTCTTTATTGCGGCTTCATTTGATGAGAAAATAAATGTCCATGTAAAAATCCTTTAAAAAATTCTTGTTCTTACAAAAAGCATTCAATTATTAAATAATAAAAACTTCTTTTTTACAAAACTTTTTAAAAATCTTTCCAAATAGCTTTTAATTAGCTATTTCACTTCAACAATATAAAGAGTCATTAATGTTCTCAATGTTTTTTAAGTTACCATTAAAAATTTATTTTCAAATTTTAGTAACATTTAATGTATTTTTTTTACAAGTTTTCATTGCAAGTATCTTTTTTTATTCTGATTTACAGCATCTTTTTTTAACAGTGTTGTTATTAATAGGCAAGATTTTCTATTTTCGTATTAAGCATTTGTCAGTTGGTCCGTATCTCCAATAAACCAAATGGTGGGTAACATATTTTGCTTATTGTTTTAATATAATATTTTTAAATTAGTTTTAAAAAACTTAGATTGTTGCGGCTTACACATATTAAAGTTTTTAATAACACATTTATCTATTAACTTAGCAAAAAACCACTACTTGCTGATATTTCTCAGCTGATGCATTTCACACTGATCCAGGACCTGCACCATTGAACAACGCATTGAGAAATAATAATGAGTAATAATAGTTTTTGTCAAGTAAATTGATAAATAAATTTATTTTTTCTTAACAAATTTTCTTAAGAAGTCTTGACTTTTTAATAATTTCTACCAATTTAATGGCATTTGTCATAATATGTAGTTAGCTTTTTTCCGTAGAAGTCTGCTGGTGCAACATTGACTTTTTGATGATGTCAGAGTCTTGGAATTACTAAATGCAACCATCAATTTCTTATAACGTAAGTCACCCATACTTCATTAAATGGCATATGAAAATATTTCCTAAACAATTCCCCTTTCAACTAAATGCTCTTTTATCATTTCTTAAAATGAGATGCAGTGTTAGAATAGAAATCTAAAGTTGTAAGAAACTTTCAAAAAAGCATAAAGATTTATTAAAGTTGCTTGTTTTAATAATCTTGATTTCACTGAGTAATGAGTAACTGAGAGAAAACTATTAACTTGCTGGCGATCGCTCAAGGTTGCAACAGCATATTTTTAAGGACTACACAAACTTTGAGTGCAACATCCTATTCCATTATATTGTAAACAACCCACCTGTCTCACAATCCCTCCAAACTCCAATCATATGCTGGTACATTGAGCAATTGAGCAACTGCCACCAGTTGCTGGTTGGCTTCGCCAATTAATTAAACAATTGTTGCTGACAAGCGTCAGCAAATAAGTTAATAGTTTTCACTCGGTTACTCAATAATTATGTATTAAAAAGTTTGTTAGCTTTTACACTTCAACAATGTAAAGAGTAGTACAGATTTTTTGTTGTCTATGTCTATTTCACACAGAATCATGTACTTGCGCTTTTTGTGTCAGTAATAGTTAAATACGAGGGTCGTCCAGAAAGTAAAGAACGTTTTGGTGTAGGTCAATGAAAACAAAAGATACGAGGATGAACATTTATTTACAACTATTTATAACCTTACTCTATTTTTCAATAAAATCACCGGAACCGTCAAGGCACTTGTAGCGTGACACCAATTTTTGAATACCGACGTTATACTCTTCTGCCGCCAAGGAATGAAGCCACGTTTTTACTCCTTCTTTGAGATCATCGTCGTCCAAAAAGTTTTTCCCGCCTAAAAACACTTTCAACTTTGGAAACAAGTGATAGTCACTCGGAGCCAGATCCGGACTATACGGAGGATGTCCAAAGATTTGCCATTTGAAAGATTGAAGTTCTGCTTGGGTTTGTGCACTGCAATGAGGCCGAGCATTGTCGTGGATCAGCACCACCTTCGACGACAGCATTCCGCGTCGTTTGTTTTGAATAGCGCGGCGAAGCCGATGCAAGGTCTCGATATAGGCCGCTGAGTTGATTGTTTCTCCTCTCGGCATGAACTCCACATGGATTAGGCCTTTCCTGTCCCAAAAAACTGTTGCCATCACTTTCCTGGTGTTCAAATTTGGCTTTTCTTTCCGGTTTTTTTTCGGCGAATTCGAGTGATGCCATTCCATTGATTGGAGCTTTGTTTCCGGGGTTCGATACGAAACCCAAGTTTCATCACCCGTTACGATGCGGTCAAGAAACTTCTCACCATCTTCGTCGTACTGAGTCAAAAACTCAAGCGCTGCTCCCATCCGTTTGGTCTTGTGGACATCAGTAAGCATCTTAGGCACCCAACGAGCACACATCTTTCGATAACCAAGACGCTCCGTCACTATTTCGTGCAAAAGCGACCTTGAAATTTGTGGAAAAAATGCCAGTAGACCGCTCAAAGTGAAACGCCGGTTTTCTTGAATTTTTTTGTCAACTTTCGCTGTCAACTCGTCAGTAACGAGTGACGGCCTTCCACTTCGTTCCTCGTCGTGCACACTAGTTCTGCCTTCATTAAATTTAATGCACCATTTTCTCACCGATGACTCGTTCATCGCATTGTCACCATACACTGCTTTAATTTGCCTATAAATTTCTATGGGTCGAACATGCTGCACATTCAGAAACCGAATCACACTACGGACTTCACACTTGGCGGGATTTTCAATTGGCGCCGCCATTTTGAACTTCCACAAGAGACGCAAACGTGACCTCACGGCACTGCTACATAGCTCAAACTGAAGCGGAAGGTTTGGCCTAAAGAATAAGCCCACTCCCGCGGTGGTGGGGGAACTGCGCCGTCCGTGATGCGCAATCGTTCTTTACTTTCTGGACGACCCTCGTATATCTGAGTGGAAATTACTATTTTAGTTATTAACAATGTACTCCCTTTGCTGACTACAACAAAAGAAGTAATTAAATGATAAAAATCCTTCTTTATCTATTCCTGCTTATCTAGCACTGTGCCTGAATTCTTGCTAGGAACCACATTAGTTCATAATGGTACAAAACCAAAGTATAGTACTAGAAATATCCCCACTGGCAAATATGAGAAAAATATGACCATCTTACAGAATTTTACAAATTTCCCAAACCTAAGCTACTTGCATATTGAATTATTCACAATTGTCAAACATGTTGAATTGCAGTTTTTTGTTGCGGAGCTAGTCCCACATGCAAGTCAACAAATTCTGAGCATTGTTAATTCATCATTGCTAGTCTGCAAATTTACTTGGTCGTTCTTGTATTGTACATGCTTGTAGTTTAAATTCCATAATAACAATGGGAAATGAGCTTCACACTTTGTCTTCGATACTAAAGAAATTTGTTCTTATAAAGCTGTGCTAATAGTTCAGATATGAAAACATCAGCAATTCTAGTAAAAGAAATAGCTAGCTCAGTAGTTGCTGTTATTAAGCAAAATAAAACGTCTAATCCAAACTGACCTGGTCTATGAACAACTTTTGTAAATGACTGTACTTACTGGAATTTGGATTTAATGAGAGTGAACGAAAAATCCTTGCTGTGTTGTTATTAAACGCTTTCAAATGAATGCAGGAAACTCGCGGAATCGAAACTGCAAATAAAAACAAAGGTGCAAGTGTAAAAAGTAACCTAATAAATTTTTTCAACGATGTGTTGAAAAATATGTATAGAGAAATTAAAAGTTATTTCTAATGCAGGTCTGGCAACTAAACATTTTAAAGCAAGGGTTTGCTTCTACATACTTGTGTGTGAAAAACGATTTTCATCGCTAACTCAAAATTGAAATCAACTTGATCTGTTTGATATTCAACTCAACTCTCTGCTAAAATCCAGATACAGAGAGAAACTACAAGAACTGACAGGTTCATCCGTGTCATTAATGTGAGTAAAGACATTTATTTTAAAATATAATCATATTCGTATATAAATTAGAATTTGATTTTGAAGTGCATTTTATTTTAAATTTGGGTTTACCAAGATTTGTGTGTTTTATGGACCTTTTTGCCTTTAAATTAGGTTCAATACTTCATTCTTGAGCTGCATCAGTAAATGTTATAATCACATTAAAAATTTATTGGTTAGAGAGCCTTTTTTAAAAATTGTCTTGAGTCAGTTCTTTGAAATAGCAAGAGACCGAATTCTACAAGCTCTATCACAAATTCTATTTCTATTTTCCAAATTCAACAAACTTTCGCATTACTGCATACTTTTTTATGAGAGAAGCTCATAAAAATATTGATTCTGGAAATTATATTTAACAGTATTTACATTTTACGTTTCATAAACTAAATCGCTACACTACACATTCAGGAAATATAATTTAAGAAGGCATTGCCCAAGCATAATTAAATTAGAACCTGTTATTTTTACACAATGGTTGAATTATCTATTTTAAAGATTTTAAAACAGTGGTTTTCCCGCCTTTCCAATAACAGGCTTCACCATATTACCCACACAATTCTCTAAGACTTTCTTTTGACAATTTACCCCTAGCACAATTTACTTAACTATGAGTGATTTTGTTGGTATGCCCAAAAAAATTAACCTGGTCTGCAATCAAATCTTGCAGCGTTTTACATGTTCAACTACATTTTCTAATTCACTACAGATTTCATTCCAAACAATGTAATGTGCCTCCCTGAAACTGTCCAGCCATCCTGTAGACATTTTAAACTGGTTGTTGCCAAGAGATTTGGCTACTGCAAGAGCTTCACTTGGAGCATTGGACCTTAAATTCGTTCATTTTTCGATCTTGCACAGGTGAACCAGTCTACCTACAGTGTTTATTTCTTCATTACCAGTTGACTTTGTTTTCTCTTCATTTGCCTGTTTCTTTATAACCACTCCTTCATTATTTTATCCTCATGCTTGAGCCTATATCCTAATTGACAACTGCCGTACGGCAAAATCCGTACAAGTACTTCTCGGACAAATGAGCTCTAAATTCAAACTTGTGGAAAGGCATGTAGTGTCCTAATTGGAGTGTTTTTGCCAATGCACAATCAATGACCTTGGTTTGATCCCACTCTGACTCGGTTGGGTCATACAAAAGAGGGTTACTCAAGCTGAGTAACGCAAATTGAGTGTTGTAATTAATTTTTTGGACTACCGTACGTTCAGTTCGTACAGCAAAAATACATATTGACTTTTTTTTTCAATGTACAACGGACACAGCGTCGTTTGGAGAGATGGTAATTATTGAAGTGTAGTCGTGACTTATTTTATGGAATAAGCGAAGAGAACATAAAATTAGTGACAAGGTTCGGGAGGAGTGGGAAAGAAAATGTACAATATCGGGAAAGCGAAGTAAGTACACTATTTTATTGAAAATACCCAATACTTTTTTATAAATCTACAATATTGGGAAAGCGAAGTAAGTACACTATTTTATTGAAAATACCTATAACTTTTTATAAATGATGGATATGATAATTTTTTTATATCCATTAAAAATCATAAACAAAATTGAATACTTAATGCCTAAAAAATTCAACACAAATTCTATATGAACATCAAATTACAGACATTGTAATCTTAGTATCAATAGCAGTAACAAATATTTGTCTAAATTAGAAGATCCTCTATGAAGATGTGAAGTTAGTGATGTGATTTACTCTATACCATGCCAGGACAGTGGTGGCAAATTTTATTTACGACCGCACTTGACAAACATATTAAAGAATCTAAACACTATTAACAGACCAACAAAAAATTTATCGCAACTAACTCAGCAAAATGTAAAATCAAAGAAATTACTGAAATCTTTAAAGACCAAACCAAACACAAAGTTTTTAAACAAGAGGTCCAAAATGTTAGCAGTATTTAGAAAACATGTTGATATTCTAAAAAAAATTAAATTATAATTTCACAATTAAAAAAAGAAAAACGTTTACGAGAGTTACAGTTTACTCTCTCGCAATCGGTAACATTTACAAATATTTAAATTTATAATTAACATTAAATATTAAAAAATTGTTGACTTCTAGTTTATAAAATATTTAAAAAAAATACTTTTTGCCCTTTTTTAAATAATATATTTTAATTTAATTTCATTCATCAAAATTTAAATTGTTTGCATGAGTTATTTTAATAATTTTTTGGCTTTAATTCTTCTTCAAAAAAAACTTTATTAAATGGTGTTAAAAGATATATTTATCAGCTTTTTATATATGGATTCTAAAGACATTAAGTTTTGTTCAAATATCCAAAGTATCTAATATTATTTAAGTTAATAAAGACAAGTATTTATTAAATGTTTAGGCTCTTGTAAAAATTTAAGATATAACATTTCAAGATTAAAGAACTTTTACTTTTACTTTGAAATAGGCATACTTTTGAATTTTAATATTAAAAAACAGCGTTAATAATTACTCAGACATACTGTTAACAAAATAAAGTTTTTATAATATTTCTTTATAATATTGATTTTAAATGATATTTAAGTACAGTAAACTCCCGATTATCCGTGGGCGGCTTGCAGATTATCCTAGCTCTGCCATTGTTTTACAAATATCCAATTTTTATTCCAATCAGATTCATGTGTTTAAATTTCCAAACTGAATTACGACGTAAATACATATAAGGCTTAATAGAAGTTAAGATGAAGGGAATAGGTATATAAATATGTACTATTCCAATCAGATTCATGTGTTTAAATTTCCAAACTGTGAATTACGACGTAAATACATATAAGGCTTAATAGAAGTTAAGATGAAGGGAATAGATATATAAATATGTACGTACTAATTTTTACATTGAATGGGAATCGTCCCGACTCGGGCTAGCGAAATCAAAGGGGCCAAGCAGACTACTGTATATAAGAGACAATGACAAAAAGCTTGGACGCTCGAAAACCTAATGTGTATCATAAGATTGTAAACAAATGTCAGCTAATCTCTGCTATAAATAGTCTAGGGCGTGACATATGCATTATCCATGTCTGTCATATACAGTACATTATCGTTCTTTATGGCTTTGTGACACGAGTAGACACTGCGACAAAATGGTTCTCAAGAAACTTAGGTTGCACATTAAAGCTAAATCAATGCTCACAAAAAAAAAGAAGAAAGTGACAGATTTTTATTGTATTATGTGTAAAGGAAATTGCATATGTACATACATACATACTTTTGACATATACGAGGTCTGTTCAAAAAATACGCGGACTGTTTGAATTTAGCTTCTTTTGTGATGGTGTTCAGCTCCTTCGTCGCATTTGCCTTAATCTCCGAAATCGTTTCAAATCTTCTTCCTTTGAGGGGTTTTTTGAGTTTTGGCAATAAGAAAAAGTCACAAGGAGCAAGGCCAGGTGGATAGGAGGGGGGGGTGGTAAAGAACAGTGATCGAGTGTTTGGCCAAAAACTCACGAGTTCTGAGTGCTGAGTGAGCTGGAGCATTGTCGTGATGGAAAAACCAGTTCTCACTTCTCCACAGTTTTGGCCTTTTGCGTCGGACGGCGTCCCTCAGACGTTTCAGTACTTCAATGTGTTTCAAAGAGCCTTCAGGGAGGTACTCATAGTGAACAACACCCTTAGCATAAAAAAAAACTGTCAGCATCACCTTCACATTTGACCGAACTTGGCAAGCTTTTTTGGGTCTTGGGGACGTTTGATTCACCCATTTGGATGATTGGACCTTCGTTTTAATGTCGTAACCATACACCCATGATTCATCACCGGTTATAATTCTTGACAAAAAGTTCTCATCTTCATTTGAACGATCAAGCAGTTACCGACTAAGCAGGGCGCGATTGGCTCTTTGGTCGTTGGTCATCAGGCGTGGCACAAATTTCGCAGCGTCGAGGTGCATCTTCAATTTTTCGGCCAAAATCTCGAAACAAGATCCAACTAATAGCTCACACTCTTCGGAAAGCTCCCTAATGGTCAGACGTCGATTTTTGCCGTGATTTTGTCAACATGTGGGTTGTCAGTTGACGTTGAAGGGCGTCCAGGACGCTCATCGTCATCAATCGACTGTCGGCCAACCTTGAAACATGCAGTACGCTTCATGGCAACATCGCCGTAGGCCGTGTTAAGCATGGCAAATGTTTTTGTTGCAGATTTCCCTAGTTTTACACAAAATTTCAGAGCAATTTGTTGCTCCTTCAGGCTGTCCATTTTACAATCCAACAAACGAAAAAAAACACTTTACTAAACTGCGTGTAACTCATCAACAATTGATGATACCTGTGACTGACATACCGCGTTTTAATCAGTTGATTTATACGAACCTAACGACACCAGGCGGATTCTCCTGAAACTAACTTGAGCCGCGAAATTCAAACAGACCGCGTATTTTTTGAACAGACCTCATACTTATGTACGTATTATAAATAGTTAGACATATAACTGTACATGTTATAATCCGTCAAATACATCGTCATTTTAAATTATTTTCTGTATTTATTTTGTCCTCTGAAGATTATTTTTGAATTGCATTAACCGGGGTCATTATTTGTGTGTGTAACTTATGGTATAATAATCGATTATCGATCGTTTAGCGTATTCTTTGTTCATAGCGGATTATCCGGGGAATTTGGTTATCTGTCGTTGCCGGGCCACCCTATTTCACGGATAATCAGGAGTTTACTGTATTTACAATTTAAATAATAATAATATAAACATTGCTTGAAAGCAAAAACCTTGCATCTTCCTTGCTTGACATTTCTGATACTAACTTTCTTGTCGTACGAAATGGTCTGGACAACGCAGCACCTCACTTTCGTACAACATCACTGCTATATATTAGGACGCTCATTTTGTTCGTACGAATAACAAGAAGTTTAGGGGAATTCGTTCGGTAATGTTTGTACAAATCTTTGCCGTACTGCGCGACGGTCTACCTTACTCATGCAGACTCTACTTCTGTGGTCGTTGTTTTCCTTCGGAACCACACTTACCTGTGGACCGCCGATGCGGGTAAAATTTGAAACAAGCAGATCTGACACGAGCCAGAACCTGTACCGCTGCTTGCCAAATTCGGCCAGAGAACCAGTCACTAAGAACTTAACTTACTGATACTTAACCCTTTGAGTCACTATATTTCGGGGAAAATTTTATTTAAAGGCATCATAAAGGTTAATGACCGAATTGTAGAATTATTTAAGAAATTTGTTTAGTGAAAAATAAATTTATCTCAGGAGTAAATTAGTAAAAACCATTATTTTCATTTATATAAAATATTTTCTAGTGCAGGAATTTTAATGGTGATTTAATTATATATATATAAAAAATTATTTTAAAATTTTAATTTAAAAACAAATTATTGACAATATTTACCATTAATTTAACGTTACTTATTTTCTAACCTGTAATACTTTTAACAGCTCAATAATAGAACCTGTAACGTTTTATCATGAACAAAATATATATTAACCTCCAAAAATATGCAATTGAACAAAAGTTTGTTTTAATTTCCTTCTTTTTCCTTATGTGATGCTATTTATCTTCCATTATTTTTCAATAATTAGTCAAATATTTTATTCCAAAGTTATAATCGAATCTCCCATTTACTTTCATCAAATTTTAATTTAAATTTATTGAAAAAAAATCTCTTAATGTACATTTTAATACTTTACATTCAATTGAAAAATATTTTAAAAGACAATCAGACAGATCCAACTTGTTTGTCAGTCGACTTCCACAGGAATTCTTTGAATAGCCCTCGGTCCGGTCTGTCCTTGTCCGGGGTTCGCCTCGCCCTCTCTCCTCATTGACTCCTTGCTCTCTCTTCCATTTTTGTTTGTCCGTACTGGATGTCTTCTTTGTGTTGATAATTTGGTTTTAATTTGATAGTATTTATGTATAATTTTGAACAAAATTGTTTAACGCTTGTTATTCTCGCCTAATTTTTACCTAATAAATTTTTAAAGTTTGCATTGTTAAGCTTTATTCAACTTTAATCTTGATTTAACAATTCCTGATATTTATCTCGGCGTTATAAAACCACTTTACGCCTACTTACAGTTCATTTTGCGTTCAAAATGATTTTTTATCATTTAGTGTTCGCGTAACAAAGTACGACTCGTAATATTATAATTTGAAAAACAGAAACCACTATGAACACCGATGCTAATATGTTTAGGGGTTATGCCCCTAAAACTTACTCCGGTAACACACAAATTCTATATTTCGGCGCCACCACTTCCTTCAGCCACACATTGTCTATATAACACTCACAGTTCAAAAACCATTCCGAGCCCGACATGTTCCTTCTTTGATGTTATTTTCAGAAAGCCTCCCGCCTTGGTTAGCCTCCTCTCAGCTCGCCTTTTGATATTGCTGACTATGGACTTGCTGGCATCCCACATCTCTCTCCTTTCATTTTTATGAACAAATGATCTATTTTCATTAGAATTCCTCTAACTTTGTTTTGGTGCGATTTAACGATTTTTTCATATCTTTAATATCTCTCGGAATTCTTTTGCTAATCAAGAGGGAATGTCGATGGTGTTTCTACGTGAAAATTGGCATTTGACATAATTAAACACGGCCTTTGTCAGTGGGAAATTACATCGCATCTCTTTCAAAATGACTTTACTTTTAGGTTTTAAGTTAAGAAAAAACATTTCAAATTATTATTTTTGTAATATTTATTCAAAATTAAGAATTTTTAAATTTTTAATTTTTCTACGTTTCTACATGTTTCGACCGTTATAGTACGGCATCTGCCAATTAGGACATAGCATAACGGTGTCATATATTTGCGTTACCACACGAATCGGACCATTATTTCATGAAACTACAATTTATCCCTTTATTTCGCTTCAATTATTCTCACATTTTCTTTTAACAACCACATTTCATATGATTTAACCATTTTACAAGTATAGTTGTGAAAACGTGTACAGGTACGAGCAAATAAACTGATTATGGTTTCCTTGCACAGGCGGAACAATTGTATAAATACCCTGACCTGTTTCTAGGAACTGAGAACAATTCAACCATTTATTTTATCATGTCTATCTGTCTCTTTTTAGTATAAATTACCACAAAGAGGCAGGCCTTTTAATGCGTGTCCTTTTATATGTCCTTTTTGACAAATCCCAAAAATTTTCTTTTCCGTGTTGAACAAATTCTATCCACATTATACAAAATAGCAGTAATGCTTATTGTAACTGTCAGGACCAGCAAAGTTTTCATTCACGGTCTACTTTGAACAAATTTTACTTTACTAAAAAATGTATAGCTACTTGATATAAAAACTTGGGCTATCTATTTTTTAATTCAAACAGCTTGAATCTTATCTGTTTCTCAGTGATATTGGCAAATGTTTTCATGATTCAAATAGAATTGCAGTGCATTAAAATATCAATGTAAAAGACCAATGTACAGAATTATATCTCATTCCTTTCAAAATATCAATCTTTAAAGACCATGTTATAATTTTTTTTTTTTTTTTTTATCTAGAGGACCACGAGCAAAATCTTATTTTTTAAATTGAGTTATGTTTTGCTACAAAAATATTCCCTCTTATAAAGCCCCAAGTAATATATACAATAATACCCCGTACTTATGCGATAGGTGGGACAGGACGATAACCGTGTAAGTCGAATTCGCTTGTCGGGCTATAATTTTATATACAATCATATAGGAATCATGATTTATTGGGACCAAAGACTAAAACTAATAATTTAGAAGAAAAATCTGTATGTATTAAATCTTAAATACATTATACAATAAAATAGTATTATACATACATATTGCAAAGAAGTAAGTAAAAAGAAGTTATTTTGAGGTAGATAACTTTATAAAATCTAGTAAATTTGATGAATTGAAGATTTTTTCTTCTCATGGAGAATTTCCTTATAACCTGTTAATTTTTGTTTTGTGGCAGAAATACGCTTATCGTTAGAGTCTATGATTTCCAAAACTTGATCAATTGATACACAATATCAGGAGCACAGTGATACAATGAAAATATCGGAAAGAGCCCCAATACCACAAAAAAATAATCTAAATAACAAACAAAATAAGTTACTTGAGATTAAACCCTTATGTACTGTAATATTTTTTAAAAATATATTATTTTTTTTTGTGTGAATAATTTAAATATAATTTCTTTATAATAAAACAAAATTTAATAATAATAATCCTTAGAAAATAATAAATTGCTGGGCGCCAGTTAGAATTACAAAATAATTTGTAACCCTAACAGTAAAATTTAGATTCCTATTACTTTTTATTACTTAACATTTATAGTAATAAATAAAACACTTTCTTATAATTCGATAATTTTTTGTTTAATTTAGTTTTTTTAAATCTTATTCTAGTTACAATATATATATATATATATATATATATATATATATATATATATTTTTTTTTTTTTTAAATACACTATTTCCTAATTTAAATATCACAAGACTCCTTCTTTCAGGTTATTTGGTGGGTATTATGACAAATTAAAATTTGGTTTATGCAATTAATGTTGTAATAAATTTTATAAAAGAAATGCCTAGGCCTATAGTTATTAATTTTGAATTTACAATATAATAATTATTTTACAATCTTTTTTAAAATTGATTACTTATCTGAGGTTAAATGTTTTTGTCCAACATTCTAGCCTTTTAATTTATGTTTATAGTCAAATCTTTTACCACTATATTTTTTTTATGTTTTCACCAATATTGGCTTCTATTAATTTTTAATTAGGCTAGTTTTTTTTAATACTTGAATTCTTCCTTTAATAAAATTTTGGCCAACTAAGTTTTTGCTTCCAGTTCCAATCAACCTTTTCTAACAATGCCCAATTTTTAGAAATTGAAAAAATGTCTAGAGAAAAGAATAAAACTTTGTCAATTGTTGGAACATCTGTTATTTAACCCAATGATTATTAGATTTTCATCTTCCTTTCCTGGACATTTAAGTTTTCATCCTGTATGTAATTTTAGGTTTTGTAAATTAATACGTTTAAAAAGCACCAGCTGTTCCATAATTATACTAGCTGCCATCTTGGTTTTAATAGTTTGATAATACATTTTTTTTAGGTTATGGCTCAATTGTTTACATTTTCTTTTTTTTATTCATTTCTAATTCACTTCTATTATATTTTGGATTATTGTTATTTATTGTTTTAGTGTTTTATATAAAAACAATACAATACATTTCGATGACCATGTCATCATCATCAGAGAGTCTTATTACAAAAATACAATCTAGCAAACAAGAAGTTACAAACTAGAATGATACCAATCGTTCTCTGCGGTCGTTATATATAAGCGTGAGGTAAGCTCCGCCCTCGACCGACAAATAATGATCGGCCATCTTGAACCAAATAGGTTATGTCAAAAAATACATTATAATAATACATATATAATAAAAACTACAACAATAACAATATATAAAATAGAAGTAATTGAATTAATGCATCGTATTTGAAGAAAGTTATTTAAGTAAAGTATATAAGGGTGAGCTAGGGATAGGTCCTTTATCTGCATTCATTAATTTACAATTTGATTTGACTATAAAAACACTTTCATTACTATTAAGTAACTTTTTTGAGTTTATACATTTAGCTAAAATAACATTTTTATCTAAATCATGCTGATTACTAAGGACATGTTCTGCTATACTTGATTTTTCAGGTCTATCATAATTAATATGCGCAAGATGTTCTTTATATCTAGTTACAATTTTTTCTTTTGTTTGACCTATATACATCTCGTCACAAGTAATACAAATTATCTTATAAATACCTGATTTTTCCAACATTGGAATTTTTATCTTTCGTGTTACATAATAAATGCTTGAGTTTATTTTGAGTTTTATAGGCTATCTTAACATTTACCTTCTTAAAAATAGAGTCTAACCCGTTTGTTAAAATATTATCAAATGGTAAACTAATAAAATTACAATTCTTAACTTCTTTTTGAAGTGTGGTAGTTGTGCTTAAAACATATTTTAATCTTTGTTTCCTAACAATATTATCTACAATTTTGGTATCAAAATCATATCTAGCCACTTCTTTGATATAATTAATTTCCTTATAAAAACGTCTAAGACTAAGTGGTACATTGATCGCTCGGTTAACCAAACTATTAAATGCTGCTATTTTATCTGTATTACAATGGTTGAAACTGGTTGGATTATTTTTTGTGGTATTGGGGTTGACCAATATTTTCATTCATTGATCAATTAAACTAAGGCCTTTTGTCAAGTTTCTAACCGTCATTTCATCTTCTACGTCATCTGGGTCTAAATAATCTGCGGTTTTTAAGGTCTTGCACTTGCGCACGCATTTCTATGAACTTGTCAATTAGTTGTAAGCTCATGGTTGTGTAAATCCAGCAGTTCTTTATCCACTTCTAAATTTAGTTGTCTGGCAAAACAGACAACTTCTTCAATCACATCAGTAATTTCATCAGACTCTGGCACTGATCCCGCTTGAGTTTCAGTGGAGAAAAAAATACACATATTTTTCCATATGCCATTTGAAGTTTTTTGTGGAATTTCATTCCAAGATTGACCAATGATTCTCAAAGCATCTTAAACATTGTTTTGAAAAATTTTCAATAGAGAGCTCGTTGCTCTGTCTCATAGCTTCATGCAGATGCACAAATGATCTTCTTGTGTATTAAGCTTTAAATGTTTTGATGATTCCCTGATCCATTGGTTTAAGCAAACTAGTTGTGTTTGGTGGCAAAAATATCACTTTCACGCGTGTGTCGAAATTAGTTGAAGTAGTTAGAGGATGACCAGGTGCAATGTAATTAATAGGAATTACTTTAAAAGAAATTTGTTTAGACCGACAATAACGGTCGACTAGAGGTATGAAATTACCAAACTAGTCCTCAAAAAAGCCAAGCGTCTCCCGATTCGACTTTCAAATAACGGGCAAGCTAGCTTTTGAACATTTTTTAATGCTCTTGGATCTTCCGAGCGATAAACTATGAGAGGTGTCGACTTACAGTCTCCAACTGTATTTGCACCAACCACCACTGTCACTCGGTCTTTGGCGGCCTTAAAACCTGAAAATATTATTTCTTCATTAGCTATATAAGTACTCATAAGCATTTTCTTCCAGAAAAGGCCAGTTTCTGCGTATCTCGGGTAGCATGATTTAAAACCGCGTAACTTGGGAATCGCATAAGACGGGGTAGCATAAGTCAAGGCATTACTGTATTATATTAGGGTTCATTATTTTGTAAATAATTAGTTTATTACAGTATTTGTTAACTAATTATTTGTAATCATAATTAGTAGAAATAAATTGGAAGTTACTTACAATTAGAAGTTAGGGTCAAATTCTAGGATCCTAACTATTATTGTTTACTTATAATATATAAACAAAAATACACTATTTGTAAAAACATTTACATATATTTACACTTAGTAGTTTTCAAATAGTAGTTATAACTTCAAATGTCATTATCCTTGCTATCACTCATTCCAACAAATGATCAATCTGGGACCACAGATATTCTATATTGATACAGTAAGACACATAAGGCTACGATTACACTGCATGTGATGTTCTGACAAAATTGAAATAGTCCAAATACGTTAGAACTATTCAACACTGCCTAAGAGTTCTGATCTGTTATCCTCTGTATCCTGGCGAGAAAATGGAAAGTGATAATGATGGCGTATTAATTAGAAAGTCCATTGCCTTAAGTGATAATGATGGCGTATTAATTAGAAAGTCCATTGCCTTAAGTTATTAATAGAAGCTGGAAGAACAAGTAAATGAACTATTTGGTGCAAAAGAAGATAAGCGGAGTACCAAATGTTGTTAGAAACTCTTTGTAAAAATTCAAAATATCTTTTTGTAAAACTAACTAAACATCAGTAGGCTACAAATTAGACAGAAAAACATTACATTATATATGCACAGTAATTACAAAATTGATTTAAATTGTCTATCAAATTATTGTCTCAGGATAATCAATGCAATCGCAAAAAAAAGTGTAAGCATTTTAATTAAGATGGGTTTTCTAAAACAAAACACAAGAGAAATATTGATAGATATGTTGCAGAATCCCAAGGATTGTTTGAGCTCTATACTCCCTTTATAGTTCCTCATTGCAAAACACTTTTTGCAGTTTACTTCGTACCATAATTTTTCTTCGTTCTGGCACTTCTTTCAAATACGGCAGATGGCTCATAATAAAATAGAAATGACAAAAGATATACTTTTAGTTGTATGCTTGCAATTTTTTTCCTCAATTAACAGAAATTTATGTAGCGCAGCTGGGCTTTGTTTGTAGCTCTCAGGAATAAAATTACTGTTCCCGAATTGCTTCTGCAGTAGAAAAAAGTACACTACTGTAATGCTTGAATCACTTTCATTGAGGCTAGAAGGGGGGGGGGGATAACAACAAGGTTTTCGATGTCTTCATTAATCCAACAGAGCTCTGGACAAGAATGAATAAAAAATATGCTTACTATTCAAGTTCATTTCTTGAATATTGTCACACTTTACCCGCAAAATATCTCTGATGTGGTAATTTTTGTTTTTCATGTCCCACAAACGCGTAATTTTACCTGTAAATGTTAATATTTATTAAAATATTAAAGTGATTAATTTATTAGGAACAATGTACTATTTGATTTTAATGATGTTAAAAAGTATTGTTAATGAATGTAAAAACTGTAAATTATGGTTTAATAAATAGATAAACTTTGTCTTAGAAAGATTTTTGGATACAAAATCAAAACATAAAGGTATTTGTATTAGCATGAATTGGTCTGTGATCTGTCATTAACCATAAACACTTTATATAAATGACTTGACAAAACTTAAAAGTCAGAACAAAAGAAATCACACAGTTTAATACCTGATGAAACAATACATAAAAAATTAGCAGTTAAAACCTTAACTCTCTCTTTAGTTTTGTTATGCACTATTTTATTTTTGTAATTCATAAAAATTAGCATATTTATTCATCTGTTTTTGAACTTGCAAGAATCGAATTATCAATGGTGTCACAGAATGGAGTAAAAAAATGTCTAGTCCTCACCAAATGGGTGTTTGTGTTTTCCAAATACATTACCAACAACATATAGGCAGGTATTCTATTACAGGATTTCTATTAAGACCTCGGCCACAGAAGATATTGTGTCACAACAACGGTTAATAGTTGTCACCAGTTTTTTAAAATTATCATTGTAAAACATTTTAAATGGTCAAATTTGTTATTAAAAAAAAAATTACTTTTAATTTCATTGTAATTTGGAAATTCAGTACGTAACACATCCAATATAACACCTGTAGTAGGTTATTGCTAGATAAGGTCTTATTATAACACTAAGGTTGATTTTTTTAATTTGGAGCACATCATTTAGTTCAAACATAACTGGGGAAAGATCCAATAACATTTTTAAAGTTATAAACTAGTACAAAAATCTAGATACACTAATTTTCAGTACTAAATAGCTATTTAATTAACTTTGTTGTCATAGAATATATTGTGTTCCATAACATATTGTCATAGAATGAAATCCTGAGTCATAATACAACTGTTTTCTGTCATTGATCTACAAGAAGAAACAGATTTGACATTTTTTATCAAGAAACATCCAGGTTGTGAAAATGTTGACGATAAGGGCGTATGCCAATGGACGAGTAGGAACGAACATAAGTAAGTATCAATAAAATAACATATTATGACTATTAAAATGATACAAGAAACTACTGAAGGCAGTGGTGATGAGAATGAAGATGAAGGTTCGACCGAAACAGTACAAGAAGAGAAGTCACTGTGAAGGAACAACCGATTTAGAAACTGCAATGCTCTGTATTGAATAACATACACAATGCCAATAGATGTGCTTCTGCTAAGATATCTATATTACAAAGCAGTTCAAAAACTATCTGATTAGCAGATGCAGAAGAAACTTTATATTTTTTCCAAAAAATATATAGCAATTGTGATATATTAATTTATGCAAGTTCTGTAGTAAATAAGGTTCTATAAATGTATTTTGTGCATTCTGAATTATTTATAGGTTAGGGTTCATTAAAACTCCTGTTTTTTTCTAATGCACAGGAACATATTACTGAATAATCAGAGTTTTCGTTTATCTGAGGGGGTCTCTGTCCTAAACATCTCTTTCCCTTATCTCTAAACATTAAAATCTAATCTCCTGGTTTCTGTTGACTTTTTTAACTAAAAAAAGCGTTGCCTCTCTACTATGATATTCCATACCGAAATCTTGTTGCTGGTCATGACGAGCTGGTTGTTAATTCTTATACTTTTGCTATTATACTTTTACTTTTGCTATTACTTGTGACCAGACTTTTCGTTATCTAAAACAGAAAAAATACCTTAAAGCAATAAGACCTACAGAACCTATCTTACAAGCACTTCGTAAACTACATAAACAAGGAACACCAATAAGACCGATTTTCTACTGCCAACAATCACCCGCACACAAACTAGCACTCCATATGGATAGAACTATTAGAAAGTACATACAAACTAGACACACACACAAATATAAAAAACAATAGATCTAGTAAACAAAATAAAGAACATTAAAATCCCTCATAACTTGACCCTGGCATCGTTTGACATCACAAACCTATATACCAATATCCCAGTCACTGAAACACTAAACGTATTACGACACAATCTAAGACTTAACAACACTCCAGAAAAAATCAAAAGAAATCGTACACATTTTGAACACCATTACACAACAGAACTACTTCACTCAACAACAAATATTAAACACAGAAACAAGGCCTACCATTGGGTTCACTGATTTCAAGCATTTTTGCAGAAGTATTCCTACAACACATAGAAAAGAAAAAAATCATAAATAAAAACAACCAAGCAGGTAAGATAATATACTGGCACAGATATGTAGATGACGTTATAATACTATACTGAGGAAACAAGATAATGTCAACAACTCCAAACATATATAAACAAAATACACAAAAATATCCAGTTCACTGCAGAGTTTGAAAACAACAAAACATTGAATTTCTTAGACATCACGATAACAAAAAATCGAAACAAACATGAATTAGACATATATCGCAAGCCAACCATGACAGACATACTGATACGCAATTCATCGACCCACCCAATACAACATAAACACGTAGCATTTAAACATTTACTACCCAGACTAAATAAAATACCTATGTCCACAACTAACTACACAGAGGAACTAAACACAATCAAATATTTAGCTCACAAAAATGGATATGACAATTATTTAATAGACAAACTACACAGAAAAATACTGAACAAGAACAGTAACAACAACACAAACAACAAAAACACGAACACAAACAAATTCATCACCCTCACATACATAAACAAACTCACAAATAAAATAGCACACCAATTCAAAAGCAGGATACAATGTAGCTTACAGAACAATAAATAAAAGCTAAATGGCTATCAGACACAACATTAATAACAATACCAACACATACAATAACCCAGGAGTATACAAACTAAAATACAACAACTGCAATAAGTTCTATATTGGACAAACAGGCAGATATTTCGCCGAAAGATATAAAGAACACAAAAGCGCACTGCACACTACTATTGAATCCACCTTTGCAAATCACCTCATGGACACTAAACACTCATTCAAAAGTATGGAAAATAACATGAGCATCCTACACACATGCAACAAAGGCCATAAATTAAACACACTAGAACAGTATGAAATATATAGACATAGCAACACACATAAAAATGACATCTTAAATGAACAAACACGGCACAGATCACACATACCACTTCTAACTTTCAAAATAATGGTAGCGAGGAAGCCCAACTGCAGCATTCCTAGCGGCAAAAATACAAGGCTGAAGAAGTCGTAAGACAAAAACGTTTCCTCCAAGTGTAAGTTAACTATTTAACAACTTTTAGTTAACAAAAAGTCTGGTCGCAAGTAATAGCAAAAGTGTAATAATGATATTCCAGTCAATCAGAGTATAATTTTTAATTTCTTAGCCAATACAACCAACAATTTTCATTTAAAGTTTTCTAGTTAATTTTATAAGCATCTACCCTCCTGTTAATGAGATTCTTGACCGTAACAGATGCAAATTTTATCGTTACTTTACAGTACCTCTAATAGTTTGAACTTCTATACTATCCAAACTATCGGAATGGGTAAAATTTTGTAATCGACCCATCATTAATATATACACATACACATCTATCATCATTCATACTACATAAAGATGATTTTCTGTAAGTATATGTTTTACTTTCCTGTTTTTAGGCATTCTCTGAATCGGTTCCAGTCCCAGTTAGTCCAAATTATCGAGGTTCTACTGTATCATTTATCAAGCACAAACTCTTAATTATTCAAGTTCTTTTTCTTGTATAGGGAGGTTCTGGCCTGATTGGTAACCTCTGATGGGTCCAATATTTCATTATTTCTTGTAATAACTCTTAAATACCCCATTTTAGGGTCAAATATCCAAAACTCTAGTAAAAATTGTGTAAACAATTCTCGTTATATGGCAAAAGGTAGGCAAAATCTACAGATTCAAAGCGGGTGTAACCTCCCTCATCACTCTGTGGATCATATTATCACCGAACTATGTTTTTTGTAAGAGATATTGCCTTTACACAGTAATTTGATAACAATTTTCCGTTCTTTTCTGGTTTATTTGATGTGTAGATCATGTTTCCATTAGACTCTCAATTGACTATTTTCATTTAATGCCTTGTGAATCTCTTGCGATCTTGCCAACAAATTTTAAATCAATGTGACGTATTTGCTCTACCTGCTTTTCTTTGTAGCAGATATGTTATCTGGGCCACTACACCTGTTGTATCATTTTCTAGAGAAATGGATGTGACAGGTTTCGTCACTGGTGTGATTTATGTGTAATTGATAAAAAAAAGTGTCCTTTAAGCAGTACTATAGTTCAAGCGACCAGCAATCGCCACATTCAACAAAAATTTTGACAAATGAATGTTCCATGCGTTACCTTACAACAAATCTTCCAATTAAAACATTTTAATAAAGCATTGGAACTTCATTCATTCTATCGAATAAGGCATAATTCTGACCATTATTTATTGCACTTTGAATAGCCGACGACAGACATTTAATGATATTTGGATGATGCCTGCTGTTACAGTTTTACTGTATATAATAAACAAAAAAATTAGAACTAATTTACAAACATAATACTGATTTCATGTCTATATATTGCATTTTATTATATTTTTTTATCCCGTGTATTATTCTTCATTTTGGATGTATAATAATATTCCAGATTGAGACAATATAACCCAACAAAAATATCAGCTACTGACGGGTTTAGAACATCTGATAAAAAGTACTACTTCAGTAGTATAAATGTCTTATCAAATCTATGTGTCAAGTTTCGATAAGTGACAAATATCACTCGGATAGTTTAGACATCAAAGTATATGATGAGTAGTAAGAATAAAGAATATATCATTTACGATATTGATTAAAGTACAGATACATATAAATGTAAAGTTCCAAAAATTAGGTTTTCAATCTTTTGAAGTTGAATCAGAAAGTTCATAAATTCTAAGAAGAACACATACTCTTTTTTTTAAGAGTATTTTATACTCTTACATTTTATATTTGGAAGGAATAGAATGAATTTGAAATTGTAGATGCGTTTTTATTGAAATACATAGTTTCTAAACAATTATTTGAATTATATCTTAATGTGCTGAAAATGTTGTTTTATGTGAAATTAAGTCCATTTTAAAACTGAATATTTTTTCTTATCAAACCATTTATTGATGTGTGAAAATTATTTATAAAGTTCGGTTGCAAAAGTATATTGACCCACAACAAAAAGAGTGCTCTTGACTTTAGATGGCAGCACAGTTGTATGATTCATAATTTTACTTCTCTCTTTTTAATATAATAATAGTAAAAATAATAATGTTTATGTCATGTCTATCGCCAGTATATGATATAACTGCCTTATTTGGGAACAGAGTGGCTGTATAATGATTTTACTTTTTAAAGGCATAAATGTCTTCATCCCCTTTAAAGAAAGTTCTTTCAACATCTTTATGAAAGATATATCTGTATCTTATGCACATAAGGAATCTTATTTTTGTAAAAGAGTACAGCGGCGTACATTTTCACTATTATACTGTCCGGGCTGCTGCATAAATACTGTAGTAACTATCAGAGCATTATGATGTTAAATGGATCCATCTGTCATCCTCTTTGAATACCCATTTCCAGTTGAATTGGAAACTTTTATTTTATCTAATATTTGATTTGGATAATTTGGTTTTATTCATATTTTTAGGATCTAAGGATTTTTTAACTTCTCAAATCCATCAGTCAATATTAAGTTAATTAACAGTTAAATTCTTACTACAATTCAGATTGGAAACATTTATTTAGTAAATAAATATTGTAAGCATAAATAATACTTGAAAAAAAATTATTATTTTTTGGAACGCTTTAATGCTGAAAAGTTGCCAATTGTAATAAGAAGTAGAACAACATAAAAAATATAAATATCAATCAACATAAGGTACTGAAAGATTCCGAAAAGTTTTGAAAAAGAATTCTTTCTTAAATTTTTAAATTAGTTGAAATGTTATAATATATACGTTTAAGTTTTTAATACTTCATTTATGGTTTAAAAAATATTAGATTCTGATCAATAATATTTTTTTTTTCTGGTCATGTAACGCCATAGAAAAACAGTAATTTACAAATATTTCTCAATTTTTGCTGCGAGTCCAAGACAAAGTTGATAACCGACACAGATTCTTCCTATTTGGTTGATAAGTGTAAAATTAGAAAGGAAAAGAGTCTAATTAAGATAGGTTTAAAAAAGTAAATTTACCCTCAATTTGGTTTTCAAATCTTTTGAAGAAAGACTTAGCAGTTTCTTCCATGTAGTAATTTTCTTATTTAGCAGGAATTAATAAATTACACCGGGTATGGGTTTTAGACGATTTAGTTTTTATTGTAATATAATACTTTTCCATTATTTGTTAAATGCCTGATGATGTTCTTGTAAATGAAATCTTGTATACTGTTTTGTTGACCTAATATTCACTTTGAATATTTTGTTTTAATTCAAATTTTCTGGGCTATAACCATATTTTAGAATTAGTAATTCATCAATATTTTATGAATCAATTCTGCTCTTATAACTCTTCAGATAGGAAACATTGTATGATGAATGTTATGAAAAAAAATTATAAAAAAAAATAATGTTCAATTTATGATGGGGAATGATAGATAGATGCCTTTAAGAGTGCAGTTTGAATTGGGTTTCAAAAACAAAAACACTGAAATAATATATACTTTTTGAAGAGAGATGTGACACTTGAATGTAACACTTATTGTACTTGACAGAAATCAATACGTTATACCAGGTATGATTTGTTAAATGTTAAGAATTTCGTTTTAATCAAAATACAATCTTTTTGCAATAAGTTTTAACTACTACTTGTTAAATGGCTGATGTTTTTGTAAATGAAATCATTTAAGTCAAATATTTTTCTTTCTAAATATGTTGTTTGATTGTCATCCTTTTGTAGCATATATACATTGGGCGACCGAAAGAGTGAATGTTTGACATACAACTAAAAAGCTATGATTCATTCCATTTCTGGGTGAATATGAATGATGTATTATACATACCTATAATGAAAATTAAGAGGCATCTGTTAAGAAATATACACTCTTTATTAAATAATTAGTACGATTTTGAATTTTCTAATTTTATATTACTTTCTGGTATTCCCGTAACAAACGAACCACCAATAATTAATCAATGGAATAATTATATTTACATTCACCATAGTTTCTTTTGTTTGAATATACTATTTTGATGAAAAATGCAGTATTATATATGACTTGTTCAGATAAAATAATCAGAGAAATTTTGTTAGGCATTTGTGTTAATGTTATTGTTGGCATACATGGAAGTAATGGATAGAGTTTCTGTTTATATTAAAGTTACTACAAACAGAACAGTGTCACACCCTATCCAAAACTAATTTTGAAAATATTACAATATGTAGCAATTATAAGTTTTTATGGGTAAATCCATTGCTAGAGATATTTTAAATTATTTCACCCTTTGCACTCGGACAATGAGAACGCTAGTTTGGCACAGCATTTGGAACCCAGGTATGAATCGACATACAACTTCGCCGTGTGTACTCCGATACTAGCAACACATTGCCTACACTACCGCTCCGAAGGCTTGTAACACAATTTTCTCTCTTATAAAGACTTTAAATAATTAATATTTTGCAATTATACAATATTTCTTAATAATAAAAGAAACATTGTTATAAGTTTAGATTTTACATGTAAACAAACGACATATTTAAATAAAAATGTTTTTTTTTTGTAATTTACTTGTGTGTGAAAGTTTTCAAAACATGATCTACATGCAGAGCAGGATTGCTGGGACAGTAAGTAGTTGATTCTTTTCGGACACTTTTTTAGATCTATCACTGCAAACCTTATATTCCCTGCTCTTCTTTTGCCATTTGTATAGAGCGTGAAAAGAACTATGGCAAGCGGCTCGTCATCAGACGAATTATGAATTCACAATCACTGGCTCAAGAAGCCAAAATAATAATTTTTGATACCATCTCACACTCTTTCTTATTAAAGGATAAGATGAGATATAATGATCGCTTAAATCCACTCCACCATATGCTCATTATACTTGCATATTGTTAGGGTTTTTTAGTTAACATTTTTTCTCTTTGTCTTTAGTTATTTGTTCTATAAGAATAGTTTTTTCCCCATAAAATGTTGAAATAACTGAAACTTCTCTTTTATCTTTCCAAATGAGCGCTCCAATATTGTCTTTGGACTTCAATACTAAAATATCTACTTCCTTCATTTCCCTCTTTTTTTGTCTTATTCATTTTTCTGAGAGCCCTTTTCTGTTTAAATTGATGGTCCCGGTTATATGGCATTTCATTTTTTTAAGTTCTCTTGCCAATTCGAGATTTGTGTAATACCTGTCAGTATAAAAGTTGTATCCTGATCCCCCTGCTGATTGCAGTATTACTTCCACGAGAGTAAGTACTAGCTAGTTGTTTACAATAAAACTTGATTTTTTAAAATTTGGAATGTTTGCTTTCTAAAATATGGCAAAAGACTATAAACATAGCAGTTTTGGGAATCTGATACTACGTATAAGGCCCCATCTGTGGGCCTTTCTTTATTGAAAGTCTTGAAGGAAACTCTGCCCTTTAACCCTATTGCAGATTTGTCAATTGAGAGGTGCTGTCTTGGGAAGTAAAATTCTTTGTACTTTTGGTAAATACAGCAAAACATTGCCCAATTTAGCGCTTCATGACAGTGTACCTACAACGCTTTCTGGTGGAGATGCTATATGTAAGCCCCAAAAATTTGAAAAAAATCTGGCCCTTGTAAAAATATCACTAAGAAATGGAAATTTCTCAGTCTAATCTTCTGACCAATAAGATTGTACTGTGGCCGAAGGATGTAAAACCATATTAATTAACACATCTAAAAAAGATTCAAACTCTTTGATACTTGCATCTGTCCATGTCAGCTAAAGTGTTTTTTGTAAGTGAATATTACAATAAACTTTATTAATCTTTATGCATCTGTTAGTTTTGTCAACAATTTTTTAAAGAAGTTCGTGTGAAAAACGTAAAAAATTTTAAACAGAACAAACTAATAATTAGATAAAAATCTTTAAACAAAACAAATTAATAATAAATTCGCCAATAAAACAAACTTCAACACTATTAACCTTGAAAATAATGAAATTAAAGAATTAAATATTATATTCCGCAAACAGCTACCTGGAACCTAGAACTTGCGTATGAGAAACCAAGACATTTTGTGACAATGTGAAATGATTGGACGTGTTGTTCTATTAATTCGTTTAATAACCTGAACCACCAACTTAAGAAAACAGTAAGGTTTAGTAGTAATACAAAACCCAAAGATTGTCGCTTAATAATTTAAAAATGCCAAACTATATTTGTTTAGGCATGGAATGCCAAAAAAAACAAAGCCAGGTTACAAAAAAAAAAACATTGCTGAATATTATCCGACTTGGGAAAACTGTACCTATATTGTTGCTCGGTTCGTTTTAGTTGAAATGTACACCGCCATTGCCGATTTATACCTGACAGTGGAGTGCAAATGGCTAGAGAAATTCAATTAACCATTTTCTTTTTAATAAAATAATTTATATGACTTCATTGGAGATGTTTATATTAAACATTTGACAACACAGACTCTAGTCTTAGTTAAAGGGGATACACATTATTTATAGCAAAATTATATTGCACATAACTTTCCTGATAAAAAATTAAAATTTTGTCTTTGTCATTGTTTTCTTCTGCTTGATTTAGCATTGTTCAGCTGCTTGAAAATGAAATTGCTTATCCTGAAAAGGGTATGGTGAAAGTGAGGATGTGTTTTTCAGTGCTAGTTAACCTCTCATTTTTAGGGTATAAAGATAGTCATTTAATCATCTCCATTATGTAGTGGTGAAGTTTCTTGAAATTGCATACCAATTAATTTATTAGGTGCTCCACGTAAGACAGTAGCTTATGGTAAATAATATTATTAAGATACGATGTGTGAAAGTCAAGTGAATTATTATGAACTAAATATGTAAATATAAAAAGTATTATTGAATAATTTATTAAAAAATATGATTATGGTTTTGTGCTTAACATTGATTTATATTACAGTGAATATTTTTGAATTTTAAGATGTACAAAATTCTTGATTTGAATTTAAAGTTTCAAATTGAATAATAAAAACTCGTAATTCTCCTCAATAAGAAAATTTAGAGATTTAATGTTTAATAGCACGATTGAAAGTATTTGAATAAAATCATTATATACTTGTGATATTTGTCCTGCTTTTTTTTAAGGAAATTTTTGAAGAAGTAATAAGCTTTAAGAAATATTTTTTTAGGTTATTGCAATTCTTTAAAAGATGATTATGATAGTAGAAGAAATTTAAATGTACAATTTCTAATCATGGCGTCTTGGTTGGTTGGTCTGTGTTTTGATTTCGACACTAGGTTAGTCGATAGAGTGTGTCATAGTCAATAAGGAACTGAAGGATTCTTAAAGATGAATTTCAAAGATAAACAGTTTTGTTGACCTATTATTCTCTTTAAAATTATTTTCTTCATATTTTCTAGGCTACAACAATCATTTGGAACTTATTTTGTGAGTCAACAATTTTACTCTTACAGCAGTTGAAATTGGAGTCCTATATTTATGAATGTTGAAAACGTTGAGAGAAGGTGCTATTCTGATGGACAATTGAAATTAGGAGGTACCGGTTATAAATAACATTTTAAAATTATTAGTACACATTTTTATTTTCATACATAGTTTTATATTACTTTCTGGTATTGTTGTAACAAACTTGAAACAGCAATAATTAATCAATTGAATAAATATATATACATCCACCGTAATTATTTTTTTTCAAAAATTTTGTGATAGAATTTGTTTTGCAAATCTAGGCATTTGCATTGCAGGCAAATTGTTATGCTAGGCATTTGTAATGGTCTGATTGTTTGCATACATGTAAGTAATGAATAAAAGACTTTATTTATAAAACAATAACATGTTAGTTACACTATTTATAACTCAAAAACTACTTTACTGCTTTCCTTTGAAATCTCTTCAGTCTGCTTCTAGCTGTTACATTAATTAGCCTTATTGCTGCACTTGTTTGCGTTAATAACACAGTTTTTGCGTAATTAACTTGTAAATATTCTTCTGTTCGGCAATAATGGGACGAAGCATAGCAGTAATGAAGAGTGTTTAGTGCTAACTCTAAGAGAAGCCAAAGTGTTCTTTCATTAAGTGAAAAGGTGAAAATTTTGGATATGATTGAGGTTGAAGAGTAATTGTTCACGTGCATTGCGAGATTGTACCATAGTAAAAAAATGAATCGTCTATTTGTTAAATTTTCAAAAACTAATAAAATTCATTCTATCTCGCGGGAAAGTGCAAAGGCCGTTTCTGCAGTGCGTGATAAAACTTAAGTGAAATTGGAAAAGGCCTTAAATATATGGGTGGAAGAAATGAACAGGAAAGGGATACTTGTTGATGAAAATGTTTTACAACAAAAAGTGTTGTGGTTATATGAAGATTTTATGGAAAAAGATGGTAAATGAGTGCAGAGAATTCAATTACCTGCAAGCTGAGGATGGTTGCATAGGTTTCGGAACTGATATAATTTAAAAAAACATTAAAGTTGTAGGAGAAGCTGCTGGTGAGGAAACTGGAGCCATGTTTCCGACCAAGTTTAGGAAAATTATTGAGGAATGGGAATACGAACGTAGGCACGTTTTTCAACTGCGACGAGACAAGACTTTATTGGAAGAAATGCCCAACAGGACCTACATTCATAAAAAGGCAAAAGAAGCTCTTGGTTTTAAAGCATGGAAGGATCGACTAACACTGTTACTATGTGGGAATTCTGCTGGACATATGATGAAGGCTGGTGTTATTTACCGAGCAAAAAATCCTCTAAAAAATAAATATTTTCTTTCTGTTTTCTGGCAAAACATAACCGCAAGGCGTGGATGATGGCAGTATTGTTTACTGAATGGTTTTGCAGATGTTTTATCCCTGAAGTGGAAAAGTATTTAGTGAAGGGTTACCATTCCGAGTTTTATTAATAATAAACAACACTTCAAGCCATCCTCAGAACCTCTGCACCGAGAATGAAAATATTCAAGTAGTGTTTATGTCACCTAACACAACTGTGATACTACAGTCACATGACCAGGGTGTCATTAGATGTGTCATGGCCTTGTACACTCGCCAAGTGTTTAAAATGAATAAGGTAGCCATCGATTCGGACCCCGAATTCGACGTTATGCAATACTGGAGATAGTTCAATGTCATTGATGGGTTTAATTATATTAAAGCAGCATTGGATGAACTGAAACCAGAAACAGTCAGAGCCTGTATGAGGAGTTTATGGAAAGAATCTGATGGTGATATGAATAACTTCTCAAGGATTGATGAAGATATAGCAGCAAGAGTTGTTGTCGATGAGGTTTAGTATCACTAAACGTAAAAGACTTCTTTTTCCAACACAGAGTCTTTTCTACTTTCAAATGAACAAGATTTCACACTCGTATCTAGGTTTAAAATTTAAAGTTTCAAATATAATAATAAAAAGCTTATGATTCTCCACAGTATGAAAACCTAGAGAGTTAATATTTAATAGCATTCATATAGTAATGTTTTTTTAAATCAAATATTTATTTACTTGTGGTATTTGTTCTGCATTTAATAATATTTTTTTGGGTGTTTTCCTTCCATTCTGTAAGAGATGATGATTATGTCAGTAGAAGAAATTAAAATGTACAATTTATTAATCATGGTGTCTTGGCTGTTCTGTCTCTTTTGATTTCGGCACTAGGTTAGTTAGTCGACTGGGGTGTGGCATTGTCAATCAAGTACTGAAAGAATCTTAGAGATGGTATATTGTTTTGTTGACCTAATATTCGATTTGTATGTGCTTTTTTTTACATATTTTCTAGGCTATAACAATAATTTTAAACTCAAATACATCAATATGTTATGGATCAACAGTTTACTCTCAACAGCTATTGAAATTGGAAATATTGCAGATGAAAATAACGAAACAGAAAATTATAGGCATAAATAAAATTCAATTTATGATGGGGAGCCTTTAAGAACGTAGTTCGAACTTTGTTTAAAAAACAATAACTGTGATATGGTACAACCTTTAAAAAGACAGACGTGACATATTAATGTAACACTTTCCCTATTTGGCCGGAATCAATACATAATACCAGGATGAGTTTGATTAATTGATAATTTCGTTTTAATCGAAATACAATCTTTTTGCAATAAGTTAGTTTTCTTCACTACTAGTAGTTAAATTACTAATGTTTTTGTAAATGAACTTCAACTTTTAAGTGGAATACATCTCTTTCCAAATATATTGTTTGTTTGACATGCTTTTGTAGTATATACGGGTTGGGCGATGGAAAGAGTGAATTTGACATACTACTTCAGAGCTATGTATAATTACTTCCATTTGTGGTCGTCCTATTATTATGACTCGAAAAGCTATTGAGAAGATGGTATCCAGACGGAGCATTGAAATTAAGAAGTACTGGTTAATAAATATACATTCTAAATAAATTAGTTCAATTTTAAATTTTCATAGTTTTGTATTACTCTCTGGTATTGTCGTAACAGGCTTGAAACAGCAATAATTAATCAATGAAATTAATTTTATACATCCACATTAATTTCTTTTGTTAAAATACAGTAATTTGATTAAAAATGAAGTATTATATGCAGACTTATCCTTATAGAATTTTCTGAGAGGCTTTTGTCTGAGGAAATTTTGTTAGGCTTTTATATTGATTTTATTGTTGGCATACTAGTAAGTAACGATTAAATTTTGATTTTATATTAAAAGTACAGAATTGTGCCATACCCCATCTAAAACTAATTATAAAAATATGACAGTATGTAGTTTTTTTATAATTAATGTCAACCGGCACTTATTGGTAGGCGATAATTTGGATGATTTAAAAAATTTCAATTAATGTACTGTTAACTATTTTATTTTTAATAAAATGATGATCTTTTATATGACTTCATTGGAGATATTTTTATAAGACATATGAGAATACAGGCTATAGTCTTAAATGTGATACACATTAATAATAACAAAATTATATTCTATATAAATTTCCTGATATGAATAATAAATTTTGCGTTTGTCTTTGTTTTCTACTGCTTGTTTTAGCACTGTTCATTTGCATGAAAATGAAATTGTTTATTCTGAAAAGCATAAGTGAAAGTAAAGACATGTTGTTCAGTGCTTGTTTGTGGTTCATATTTAGGTCAGAAGGATAACGTTGTATACTCTTTTATAATCTAATGGTGAATTTTCAACTTTTTGCAGCCATTGAATTCATTAGGTGCTCCTCATAAGACGATAGCAATACGGTAAATAATAGTGTTAGGTTACAATATGTAAAAGTCAATTGAATTATTGAGGGACTAAATATAATTGTTACTAATAAACTAATTATGGATTATAGCTTTAACATTGATTGATTACTTTGAATGATTTTGAAGATAATAGATTTCATATTCGTATCTCGGTTTGAATTTAAAGTTTAAATGTTTAAACTTTATGATTCTCATCAGTAAGAAAACCTAGAGAGTGAATATTTAATAGCATGAATAAAAGTACGGTTATATAAATCGAATATTTATATACCTGTGGTATTTGTTCTGCCTTTAATATATTTTTTTAGGTGTTTTCCTTTCATTCTGTAAAAGTTGATATTTATGACAGTAATAGACATTTGAATGTAGGATTCCTAATCGTGGCGTCTTGGTTGGTCTGTCACTTTTGACACTAGGTTTGTTGAATTAGTGTGTCATCGTCAATCAGGGACTGAAAGAATCTTTGAGATGAATATGAAAGGTATACTGTTTTGTTGACCTAATATTCGATTTGGATATGCTGTTTTTCTACATATTTTCCAGGCTATAACAATAATTTAGACTTCAAATAGAGGTCGTGCGAAACGAGGCGAGCTCTGGCTTTGAACGGGAAAACAGTTATACAACTGGTTTTGGAGTGGTGGGGCGGCAGGTCGTCAGTCTGCTGCTCTCACCCGCCGGTTTCACATCGTAAATAAGTGTCTTGCTAAAAACATTGTTAAACATCTGGTCTTACTTGTTTTGATTAGTTAGTGTTAAGTTTAATTTTTAGTATAGTGTAGTCTGGCAACAGGACCTCACTTTTCAACGCCAAGAAAAACATGAAATATACAAAATAAAAAAAAATCTTATGACGACTTCGACAAGACTGTTATTAGGCGGACTGTACATGAGTTCCACAAGATGGATGGACAACGCCCTACGCTAAAAACGTAGCTTCCTGTATTGAAAGAAAAAATTGGGTTTAGGGGAGGCATATGGGCTCTGAGACAAGTTCTTAAGGAACTAAACTTCAAATGGAGGAAATCTGCAGATAACAGAAAGCTGCTGACGGAAAAGCATGAAATAAGAGAACAGAGGGTCCGTTTTCTTAGGCAAATAAAACGCTATAGAGAGGGAGGTCGACCCATTATTTACACAGATGAGACATACGTGCATGCTTCCCATACTAAACCCCAATCGTGGTCAGACGGTAGTAACAAAGGCCTTTACACTCCAATTTCTAAGGGTCAGTATGTAATAATAGTCCATGCAGGAAATGAGAATGGGTTTGTAAATAATACTTTGCTTATTTTCAAGTCTGGTCAAAAGTCAGGTGATTACCACGACTCCATGACTTATAAAAACTACAAAACGTGGCTAAGAGAAAAACTCATCCCAAACTTACCTCCAAAATCAGTGGTACTTTTTGTTTTTACTGGTTTATAAACGGTATATTACACGTGCAGTATTTATACGTGCAGTAGTTATTTATTTATAGGCAATATTTAAACTCAGGGTAGTACATCGCCGCTTTGCCGGCACGCCGTGCTGGCGCTCCCCCTACACCGGCGATCACTCCCACCTAGCCCTACCTCCTCCCCTACTCGGGGCTCGCCTCGTTCCGCACCACCTCTACATCAATATGTTGTGGATCAACAGTTTAGTCTTAGAGCTATTGAAATTGGAAACATTGTAGATGAAAATCATGAAATAGAAAATTATTAGCATAATGAAAATTTTCTATTTATGATGGGGAAAGATAGAAGCCTTTAGGAACTTTGTTTTTCAAAAACAATAACTGTGATATGGTACAGTCTTTAGAAAGACTGATGTGACATATATTAATTAAACACTTTTCATTTTTGGCAGAAATCAATACATAATTCCAGGTACGAGTTTGATAATTGTTGAGAATTTCGTTTGAATCAAAATACAATCTTTTTGTAATAAGTCAATTTTGACTACTACTAACTAGTTAAATGACTAATGTTTTTGTAAATGAAATCTCTTTAACTTTTAAATGGAATACTTATCTTTCCAAATATGTTGTTTGTTTGTCATGCCTTTGTAGTATATATGCGTTAGGCGAAGGAAAGAGTGAATTTTGACATACGTCTTCATAGCTATATATAATTAGTAATATTTGTGGATGTCCTATTCTTATGACAGTCGAAAACCTATTGATAAGATGGTATCCAGATGGAGCATTGAAATTAAAAGGTACCAGCTGAGAAATATACATTCTAAAGTTATTAGTACAATTTTGAATTTTTATTTCGACGCTAGATTATTTAATCGACTGAGTGTGTCATCCTCAGTCAGAGCCTAACATAGTCTTGGAGATGAATATGAAAGGTATACTGTTTTGCTAACCTATTCTCTTTAGATAAGTTTTTTCTTGACATTTTCTAGGCTATAACAATAATTCGAAACTTGAATTCATCAATATGTTAGTAAGCAACAATTTTATACTTACTGCTCTTGAGTTTGGAAACATTGTAAATAAATGTAATGAAATGAAAATTGTGAGCAAAAATAATTTTCAATTTATGATAAAGAATGATAGATGCCTATAAGGATGCAGTTCAAATTTTGTTTATAAGAAAAAAGAACAAATTAAAATTTTTAGAAGATAGATGGGAAATTTGAATCCAATACTTTTCCTTTCAGCAGGAAACAACACCCAATGACAGTTATGAATTTGATAAATGTTGAGGATTTTGATTTAATTGAAATGCATTTTTTTTGCAAATACTTTCAACATAATATTTGGTAAATGACTAATGTTCTTTAATATGAAACCTCTTTAATTTTGAGTGGATATACGACTTCTAATTCCATTTGTAGGTGTCCTATACTTATGACTGTCAAAAACTTATTGAGAAGATGGTATCCAGATGGAGCATTGAAATTATAAGGTATCGGTTGAGAAATGTACATTCTAAAAGTATTAGTAAAACTTTGAATTCAATAGTTTTATATTACTTTATCGTATTGTGTAACAAACTTGAAAGAGCAATAAGTAATTAATCGAACAGTATAATTACATCTACTATAATTTCTTTTGTTAAATTACATCGATTATAATAAAAGCGCTGTATTATATGCAGACCTATCCATATGGAACGTTCTGAAAAATTTGTTTAGGCATTTGTATTGATTTTATTGTTGTCGTACTTGAAAGTAACGGATAAACTTTCTGTTTATATTAAAGCTACAGAATTGTGCAATACCCCATCCAAAACTAATTATGAAAATATTACAATGTGTAATATTATTTTATAATTAGTTTCAACCGGCATCTTCATTGGTAAGGGGATATTTTTAAATATTACAAAAAATTGGAATTGAGGAATACTATTATCCACTTTATTTTTAAGAAAATGAAGATGATCTTTTATATGACTTCATTGGAGATGTTTTTATACATTTGATAATACAGGTTCTAGTTTTAGTTAAAAAGGTGATAAATATTATTTATAGCAAAATTAAATTGCATATAACTTTCCTGATATAATTTGTAAATTTTGTGTTTGTCTGTTTTTTATTGCTTGTTTTAGCATTGTCCTGCTGCATGAAAATGAAATTGTTTATTCTGAAAAGCATAGGTGAAGGAAAGAACATGTTTTTTCAGTCAGTGCTTCTTTACGGTCCATATTAGGGTATAAGGATAACGTTTAATGGTCTTTATTATGTAATAGTGAAGTTTCTGCAGATTTTTGCGACCGAATAATCCATTAGATTGTCCTCATAAGTCAATAGCGATACGGTAAATAATAGTTTTAAGATACGATAACTAAAAGCCAACTGAATTATTGAGAACTAAATATAATAAATATTATTAATTAATTTGTTAACATATATAATTATGGTTTTGTGCTTTAACATTGATTTATCATTTGTTGATTCCATCTTCGCGTGAGCTACTAGTAATCACTAAACACTTTTAAATGTTTTAAACTAGCCTATAGTAGCACTTACTTTGCTTGTTGAGGACGGCCGGAGTTACTAAGAGTTACGGTCTGAGTTGACAAAGGGGCCCGAAACGGTCGTCATCAACAAGCAAAGTAAGTGCTACTATAGGCAAGTTTAAAACATTTAAAAGTGTTTAGTCATTGATTTATATAACATTAAATATTTTTGAAATTAAAAGATTACATACTTGATTCTTGGTTTGAATTTAAAGTTTCAAGTGTAATGATAAAAAGCTCATGATTCTGCTCAGTATGAAAACTTAGAGGGTTGATATTTTATAGCATGAATAAAAGTACGGCTATATAAATCAAATATTTATATACTTGTGATATTTATCCTGCCTTAGATAATATTTTTTTAGGAGTTTACCTTCCATTCTGTAAGAGAAGATAAATATGACAGTAGAAGAAATTTGAATATACAAATCAGTATCATGGCGTCTTAGTCGGTCTGTCTTTTGATTTCGACAATAGATTACTTAGTCGATTGAGTGTGTAACTGCCAGTCAGGGACTGAACGAATCTTAGAGATGAATATGGAAGGTATACTGTTTTATAGGTCATATTTGCCTTGGATATGTTTTTTTTCTTGATACTTTCTAGGCTATAACAATAATTTGAACCTTGAATTTATCGATATGTTGGTGATCAACAATTTTCCTCTAACTGCTGTTGAAATCGGAAACATTGTAAATGAAAGTAATGAAAAGGAAAATTGTGAGCACAACTAATATTCAATTTATGATGAGGAATGATAGATGTCTATAAGAATGCAGTTCGAACTTTGTTAAAAAAAAAAAATATACTGTATAAAACTTTAGAAGATGTAACATTTTTCCTATTCGGCAGGAATCAACACGTAAACCAGGTACGAATGTGATAAATGTTGAGAATTTCGTTTTGATTAAAATACAATATTTTTGCAATTAGTTTTAATTAATATTTGGTAAATGACTAATATTCTTGTATATGAAACTTCTTTAAATTTTGAGTTGATTATTTTTTTGTCCAAATATGTTTTCTTTTACATGTTTTTATAGTATATATACATTGGGCGAACGAAAAAGTGAATTTCGATATACAACTTCTTATTCCATTGGTGGGTCTCCAATACTTATGACTGTCAAAAACTTATTGAGAAGATGGTATCCAGATGGAGCATTGAAATTATGAGGTATCGGTTGAGAAATATACATTCTAAAAGTATTAGTACTATTTTGAATTTCGTAGTTTGATATTACTTTCTGGTATTGCTGTAACAAACTTTTGAAAGAGCAATAAATAATTAATCGATTAGTTGTATTTACATCTACCATAATTTCTTTTGTTGAAAAACATCAATTTTAGTAAAAACGCAGTATTATATGCAGACCTATCCATATGGAATTTTCTGAAAGATTTTATTAGGGAATTCTTTTGGTTTTATTGTTGTCGTACTTGTAAGTAACGGATAAACTTTCTGTTTATATTAAAGCTACAGAATTGTGCCATACCCCATCCAAAACTAATTATGGAAATATTACAATATGTAGTATTTTTTTATAATTAGTTTGAACCGGCACCTTCATTGGTAGGGGTTATTTTAAATTATTTAAAAAAATTGAATTAAAGTATACTATTAATCATTTTATTTTGAATAAAATGATGATCTTTTATATGACTTCATTTAAGATGTTTTTATACAACATTTGATAATACGGGTTCTAGTTTTAGTTAAAAAGGTGATAAATATTATTTATAGCAAAATTAAATTGTATATAACTTGCCTGAAATAAATTGTAAATTTTTGGTTTTCTGTTTTTATTGCTTGTTTTAGCACTGTCCAGCTGCATGAAAATGAAATTGTTTATTCTGAAAAGCATAGGTGAAGGAAAGAACGTGTTGTTGAGTCAGTGCTTGTTTACGGACCATTTTAGGGTATAAGGATAACGTTGTTTAATCGTCTTTGTTATGTAGTAGTGAAGTGTCTGCAGCTTTTTGCAGCCGAATAATCCATTAGATAGTCCTCATAAGTCAATAGCGATCCGGTATATAATAGTATTAAGATACGATAACTAAAAGCCAACTGAATTATTGAGAACTAAATATAAATATTATTAATTAATTTGTTAACATATATAATTATGATTTTGTGCTTTAACATTGCTTTTTATATAACATTAAATATTTTTGAAATTAATAGATTACATACTCAATTCTTGGTTTGAATTTAAAGTTTCAAGTGTAATGATTAGAAGCTCTCATGATTCTGCTCAGTATGAGAACCTAGAGATTTAATATTTTATAGCATGAATAAAAGTACGGTTATATAATTCATATATTTATATACTTGTGGTATTTGTCCTGCCTTTAATAATATTTTTTTAGGAGTTTACCTTCCATTCTGTAAGAGAAGATAAATATGATGGTAGAAGAAATTTAAATGTACAAATCAGTATCATGGCGTCTTATTTGGTCTGTCTTTTGATTTCGACGGTAGATTACTTAGTTGACTGAGTGTGTCACGGCCAGTCAGGGACTGAACGAATCTTAGAGATGAATATGGAAGGTATACAGTTTTATTGACCTATTTGCTTTGGATATGTTGTTTTTTTTGACACTTTCTAGGCTATAACAATAATTTGAACCTTGAATTTATCGATATGTTATTGATCAACAATTTTACTCTAACTGCTATTGAGATCGGAAATTTTGTAAATTAATGTAATGGAAAAGGAAAATTGTGAGCACAACTAATATTCAATTTATGATGAGGAATGATATATGCTTATACGAATGCAGTTCGAACTTTGTTTAAAAAACATATACTGTATAAAACTTTAGAAGATGGATGTGACATTTGAATGTAACATTTTTCCTATTCGGTAGGAATCAACACGTAAACCAGGTACGAATGTGATAAATGTTGAGAATTTCGTTTTGATTAAAATACAATATTTTTGCAATTAGTTTTAATTAATATTTGGTAAATGACTAATATTCTTGTATATGAAACTTCTTTAAATTTTGAGATTAATATTTTTTTGTCCAAATATGTTGTTTCTTTGTCATGCTTTTATAGTACATATACATTGGGCGAACAAAAAAGTGAATTTCGATATACAACTTCTTATTCCATTGGTGGGTGTCCTATACTTATGACTGTCGGAAACTTATTTAGAAGATGGTATCCAGATGGAGCATTGAAATTATGAGGTATCGGTTGAGAAATATACATTCTAAAAGTATTAGTACTATTTTGAATTTCATAGTTTGATATTACTCTCTGGTATTGCTGTAACAAACTTTTGAAAGAGCAATAAATAATTAATCGAATAGTTATATTTACATCTACTATAATTTCTTTTGTTAAAATACATCAATTTTAGTAAAAACGCAGTATTATATGCAGATCTATCCATATGGAATTTTCTGAAAGATTTTTTAGGGATTTCTATTGATTTTATTGTTGTCGTACTTGTAAGTAACGGATAAACTTTCTGTTTATATTAAAGCTACAGAATTGTGCCATACCCCATCCAAAACTAATTATGAAAATATTACAATATGTAGTATTTTTTAATAATTAGTTTCAACCGGCACCTTCATTGGTAGGGGTTATTATATTATTTAAAAAAATTGAATTAAAGTATACTATTAACCATTTTATTTTTAATAAAATGATTGATGATCTTTTATATGATTTCATTGGAGATGTTTTTATACAACATTTGATAATACGGGTTTTAGTTTTAGTTAAAAAGGTGATAAATATTATTTAAAGCAAAATTAAATTGTATATAACTTTTCTGATATAAATCGTAAATTCGGTGTTTGTCTGTTTTTTTATTGCTTGTTTCAGCACTGTCCAGCTGCATGAAAATGAAATTGTTTATTCTGAAAAGCATAGGTGAAGGAAAGAACGTGTTGTTCAGTCAGTGCTTGTTTACGGTCCATTTTAGGCTAAAAGGCTAACGTTGTTTAATCGTCTTTATTATGTAATAGTGAAGTGTCTGCCGCTTTTTACAGCCGAATAATCCATTAGATGGTCCTCATAAGTCAATAGCGATACGGTAAATGATAGTTTTAAGATACGATAACTAAAAGCCAACTGAATTATGGAGAACTAAATATAAATATTAATAATTAATTTGTTAACATATATAATTATGATTTTGTGCTTTAACATTGCTTTTTATATAAAATTAAATATTTTTGAAATTAACAGATTACATTCTCAATTCTTGGTTTGAATTTAAAGTTTCAAGTGTAATGATAAGAAGCGCATGATTCTGCTCAGTATGAAAACCTAGAGATTTAATATTTTATAGCATGAATAAAAGTACGGTTATATAATTCATATATTTATATACTTGTGGTATTTGCCCTGCCTTTAATAATATTTTTTTAGGAGTTTACCTTCCATTCTGTAAGAGAAGATGAATATGATGGTAGAAGAAATTTAAATGTACAAATCAGAATTATGGCGTCTTATTTGGTCTGCCTTTTGATTTCGACACTAGCTTACTTAGTTGACTGAGTGTGTCATGGCCAGTCAGGGACTGAACGAATCTTAGAGATGAATATGGAAGGTATACCGTTTTATTGACCTATTTGCCTTGGATATGTGGTTTTTCTTGACACTTTCTAGGCTATAACTATAATTTGAACCTTGAATTTATCGATATGTTATTGATCAACAATTTTACTCTAACTACTATTGAGATCGGAAACATTGTAAATGAAAGTAATGAAAAGGAAAATTGTGAGCACAACTAATAATGAATTTATGATGAGGAATGATAGATGCTTATACGAATGCAGTTCGAACTTTGTTTAAAACAATATACTGTATAAAACTTTAGAAGATGGATGTGACATTTGAATGTAACATTTTTCCTATTCGGTAGGAATCAACACGTAAACCAGGTACGAATGTGATAAATGTTGAGAATTTCGTTTTGATTAAAATACAATATTTTTGCAATTAGTTTTAATTAATATTTGGTAAATGACTAATATTCTTGTATATGAAACTTCTTTAAATTTTGAGTTTAATATTTTTTTGTCCAAATATGTTGTTTCTTTGTCATGCTTTTATAGTACATATATATTGGGCGAACAAAAAAGTGAATTTCGATATACAACTTCTTATTCCATTGGTGGGTGTCCTATACTTATGACTGTCGAAAACCTATTGAGAAGATGGTATCCAGATGGAGCAATGAAATTATGAGGTATCGGTTGAGAAATATACATTCTAAAAGTATTAGTACTATTTTGAATTTCATAGTTTGATATTACTCTCTGGTATTGCTGTAACAAACTTTTGAAAGAGCAATAAATAATTAATCGAATAGTTATATTTACATCTACTATAATTTCTTTTGTTAAAATACATCAATTTTAGTAAAAACGCAGTATTATATGCAGATCTATCCATATGGAATTTTCTGAAAGATATTTTAGGGATTTCTATTGATTTTATTGTTGTCGTACTTGTAAGTAACGGATAAACTTTCTGTTTATATTAAAGCTACAGAATTGTGCCATACCCCATCCAAAACTAATTATGAAAATATTACAATATGTAGTATTTTTTAATAATTAGTTTCAACCGGCACCTTCATTGGTAGGAGTTATTATATTATTTAAAAAAATTGAATTAAAGTATACTATTAACCATTTTATTTTTAATAAAATGATTGATGATCTTTTATATGATTTCATTGGAGATGTTTTTATACTACATTTGATAATACGGGTTCTAGTTTTAGTTAAAAAGGTGATAAATATTATTTAAAGCAAAATTAAATTGTATATAACTTTCCTGATATAAAGCGTAAATTTTGTGTTTGTCTGTTTTTTATTGCTTGTTTTAGCACTGTCCAGCTGCATGAAAATGAAATTGTTTATTCTGAAAAACATAGGTGAAGGAAAGAACGTGTTGTTCAGTCAGTGCTTGTTTACGGTCCATTTTAGGCTATAAGGCTAACGTTGTTTAATCATCTTTATTATGTAATAGTGAAGTGTCTGCCGCTTTTTGCAGCCGAATAATCCATTAGATGGTCCTCATAAGTCAATAGCGATACGGTAAATGATAGTTTTAAGATACGATAACTAAAAGCCAACTGAATTATGGAGAACTAAATATAAATATTATTAATTAATTTGTTAACATATATAATTATGATTTTGTGCTTTATCATTGCTTTTTATATAAAATTAAATATTTTTGAAATTAACAGATTACATACTCAATTCTTGGTTTGAATTTAAATTTTCAAGTGTAATGATAAGAAGCTCATGATTCTGCTCAGTATGAAAACCTAGAGATTTAATATTTTATAGCATGAATAAAAGTACGGTTATATAATTCATATTTTATATACTTGTGGTATTTGTCCTGCCTTTAATAATATTTTTTTAGGAGTTTACCTTCCATTCTGTAAGAGAAGATGAATATGATGGTAGAAGAAATTTAAATGTACGAATCAGTATCATGGCGTCTTATTTGGTCTGTCTTTTGATTTCGACACTAGCTTACTTAGTTGACTGAGTGTGTCACGGCCAGTCAGGGACTGAACGAATCTTAGAGATGAATATGGAAGGTATACAGTTTTATTGACCTATTTGCCTTGGATATGTTGTTTTTCTTGACACTTTCTAGGCAATAACAATAATTTGAACCTTGAATTTATCGATATGTTATTGATCAACAATTTTAATCTAACTGCTATTGAGATCGGAAACATTGTAAATGAAAGTAATGAAAAGGAATATTGTGAGCACAACTAATATTCAATTTATGATGAGGAATGATAGATGCATATACGAATGCAGTTCGAACTATGTAAAAAAAAAATATACTGTTTAAAACTTTAGAAGATGGATGTGACATTTGAATGTGACATTTTTCCTATTCGGTAGGAATCAACACGTAAACCAGGTACGAATGTGATAAATGTTGAGAATTTCGTTTTGATTAAAATACAATATTTTTGCAATTAGTTTTAATTAATATTTGGTAAAAGACTAATATTCTTGTATATGAAACTTCTTTAAATTTTGAGTTTATTATTTTTTTGTCCAAATATGTTGTTTCTTTGTCATGCTTTTATAGTACATATACATTGGGCGAACAAAAAAGTGAATTTCGACATACAACTTCTTATTCCATTGGTGGGTGTCCTATACTATTGACTGTCGAAAACTTATTGAGAAGATGGTATCCAGATGGAGCATTGAAATTATGAGGTATCGGTTGAGAAATATTCATTCTAAAAGTATTAGTACTATTTTGAATTTCATAGTTTGATATTACTCTCTGGTATTGCTGTAACAAACTTTTGAAAGAGCAGTAAATAATTAATCGAATAGTTATATTTACATCTACTATAATTTCTTTTGTTAAAATACATCAATTTTAGTAAAAACGCAGTATTATATGCAGATCTATCCATATGGAATTTTCTGAAAGATTTTTTAGGGATTTCTATTGATTTTATTATTGTCGTACTTGTAAGTAACGGATAAACTTTCTGTTTATATTAAAGCTACAGAATTGTGCCATACCCCATGCAAAACTAATTATGAAAATATTACAATATGTAGTATTTTTTTATAATTAGTTTCAACCGGCACCTTCATTGGTAGGGGTTATTATATTATTTAAAAAAATTGAATTAAAGTATACTATTAACCATTTTATTTTTAATAAAATGATTGATGATCTTTTATATGACTTCATTGGAGATGTTTTTATACAAAAGATAATACGGGTTCTAGTTTTAGTTAAAAAGGTGATAAATATTATTTAAAGCAAAATTAAATTGTATATAACTTTCCTGATATAAATCGTAAATTTTGTGTTTGTCTGTTTTTTATTGCTTGTTTTAGCACTGTCCAGCTGCATGAAAATGAAATTGTTTATTCTGAAAAGCATAGGTGAAGGAAAGAACGTGTTGTTCAGTCAGTGCTTGTTTACGGTCCATTTTAGGGTATAAGGATAACGTTGTTTAATCATCTTTATTATGTAATAGTGAAGTGTCTGCCGCTTTTTGCAGCCGAATAATCCATTAGATGGTCCTCATAAGTCAATAGCGATACGGTAAATGATAGTTTTAAGATACGATAACTAAAAGCCAACTGAATTATGGAGAACTAAATATAAATATTATTAATTAATTTGTTAACATATATAATTATGATTTTGTGCTTTATCATCGCTTTTTATATAAAATTAAATATTTTTGAAATTAACAGATTACATACTCAATTCTTGGTTTGAATTTAAAGTTTCAAGTGTAATGATAACAAGCTCATGATTCTGCTCAGTATGAAAACCTAGAGATTTAATATTTTATAGCATGAATAAATGTACGGTTATATAATTCATATATTTATATACTTGTGGTATTTGCCCTGCCTTTAATAATATTTTTTTAGGAGTTTACCTTCCATTCTGTAAGAGAAGATGAATATGATGGTAGAAGAAATTTAAATGTACAAATCAGAATTATGGCGTCTTATTTGGTCTGCCTTTTGATTTCGACACTAGCTTACTTAGTTGACTGAGTGTGTCATGGCCAGTCAGGGACTGAACGAATCTTAGAGATGAATATGGAAGGTATACCGTTTTATTGACCTATTTGCCTTGGATATGTGGTTTTTCTTGACACTTTCTAGGCTATAACTATAATTTGAACCTTGAATTTATCGATATGTTATTGATCAACAATTTTACTCTAACTGCTATTGAGATCGGAAACATTGTAAATGAAAGTAATGAAAAGGAAAATTGTGAGCACAACTAATAATGAATTTATGATGAGGAATGATAGATGCTTATACGAATGCAGTTCGAACTTTGTTTAAAACAATATACTGTATAAAACTTTAGAAGATGGATGTGACATTTGAATGTAACATTTTTCCTATTCGGTAGGAATCAACACGTAAACCAGGTACGAATGTGATAAATGTTGAGAATTTCGTTTTGATTAAAATACAATATTTTTGCAATTAGTTTTAATTAATATTTGGTAAATGACTAATATTCTTGTATATGAAACTTCTTTAAATTTTGAGTTTAATATTTTTTTGTCCAAATATGTTGTTTCTTTGTCATGCTTTTATAGTACATATATATTGGGCGAACAAAAAAGTGAATTTCGATATACAACTTCTTATTCCATTGGTGGGTGTCCTATACTTATGACTGTCGAAAACCTATTGAGAAGATGGTATCCAGATGGAGCAATGAAATTATGAGGTATCGGTTGAGAAATATACATTCTAAAAGTATTAGTACTATTTTGAATTTCATAGTTTGATATTACTCTCTGGTATTGCTGTAACAAACTTTTGAAAGAGCAATAAATAATTAATCGAATAGTTATATTTACATCTACTATAATTTCTTTTGTTAAAATACATCAATTTTAGTAAAAACGCAGTATTATATGCAGATCTATCCATATGGAATTTTCTGAAAGATATTTTAGGGATTTCTATTGATTTTATTGTTGTCGTACTTGTAAGTAACGGATAAACTTTCTGTTTATATTAAAGCTACAGAATTGTGCCATACCCCATCCAAAACTAATTATGAAAATATTACAATATGTAGTATTTTTTAATAATTAGTTTCAACCGGCACCTTCATTGGTAGGAGTTATTATATTATTTAAAAAAATTGAATTAAAGTATACTATTAACCATTTTATTTTTAATAAAATGATTGATGATCTTTTATATGATTTCATTGGAGATGTTTTTATACTACATTTGATAATACGGGTTCTAGTTTTAGTTAAAAAGGTGATAAATATTATTTAAAGCAAAATTAAATTGTATATAACTTTCCTGATATAAAGCGTAAATTTTGTGTTTGTCTGTTTTTTATTGCTTGTTTTAGCACTGTCCAGCTGCATGAAAATGAAATTGTTTATTCTGAAAAACATAGGTGAAGGAAAGAACGTGTTGTTCAGTCAGTGCTTGTTTACGGTCCATTTTAGGCTATAAGGCTAACGTTGTTTAATCATCTTTATTATGTAATAGTGAAGTGTCTGCCGCTTTTTGCAGCCGAATAATCCATTAGATGGTCCTCATAAGTCAATAGCGATACGGTAAATGATAGTTTTAAGATACGATAACTAAAAGCCAACTGAATTATGGAGAACTAAATATAAATATTATTAATTAATTTGTTAACATATATAATTATGATTTTGTGCTTTATCATTGCTTTTTATATAAAATTAAATATTTTTGAAATTAACAGATTACATACTCAATTCTTGGTTTGAATTTAAATTTTCAAGTGTAATGATAAGAAGCTCATGATTCTGCTCAGTATGAAAACCTAGAGATTTAATATTTTATAGCATGAATAAAAGTACGGTTATATAATTCATATTTTATATACTTGTGGTATTTGTCCTGCCTTTAATAATATTTTTTTAGGAGTTTACCTTCCATTCTGTAAGAGAAGATGAATATGATGGTAGAAGAAATTTAAATGTACGAATCAGTATCATGGCGTCTTATTTGGTCTGTCTTTTGATTTCGACACTAGCTTACTTAGTTGACTGAGTGTGTCACGGCCAATCAGGGACTGAACGAATCTTAGAGATGAATATGGAAGGTATACAGTTTTATTGACCTATTTGCCTTGGATATGTTGTTTTTCTTGACACTTTCTAGGCAATAACAATAATTTGAACCTTGAATTTATCGATATGTTATTGATCAACAATTTTAATCTAACTACTATTGAGATCGGAAACATTGTAAATGAAAGTAATGAAAAGGAATATTGTGAGCACAACTAATATTCAATTTATGATGAGGAATGATAGATGCATATACGAATGCAGTTCGAACTATGTAAAAAAAAAATATACTGTTTAAAACTTTAGAAGATGGATGTGACATTTGAATGTGACATTTTTCCTATTCGGTAGGAATCAACACGTAAACCAGGTACGAATGTGATAAATGTTGAGAATTTCGTTTTGATTAAAATACAATATTTTTGCAATTAGTTTTAATTAATATTTGGTAAAAGACTAATATTCTTGTATATGAAACTTCTTTAAATTTTGAGTTTATTATTTTTTTGTCCAAATATGTTGTTTCTTTGTCATGCTTTTATAGTACATATACATTGGGCGAACAAAAAAGTGAATTTCGACATACAACTTCTTATTCCATTGGTGGGTGTCCTATACTATTGACTGTCGAAAACTTATTGAGAAGATGGTATCCAGATGGAGCATTGAAATTATGAGGTATCGGTTGAGAAATATTCATTCTAAAAGTATTAGTACTATTTTGAATTTCATAGTTTGATATTACTCTCTGGTATTGCTGTAACAAACTTTTGAAAGAGCAGTAAATAATTAATCGAATAGTTATATTTACATCTACTATAATTTCTTTTGTTAAAATACATCAATTTTAGTAAAAACGCAGTATTATATGCAGATCTATCCATATGGAATTTTCTGAAAGATTTTTTAGGGATTTCTATTGATTTTATTATTGTCGTACTTGTAAGTAACGGATAAACTTTCTGTTTATATTAAAGCTACAGAATTGTGCCATACCCCATGCAAAACTAATTATGAAAATATTACAATATGTAGTATTTTTTTATAATTAGTTTCAACCGGCACCTTCATTGGTAGGGGTTATTATATTATTTAAAAAAATTGAATTAAAGTATACTATTAACCATTTTATTTTTAATAAAATGATTGATGATCTTTTATATGACTTCATTGGAGATGTTTTTATACAAAAGATAATACGGGTTCTAGTTTTAGTTAAAAAGGTGATAAATATTATTTAAAGCAAAATTAAATTGTATATAACTTTCCTGATATAAATCGTAAATTTTGTGTTTGTCTGTTTTTTATTGCTTGTTTTAGCACTGTCCAGCTGCATGAAAATGAAATTGTTTATTCTGAAAAACATAGGTGAAGGAAAGAACGTGTTGTTCAGTCAGTGCTTGTTTACGGTCCATTTTAGGCTATAAGGCTAACGTTGTTTAATCATCTTTATTATGTAATAGTGAAGTGTCTGCCGCTTTTTGCAGCCGAATAATCCATTAGATGGTCCTCATAAGTCAATAGCGATACGGTAAATGATAGTTTTAAGATACGATAACTAAAAGCCAACTGAATTATGGAGAACTAAATATAAATATTATTAATTAATTTGTTAACATATATAATTATGATTTTGTGCATTATCATTGCTTTTTATATAAAATTAAATATTTTTGAAATTAACAGATTACATACTCAATTCTTGGTTTGAATTTAAATTTTCAAGTGTAATGATAAGAAGCTCATGATTCTGCTCAGTATGAAAACCTAGAGATTTAATATTTTATAGCATGAATAAAAGTACGGTTATATAATTCATATTTTATATACTTGTGGTATTTGTCCTGCCTTTAATAATATTTTTTTAGGAGTTTACCTTCCATTCTGTAAGAGAAGATGAATATGATGGTAGAAGAAATTTAAATGTACGAATCAGTATCATGGCGTCTTATTTGGTCTGTCTTTTGATTTCGACACTAGCTTACTTAGTTGACTGAGTGTGTCACGGCCAGTCAGGGACTGAACGAATCTTAGAGATGAATATGGAAGGTATACAGTTTTATTGACCTATTTGCCTTGGATATGTTGTTTTTCTTGACACTTTCTAGGCAATAACAATAATTTGAACCTTGAATTTATCGATATGTTATTGATCAACAATTTTAATCTAACTGCTATTGAGATCGGAAACATTGTAAATGAAAGTAATGAAAAGGAATATTGTGAGCACAACTAATATTCAATTTATGATGAGGAATGATAGATGCATATACGAATGCAGTTCGAACTATGTAAAAAAAAAATATACTGTTTAAAACTTTAGAAGATGGATGTGACATTTGAATGTGACATTTTTCCTATTCGGTAGGAATCAACACGTAAACCAGGTACGAATGTGATAAATGTTGAGAATTTCGTTTTGATTAAAATACAATATTTTTGCAATTAGTTTTAATTAATATTTGGTAAAAGACTAATATTCTTGTATATGAAACTTCTTTAAATTTTGAGTTTATTATTTTTTTGTCCAAATATGTTGTTTCTTTGTCATGCTTTTATAGTACATATACATTGGGCGAACAAAAAAGTGAATTTCGACATACAACTTCTTATTCCATTGGTGGGTGTCCTATACTATTGACTGTCGAAAACTTATTGAGAAGATGGTATCCAGATGGAGCATTGAAATTATGAGGTATCGGTTGAGAAATATTCATTCTAAAAGTATTAGTACTATTTTGAATTTCATAGTTTGATATTACTCTCTGGTATTGCTGTAACAAACTTTTGAAAGAGCAGTAAATAATTAATCGAATAGTTATATTTACATCTACTATAATTTCTTTTGTTAAAATACATCAATTTTAGTAAAAACGCAGTATTATATGCAGATCTATCCATATGGAATTTTCTGAAAGATTTTTTAGGGATTTCTATTGATTTTATTATTGTCGTACTTGTAAGTAACGGATAAACTTTCTGTTTATATTAAAGCTACAGAATTGTGCCATACCCCATGCAAAACTAATTATGAAAATATTACAATATGTAGTATTTTTTTATAATTAGTTTCAACCGGCACCTTCATTGGTAGGGGTTATTATATTATTTAAAAAAATTGAATTAAAGTATACTATTAACCATTTTATTTTTAATAAAATGATTGATGATCTTTTATATGACTTCATTGGAGATGTTTTTATACAAAAGATAATACGGGTTCTAGTTTTAGTTAAAAAGGTGATAAATATTATTTAAAGCAAAATTAAATTGTATATAACTTTCCTGATATAAATCGTAAATTTTGTGTTTGTCTGTTTTTTATTGCTTGTTTTAGCACTGTCCAGCTGCATGAAAATGAAATTGTTTATTCTGAAAAGCATAGGTGAAGGAAAGAACGTGTTGTTCAGTCAGTGCTTGTTTACGGTCCATTTTAGGGTATAAGGATAACGTTGTTTAATCATCTTTATTATGTAATAGTGAAGTGTCTGCCGCTTTTTGCAGCCGAATAATCCATTAGATGGTCCTCATAAGTCAATAGCGATACGGTAAATGATAGTTTTAAGATACGATAACTAAAAGCCAACTGAATTATGGAGAACTAAATATAAATATTATTAATTAATTTGTTAACATATATAATTATGATTTTGTGCTTTATCATCGCTTTTTATATAAAATTAAATATTTTTGAAATTAACAGATTACATACTCAATTCTTGGTTTGAATTTAAAGTTTCAAGTGTAATGATAACAAGCTCATGATTCTGCTCAGTATGAAAACCTAGAGATTTAATATTTTATAGCATGAATAAATGTACGGTTATATAATTCATATATTTATATACTTGTGGTATTTGTCCTGCCTTTAATAATATTTTTTTAGGAGTTTACCTTCCATTCTGTAAGAGAAGATGAATATGATGGTAGAAGAAATTTAAATGTACGAATCAGTATCATGGCGTCTTATTTGGTCTGTCTTTTGATTTCGACACTAGCTTACTTAGTTGACTGAGTGTGTCACGGCCAGTCAGGGACTGAACGAATCTTAGAGATGAATATGGAAGGTATACAGTTTTATTGACCTATTTGCCTTGGATATGTTGTTTTTCTTGACACTTTCTAGGCAATAACAATAATTTGAACCTTGAATTTATCGATATGTTATTGATCAACAATTTTACTCTAACTGCTATTGAGATTGGAAACATTGTAAATGAAAGTAATGAAAAGGAATATTGTGAGCACAACTAATATTCAATTTATGATGAGGAATGATAGATGCTTATACGAATGCAGTTCGAACTATGTAAAAAAAAAATATACTGTTTAAAACTTTAGAAGATGGATGTGACATTTGAATGTGACATTTTTCCTATTCGGTAGGAATCAACACGTAAACCAGGTACGAATGTGATAAATGTTGAGAATTTCGTTTTGATTAAAATACAATATTTTTGCAATTAGTTTTAATTAATATTTGGTAAAAGACTAATATTCTTGTATATGAAACTTCTTTAAATTTTGAGTTTATTATTTTTTTGTCCAAATATGTTGTTTCTTTGTCATTCTTTTATAGTACATATACATTGGGCGAACAAAAAAGTGAATTTCGACATACAACTTCTTATTCCATTGGTGGGTGTCCTATACTATTGACTGTCGAAAACTTATTGAGAAGATGGTATCCAGATGGAGCATTGAAATTATGAGGTATCGGTTGAGAAATATTCATTCTAAAAGTATTAGTACTATTTTGAATTTCATAGTTTGATATTACTCTCTGGTATTGCTGTAACAAACTTTTGAAAGAGCAGTAAATAATTAATCGAATAGTTATATTTACATCTACTATAATTTCTTTTGTTAAAATACATCAATTTTAGTAAAAACGCAGTATTATATGCAGATCTATCCATATGGAATTTTCTGAAAGATTTTTTAGGTATTTCTATTGATTTTATTATTGTCGTACTTGTAAGTAATGGATAAACTTTCTGTTTATATTAAAGCTACAGAATTGTGCCATACCCCATGCAAAACTAATTATGAAAATATTACAATATGTAGTATTTTTTTATAATTAGTTTCAACCGGCACCTTCATTGGTAGGGGTTATTATATTATTTAAAAAAATTGAATTAAAGTATACTATTAACCATTTTATTTTTAATAAAATGATTGATGATCTTTTATATGACTTCATTGGAGATGTTTTTACACAAAAGATAATACGGGTTCTAGTTTTAGTTAAAAAGGTGATAAATATTATTTAAAGCAAAATTAAATTGTATATAACTTTCCTGATATAAATCGTAAATTTTGTGTTTGTCTGTTTTTTATTGCTTGTTTTAGCACTGTCCAGCTGCATGAAAATGAAATTGTTTATTCTGAAAAGCATAGGTGAAGGAAAGAACGTGTTGTTCAGTCAGTGCTTGTTTACGGTCCATTTTAGGGTATAAGGATAACGTTGTTTAATCATCTTTATTATGTAATAGTGAAGTGTCTGCCCCTTTTTGCAGCCGAATAATCCATTAGATGGTCCTCATAAGTCAATAGCGATACGGTAAATGATAGTTTTAAGATACGATAACTAAAAGCCAACTGAATTATGGAGAACTAAATATAAATATTATTAATTAATTTGTTAACATATATAATTATGATTTTGTGCTTTATCATCGCTTTTTATATAAAATTAAATATTTTTGAAATTAACAGATTACATACTCAATTCTTGGTTTGAATTTAAAGTTTCAAGTGTAATGATAACAAGCTCATGATTCTGCTCAGTATGAAAACCTAGAGATTTAATATTTTATAGCATGAATAAATGTACGGTTATATAATTCATATATTTTTATACTTGTGGTATTTGTCCTGCCTTTAATAATATTTTTTTAGGAGTTTACCTTCCATTCTGTAAGAGAAGATGAATATGATGGTAGAAGAAATTTAAATGTACGAATCAGTATCATGGCGTCTTATTTGGTCTGTCTTTTGATTTCGACACTAGCTTACTTAGTTGACTGAGTGTGTCACGGCCAGTCAGGGACTGAACGAATCTTAGAGATGAATATGGAAGGTATACAGTCTTATTGACCTATTTGCCTTGGATATGTTGTTTTTCTTGACACTTTCTAGGCAATAACAATAATTTGAACCTTGAATTTATCGATATGTTATTGATCAACAATTTTACTCTAACTACTATTGAGATCGGAAACATTGTAAATGAAAGTAATGAAAAGGAAAATTGTGAGCACAACTAATAATGAATTTATGATGAGGAATGATAGATGCTTATACGAATGCAGTTCGAACTTTGTTTAAAACAATATACTGTATAAAACTTTAGAAGATGGATGTGACATTTGAATGTAACATTTTTCCTATTCGGTAGGAATCAACACGTAAACCAGGTACGAATGTGATAAATGTTGAGAATTTCGTTTTGATTAAAATACAATATTTTGCAATTAGTTTTAATTAATATTTGGTAAATGACTAATATTCTTGTATATGAAACTTCTTTAAATTTTGAGTTTAATATTTTTTTGTCCAAATATGTTGTTTCTTTGTCATGCTTTTATAGTACATATACATTGGGCGAACAAAAAAGTGAATTTCGATATACAACTTCTTATTCCATTGGTGGGTGTCCTATACTTATGACTGTCGAAAACCTATTGAGAAGATGGTATCCAGATGGAGCAATGAAATTATGAGGTATCGGTTGAGAAATATACATTCTAAAAGTATTAGTACTATTTTGAATTTCATAGTTTGATATTACTCTCTGGTATTGCTGTAACAAACTTTTGAAAGAGCAATAAATAATTAATCGAATAGTTATATTTACATCTACTATAATTTCTTTTGTTAAAATACATCAATTTTAGTAAAAACGCAGTATTATATGCAGATCTATCCATATGGAATTTTCTGAAAGATATTTTAGGGATTTCTATTGATTTTATTGTTGTCGTACTTGTAAGTAACGGATAAACTTTCTGTTTATATTAAAGCTACAGAATTGTGCCATACCCCATCCAAAACTAATTATGAAAATATTACAATATGTAGTATTTTTTAATAATTAGTTTCAACCGGCACCTTCATTGGTAGGAGTTATTATATTATTTAAAAAAATTGAATTAAAGTATACTATTAACCATTTTATTTTTAATAAAATGATTGATGATCTTTTATATGATTTCATTGGAGATGTTTTTATACTACATTTGATAATACGGGTTCTAGTTTTAGTTAAAAAGGTGATAAATATTATTTAAAGCAAAATTAAATTGTATATAACTTTCCTGATATAAATCGTAAATTTTGTGTTTGTCTGTTTTTTATTGCTTGTTTTAGCACTGTCCAGCTGCATGAAAATGAAATTGTTTATTCTGAAAAACATAGGTGAAGGAAAGAACGTGTTGTTCAGTCAGTGCTTGTTTACGGTCCATTTTAGGCTATAAGGCTAACGTTGTTTAATCATCTTTATTATGTAATAGTGAAGTGTCTGCCGCTTTTTGCAGCCGAATAATCCATTAGATGGTCCTCATAAGTCAATAGCGATACGGTAAATGATAGTTTTAAGATACGATAACTAAAAGCCAACTGAATTATGGAGAACTAAATATAAATATTATTAATTAATTTGTTAACATATATAATTATGATTTTGTGCTTTATCATTGCTTTTTATATAAAATTAAATATTTTTGAAATTAACAGATTACATACTCAATTCTTGGTTTGAATTTAAAGTTTCAAGTGTAATGATAACAAGCTCATGATTCTGCTCAGTATGAAAACCTAGAGATTTAATATTTTATAGCATGAATAAATGTACGGTTATATAATTCATATATTTATATACTTGTGGTATTTGTTCTGCCTTTAATAATATTTTTTTAGGAGTTTACCTTCCATTCTGTAAGAGAAGATGAATATGATGGTAGAAGAAATTTAAATGTACAAATCAGTATCATGGCGTCTTATTTGGTCTGTCTTTTGATTTCGACACTAGCTTACTTAGTTGACTGAGTGTGTCACGGCCAGTCAGGGACTGAACGAATCTTAGAGATGAATATGGAAGGTATACAGTTTTATTGACCTATTTGCCTTGGATATGTTGTTTTTCTTGACACTTTCTAGGCAATAACAATAATTTGAACCTTGAATTTATCGATATGTTATTGATCAACAATTTTACTCTAACTGCTATTGAGATCGGAAACATTGTAAATGAAAGTAATGAAAAGGAATATTGTGAGCACAACTAATATTCAATTTATGATGAGGAATGATAGATGCTTATACGAATGCAGTTCGAACTATGTAAAATAAAAATATACTGTTTAAAACTTTAGAAGATGGATGTGACATTTGAATGTGACATTTTTCCTATTCGGTAGGAATCAACACGTAAACCAGGTACGAATGTGATAAATGTTGAGAATTTCGTTTTGATTAAAATACAATATTTTTGCAATTAGTTTTAATTAATATTTGGTAAAAGACTAATATTCTTGTATATGAAACTTCTTTAAATTTTGAGTTTATTATTTTTTTGTCCAAATATGTTGTTTCTTTGTCATGCTTTTATAGTACATATACATTGGGCGAACAAAAAAGTGAATTTCGACATACAACTTCTTATTCCATTGGTGGGTGTCCTATACTATTGACTGTCGAAAACTTATTGAGAAGATGGTATCCAGATGGAGCATTGAAATTATGAGGTATCGGTTGAGAAATATTCATTCTAAAAGTATTAGTACTATTTTGAATTTCATAGTTTGATATTACTCTCTGGTATTGCTGTAACAAACTTTTGAAAGAGCAGTAAATAATTAATCGAATAGTTATATTTACATCTACTATAATTTCTTTTGTTAAAATACATCAATTTTAGTAAAAACGCAGTATTATATGCAGATCTATCCATATGGAATTTTCTGAAAGATTTTTTAGGGATTTCTATTGATTTTATTATTGTCGTACTTGTAAGTAACGGATAAACTTTCTGTTTATATTAAAGCTACAGAATTGTGCCATACCCCATGCAAAACTAATTATGAAAATATTACAATATGTAGTATTTTTTTATAATTAGTTTCAACCGGCACCTTCATTGGTAGGGGTTATTATATTATTTAAAAAAATTGAATTAAAGTATACTATTAACCATTTTATTTTTAATAAAATGATTGATGATCTTTTATATGATTTCATTGGAGATGTTTTTATACAACATTTGATAATACGGGTTTTAGTTTTAGTTAAAAAGGTGATAAATATTATTTAAAGCAAAATTAAATTGTATATAACTTTTCTGATATAAATCGTAAATTCGGTGTTTGTCTGTTTTTTTATTGCTTGTTTCAGCACTGTCCAGCTGCATGAAAATGAAATTGTTTATTCTGAAAAGCATAGGTGAAGGAAAGAACGTGTTGTTCAGTCAGTGCTTGTTTACGGTCCATTTTAGGCTAAAAGGCTAACGTTGTTTAATCGTCTTTATTATGTAATAGTGAAGTGTCTGCCGCTTTTTACAGCCGAATAATCCATTAGATGGTCCTCATAAGTCAATAGCGATACGGTAAATGATAGTTTTAAGATACGATAACTAAAAGCCAACTGAATTATGGAGAACTAAATATAAATATTAATAATTAATTTGTTAACATATATAATTATGATTTTGTGCTTTAACATTGCTTTTTATATAAAATTAAATATTTTTGAAATTAACAGATTACATTCTCAATTCTTGGTTTGAATTTAAAGTTTCAAGTGTAATGATAAGAAGCGCATGATTCTGCTCAGTATGAAAACCTAGAGATTTAATATTTTATAGCATGAATAAAAGTACGGTTATATAATTCATATATTTATATACTTGTGGTATTTGCCCTGCCTTTAATAATATTTTTTTAGGAGTTTACCTTCCATTCTGTAAGAGAAGATGAATATGATGGTAGAAGAAATTTAAATGTACAAATCAGAATTATGGCGTCTTATTTGGTCTGCCTTTTGATTTCGACACTAGCTTACTTAGTTGACTGAGTGTGTCATGGCCAGTCAGGGACTGAACGAATCTTAGAGATGAATATGGAAGGTATACCGTTTTATTGACCTATTTGCCTTGGATATGTGGTTTTTCTTGACACTTTCTAGGCTATAACTATAATTTGAACCTTGAATTTATCGATATGTTATTGATCAACAATTTTACTCTAACTACTATTGAGATCGGAAACATTGTAAATGAAAGTAATGAAAAGGAAAATTGTGAGCACAACTAATAATGAATTTATGATGAGGAATGATAGATGCTTATACGAATGCAGTTCGAACTTTGTTTAAAACAATATACTGTATAAAACTTTAGAAGATGGATGTGACATTTGAATGTAACATTTTTCCTATTCGGTAGGAATCAACACGTAAACCAGGTACGAATGTGATAAATGTTGAGAATTTCGTTTTGATTAAAATACAATATTTTTGCAATTAGTTTTAATTAATATTTGGTAAATGACTAATATTCTTGTATATGAAACTTCTTTAAATTTTGAGTTTAATATTTTTTTGTCCAAATATGTTGTTTCTTTGTCATGCTTTTATAGTACATATATATTGGGCGAACAAAAAAGTGAATTTCGATATACAACTTCTTATTCCATTGGTGGGTGTCCTATACTTATGACTGTCGAAAACCTATTGAGAAGATGGTATCCAGATGGAGCAATGAAATTATGAGGTATCGGTTGAGAAATATACATTCTAAAAGTATTAGTACTATTTTGAATTTCATAGTTTGATATTACTCTCTGGTATTGCTGTAACAAACTTTTGAAAGAGCAATAAATAATTAATCGAATAGTTATATTTACATCTACTATAATTTCTTTTGTTAAAATACATCAATTTTAGTAAAAACGCAGTATTATATGCAGATCTATCCATATGGAATTTTCTGAAAGATATTTTAGGGATTTCTATTGATTTTATTGTTGTCGTACTTGTAAGTAACGGATAAACTTTCTGTTTATATTAAAGCTACAGAATTGTGCCATACCCCATCCAAAACTAATTATGAAAATATTACAATATGTAGTATTTTTTAATAATTAGTTTCAACCGGCACCTTCATTGGTAGGAGTTATTATATTATTTAAAAAAATTGAATTAAAGTATACTATTAACCATTTTATTTTTAATAAAATGATTGATGATCTTTTATATGATTTCATTGGAGATGTTTTTATACTACATTTGATAATACGGGTTCTAGTTTTAGTTAAAAAGTTGATAAATATTATTTAAAGCAAAATTAAATTGTATATAACTTTCCTGATATAAAGCGTAAATTTTGTGTTTGTCTGTTTTTTATTGCTTGTTTTAGCACTGTCCAGCTGCATGAAAATGAAATTGTTTATTCTGAAAAACATAGGTGAAGGAAAGAACGTGTTGTTCAGTCAGTGCTTGTTTACGGTCCATTTTAGGCTATAAGGCTAACGTTGTTTAATCATCTTTATTATGTAATAGTGAAGTGTCTGCCGCTTTTTGCAGCCGAATAATCCATTAGATGGTCCTCATAAGTCAATAGCGATACGGTAAATGATAGTTTTAAGATACGATAACTAAAAGCCAACTGAATTATGGAGAACTAAATATAAATATTATTAATTAATTTGTTAACATATATAATTATGATTTTGTGCTTTATCATTGCTTTTTATATAAAATTAAATATTTTTGAAATTAACAGATTACATACTCAATTCTTGGTTTGAATTTAAATTTTCAAGTGTAATGATAAGAAGCTCATGATTCTGCTCAGTATGAAAACCTAGAGATTTAATATTTTATAGCATGAATAAAAGTACGGTTATATAATTCATATTTTATATACTTGTGGTATTTGTCCTGCCTTTAATAATATTTTTTTAGGAGTTTACCTTCCATTCTGTAAGAGAAGATGAATATGATGGTAGAAGAAATTTAAATGTACGAATCAGTATCATGGCGTCTTATTTGGTCTGTCTTTTGATTTCGACACTAGCTTACTTAGTTGACTGAGTGTGTCACGGCCAGTCAGGGACTGAACGAATCTTAGAGATGAATATGGAAGGTATACAGTTTTATTGACCTATTTGCCTTGGATATGTTGTTTTTCTTGACACTTTCTAGGCAATAACAATAATTTGAACCTTGAATTTATCGATATGTTATTGATCAACAATTTTAATCTAACTGCTATTGAGATCGGAAACATTGTAAATGAAAGTAATGAAAAGGAATATTGTGAGCACAACTAATATTCAATTTATGATGAGGAATGATAGATGCATATACGAATGCAGTTCGAACTATGTAAAAAAAAAATATACTGTTTAAAACTTTAGAAGATGGATGTGACATTTGAATGTGACATTTTTCCTATTCGGTAGGAATCAACACGTAAACCAGGTACGAATGTGATAAATGTTGAGAATTTCGTTTTGATTAAAATACAATATTTTTGCAATTAGTTTTAATTAATATTTGGTAAAAGACTAATATTCTTGTATATGAAACTTCTTTAAATTTTGAGTTTATTATTTTTTTGTCCAAATATGTTGTTTCTTTGTCATGCTTTTATAGTACATATACATTGGGCGAACAAAAAAGTGAATTTCGACATACAACTTCTTATTCCATTGGTGGGTGTCCTATACTATTGACTGTCGAAAACTTATTGAGAAGATGGTATCCAGATGGAGCATTGAAATTATGAGGTATCGGTTGAGAAATATTCATTCTAAAAGTATTAGTACTATTTTGAATTTCATAGTTTGATATTACTCTCTGGTATTGCTGTAACAAACTTTTGAAAGAGCAGTAAATAATTAATCGAATAGTTATATTTACATCTACTATAATTTCTTTTGTTAAAATACATCAATTTTAGTAAAAACGCAGTATTATATGCAGATCTATCCATATGGAATTTTCTGAAAGATTTTTTAGGGATTTCTATTGATTTTATTATTGTCGTACTTGTAAGTAACGGATAAACTTTCTGTTTATATTAAAGCTACAGAATTGTGCCATACCCCATGCAAAACTAATTATGAAAATATTACAATATGTAGTATTTTTTTATAATTAGTTTCAACCGGCACCTTCATTGGTAGGGGTTATTATATTATTTAAAAAAATTGAATTAAAGTATACTATTAACCATTTTATTTTTAATAAAATGATTGATGATCTTTTATATGACTTCATTGGAGATGTTTTTATACAAAAGATAATACGGGTTCTAGTTTTAGTTAAAAAGGTGATAAATATTATTTAAAGCAAAATTAAATTGTATATAACTTTCCTGATATAAATCGTAAATTTTGTGTTTGTCTGTTTTTTATTGCTTGTTTTAGCACTGTCCAGCTGCATGAAAATGAAATTGTTTATTCTGAAAAGCATAGGTGAAGGAAAGAACGTGTTGTTCAGTCAGTGCTTGTTTACGGTCCATTTTAGGGTATAAGGATAACGTTGTTTAATCATCTTTATTATGTAATAGTGAAGTGTCTGCCGCTTTTTGCAGCCGAATAATCCATTAGATGGTCCTCATAAGTCAATAGCGATACGGTAAATGATAGTTTTAAGATACGATAACTAAAAGCCAACTGAATTATGGAGAACTAAATATAAATATTATTAATTAATTTGTTAACATATATAATTATGATTTTGTGCTTTATCATCGCTTTTTATATAAAATTAAATATTTTTGAAATTAACAGATTACATACTCAATTCTTGGTTTGAATTTAAAGTTTCAAGTGTAATGATAACAAGCTCATGATTCTGCTCAGTATGAAAACCTAGAGATTTAATATTTTATAGCATGAATAAATGTACGGTTATATAATTCATATATTTATATACTTGTGGTATTTGCCCTGCCTTTAATAATATTTTTTTAGGAGTTTACCTTCCATTCTGTAAGAGAAGATGAATATGATGGTAGAAGAAATTTAAATGTACAAATCAGAATTATGGCGTCTTATTTGGTCTGCCTTTTGATTTCGACACTAGCTTACTTAGTTGACTGAGTGTGTCATGGCCAGTCAGGGACTGAACGAATCTTAGAGATGAATATGGAAGGTATACCGTTTTATTGACCTATTTGCCTTGGATATGTGGTTTTTCTTGACACTTTCTAGGCTATAACTATAATTTGAACCTTGAATTTATCGATATGTTATTGATCAACAATTTTACTCTAACTGCTATTGAGATCGGAAACATTGTAAATGAAAGTAATGAAAAGGAAAATTGTGAGCACAACTAATAATGAATTTATGATGAGGAATGATAGATGCTTATACGAATGCAGTTCGAACTTTGTTTAAAACAATATACTGTATAAAACTTTAGAAGATGGATGTGACATTTGAATGTAACATTTTTCCTATTCGGTAGGAATCAACACGTAAACCAGGTACGAATGTGATAAATGTTGAGAATTTCGTTTTGATTAAAATACAATATTTTTGCAATTAGTTTTAATTAATATTTGGTAAAAGACTAATATTCTTGTATATGAAACTTCTTTAAATTTTGAGTTTAATATTTTTTTGTCCAAATATGTTGTTTCTTTGTCATGCTTTTATAGTACATATATATTGGGCGAACAAAAAAGTGAATTTCGATATACAACTTCTTATTCCATTGGTGGGTGTCCTATACTTATGACTGTCGAAAACCTATTGAGAAGATGGTATCCAGATGGAGCAATGAAATTATGAGGTATCGGTTGAGAAATATACATTCTAAAAGTATTAGTACTATTTTGAATTTCATAGTTTGATATTACTCTCTGGTATTGCTGTAACAAACTTTTGAAAGAGCAATAAATAATTAATCGAATAGTTATATTTACATCTACTATAATTTCTTTTGTTAAAATACATCAATTTTAGTAAAAACGCAGTATTATATGCAGATCTATCCATATGGAATTTTCTGAAAGATATTTTAGGGATTTCTATTGATTTTATTGTTGTCGTACTTGTAAGTAACGGATAAACTTTCTGTTTATATTAAAGCTACAGAATTGTGCCATACCCCATCCAAAACTAATTATGAAAATATTACAATATGTAGTATTTTTTAATAATTAGTTTCAACCGGCACCTTCATTGGTAGGAGTTATTATATTATTTAAAAAAATTGAATTAAAGTATACTATTAACCATTTTATTTTTAATAAAATGATTGATGATCTTTTATATGATTTCATTGGAGATGTTTTTATACTACATTTGATAATACGGGTTCTAGTTTTAGTTAAAAAGGTGATAAATATTATTTAAAGCAAAATTAAATTGTATATAACTTTCCTGATATAAAGCGTAAATTTTGTGTTTGTCTGTTTTTTATTGCTTGTTTTAGCACTGTCCAGCTGCATGAAAATGAAATTGTTTATTCTGAAAAACATAGGTGAAGGAAAGAACGTGTTGTTCAGTCAGTGCTTGTTTACGGTCCATTTTAGGCTATAAGGCTAACGTTGTTTAATCATCTTTATTATGTAATAGTGAAGTGTCTGCCGCTTTTTGCAGCCGAATAATCCATTAGATGGTCCTCATAAGTCAATAGCGATACGGTAAATGATAGTTTTAAGATACGATAACTAAAAGCCAACTGAATTATGGAGAACTAAATATAAATATTATTAATTAATTTGTTAACATATATAATTATGATTTTGTGCTTTATCATTGCTTTTTATATAAAATTAAATATTTTTGAAATTAACAGATTACATACTCAATTCTTGGTTTGAATTTAAATTTTCAAGTGTAATGATAAGAAGCTCATGATTCTGCTCAGTATGAAAACCTAGAGATTTAATATTTTATAGCATGAATAAAAGTACGGTTATATAATTCATATTTTATATACTTGTGGTATTTGTCCTGCCTTTAATAATATTTTTTTAGGAGTTTACCTTCCATTCTGTAAGAGAAGATGAATATGATGGTAGAAGAAATTTAAATGTACGAATCAGTATCATGGCGTCTTATTTGGTCTGTCTTTTGATTTCGACACTAGCTTACTTAGTTGACTGAGTGTGTCACGGCCAATCAGGGACTGAACGAATCTTAGAGATGAATATGGAAGGTATACAGTTTTATTGACCTATTTGCCTTGGATATGTTGTTTTTCTTGACACTTTCTAGGCAATAACAATAATTTGAACCTTGAATTTATCGATATGTTATTGATCAACAATTTTAATCTAACTCCTATTGAGATCGGAAACATTGTAAATGAAAGTAATGAAAAGGAATATTGTGAGCACAACTAATATTCAATTTATGATGAGGAATGATAGATGCATATACGAATGCAGTTCGAACTATGTAAAAAAAAAATATACTGTTTAAAACTTTAGAAGATGGATGTGACATTTGAATGTGACATTTTTCCTATTCGGTAGGAATCAACACGTAAACCAGGTACGAATGTGATAAATGTTGAGAATTTCGTTTTGATTAAAATACAATATTTTTGCAATTAGTTTTAATTAATATTTGGTAAAAGACTAATATTCTTGTATATGAAACTTCTTTAAATTTTGAGTTTATTATTTTTTTGTCCAAATATGTTGTTTCTTTGTCATGCTTTTATAGTACATATACATTGGGCGAACAAAAAAGTGAATTTCGACATACAACTTCTTATTCCATTGGTGGGTGTCCTATACTATTGACTGTCGAAAACTTATTGAGAAGATGGTATCCAGATGGAGCATTGAAATTATGAGGTATCGGTTGAGAAATATTCATTCTAAAAGTATTAGTACTATTTTGAATTTCATAGTTTGATATTACTCTCTGGTATTGCTGTAACAAACTTTTGAAAGAGCAGTAAATAATTAATCGAATAGTTATATTTACATCTACTATAATTTCTTTTGTTAAAATACATCAATTTTAGTAAAAACGCAGTATTATATGCAGATCTATCCATATGGAATTTTCTGAAAGATTTTTTAGGGATTTCTATTGATTTTATTATTGTCGTACTTGTAAGTAACGGATAAACTTTCTGTTTATATTAAAGCTACAGAATTGTGCCATACCCCATGCAAAACTAATTATGAAAATATTACAATATGTAGTATTTTTTTATAATTAGTTTCAACCGGCACCTTCATTGGTAGGGGTTATTATATTATTTAAAAAAATTGAATTAAAGTATACTATTAACCATTTTATTTTTAATAAAATGATTGATGATCTTTTATATGACTTCATTGGAGATGTTTTTATACAAAAGATAATACGGGTTCTAGTTTTAGTTAAAAAGGTGATAAATATTATTTAAAGCAAAATTAAATTGTATATAACTTTCCTGATATAAATCGTAAATTTTGTGTTTGTCTGTTTTTTATTGCTTGTTTTAGCACTGTCCAGCTGCATGAAAATGAAATTGTTTATTCTGAAAAACATAGGTGAAGGAAAGAACGTGTTGTTCAGTCAGTGCTTGTTTACGGTCCATTTTAGGCTATAAGGCTAACGTTGTTTAATCATCTTTATTATGTAATAGTGAAGTGTCTGCCGCTTTTTGCAGCCGAATAATCCATTAGATGGTCCTCATAAGTCAATAGCGATACGGTAAATGATAGTTTTAAGATACGATAACTAAAAGCCAACTGAATTATGGAGAACTAAATATAAATATTATTAATTAATTTGTTAACATATATAATTATGATTTTGTGCATTATCATTGCTTTTTATATAAAATTAAATATTTTTGAAATTAACAGATTACATACTCAATTCTTGGTTTGAATTTAAATTTTCAAGTGTAATGATAAGAAGCTCATGATTCTGCTCAGTATGAAAACCTAGAGATTTAATATTTTATAGCATGAATAAAAGTACGGTTATATAATTCATATTTTATATACTTGTGGTATTTGTCCTGCCTTTAATAATATTTTTTTAGGAGTTTACCTTCCATTCTGTAAGAGAAGATGAATATGATGGTAGAAGAAATTTAAATGTACGAATCAGTATCATGGCGTCTTATTTGGTCTGTCTTTTGATTTCGACACTAGCTTACTTAGTTGACTGAGTGTGTCACGGCCAGTCAGGGACTGAACGAATCTTAGAGATGAATATGGAAGGTATACAGTTTTATTGACCTATTTGCCTTGGATATGTTGTTTTTCTTGACACTTTCTAGGCAATAACAATAATTTGAACCTTGAATTTATCGATATGTTATTGATCAACAATTTTAATCTAACTGCTATTGAGATCGGAAACATTGTAAATGAAAGTAATGAAAAGGAATATTGTGAGCACAACTAATATTCAATTTATGATGAGGAATGATAGATGCATATACGAATGCAGTTCGAACTATGTAAAAAAAAAATATACTGTTTAAAACTTTAGAAGATGGATGTGACATTTGAATGTGACATTTTTCCTATTCGGTAGGAATCAACACGTAAACCAGGTACGAATGTGATAAATGTTGAGAATTTCGTTTTGATTAAAATACAATATTTTTGCAATTAGTTTTAATTAATATTTGGTAAAAGACTAATATTCTTGTATATGAAACTTCTTTAAATTTTGAGTTTATTATTTTTTTGTCCAAATATGTTGTTTCTTTGTCATGCTTTTATAGTACATATACATTGGGCGAACAAAAAAGTGAATTTCGACATACAACTTCTTATTCCATTGGTGGGTGTCCTATACTATTGACTGTCGAAAACTTATTGAGAAGATGGTATCCAGATGGAGCATTGAAATTATGAGGTATCGGTTGAGAAATATTCATTCTAAAAGTATTAGTACTATTTTGAATTTCATAGTTTGATATTACTCTCTGGTATTGCTGTAACAAACTTTTGAAAGAGCAGTAAATAATTAATCGAATAGTTATATTTACATCTACTATAATTTCTTTTGTTAAAATACATCAATTTTAGTAAAAACGCAGTATTATATGCAGATCTATCCATATGGAATTTTCTGAAAGATTTTTTAGGGATTTCTATTGATTTTATTATTGTCGTACTTGTAAGTAACGGATAAACTTTCTGTTTATATTAAAGCTACAGAATTGTGCCATACCCCATGCAAAACTAATTATGAAAATATTACAATATGTAGTATTTTTTTATAATTAGTTTCAACCGGCACCTTCATTGGTAGGGGTTATTATATTATTTAAAAAAATTGAATTAAAGTATACTATTAACCATTTTATTTTTAATAAAATGATTGATGATCTTTTATATGACTTCATTGGAGATGTTTTTATACAAAAGATAATACGGGTTCTAGTTTTAGTTAAAAAGGTGATAAATATTATTTAAAGCAAAATTAAATTGTATATAACTTTCCTGATATAAATCGTAAATTTTGTGTTTGTCTGTTTTTTATTGCTTGTTTTAGCACTGTCCAGCTGCATGAAAATGAAATTGTTTATTCTGAAAAGCATAGGTGAAGGAAAGAACGTGTTGTTCAGTCAGTGCTTGTTTACGGTCCATTTTAGGGTATAAGGATAACGTTGTTTAATCATCTTTATTATGTAATAGTGAAGTGTCTGCCGCTTTTTGCAGCCGAATAATCCATTAGATGGTCCTCATAAGTCAATAGCGATACGGTAAATGATAGTTTTAAGATACGATAACTAAAAGCCAACTGAATTATGGAGAACTAAATATAAATATTATTAATTAATTTGTTAACATATATAATTATGATTTTGTGCTTTATCATCGCTTTTTATATAAAATTAAATATTTTTGAAATTAACAGATTACATACTCAATTCTTGGTTTGAATTTAAAGTTTCAAGTGTAATGATAACAAGCTCATGATTCTGCTCAGTATGAAAACCTAGAGATTTAATATTTTATAGCATGAATAAATGTACGGTTATATAATTCATATATTTATATACTTGTGGTATTTGTCCTGCCTTTAATAATATTTTTTTAGGAGTTTACCTTCCATTCTGTAAGAGAAGATGAATATGATGGTAGAAGAAATTTAAATGTACGAATCAGTATCATGGCGTCTTATTTGGTCTGTCTTTTGATTTCGACACTAGCTTACTTAGTTGACTGAGTGTGTCACGGCCAGTCAGGGACTGAACGAATCTTAGAGATGAATATGGAAGGTATACAGTTTTATTGACCTATTTGCCTTGGATATGTTGTTTTTCTTGACACTTTCTAGGCAATAACAATAATTTGAACCTTGAATTTATCGATATGTTATTGATCAACAATTTTACTCTAACTGCTATTGAGATTGGAAACATTGTAAATGAAAGTAATGAAAAGGAATATTGTGAGCACAACTAATATTCAATTTATGATGAGGAATGATAGATGCTTATACGAATGCAGTTCGAACTATGTAAAAAAAAAATATACTGTTTAAAACTTTAGAAGATGGATGTGACATTTGAATGTGACATTTTTCCTATTCGGTAGGAATCAACACGTAAACCAGGTACGAATGTGATAAATGTTGAGAATTTCGTTTTGATTAAAATACAATATTTTTGCAATTAGTTTTAATTAATATTTGGTAAAAGACTAATATTCTTGTATATGAAACTTCTTTAAATTTTGAGTTTATTATTTTTTTGTCCAAATTTGTTGTTTCTTTGTCATTCTTTTATAGTACATATACATTGGGCGAACAAAAAAGTGAATTTCGACATACAACTTCTTATTCCATTGGTGGGTGTCCTATACTATTGACTGTCGAAAACTTATTGAGAAGATGGTATCCAGATGGAGCATTGAAATTATGAGGTATCGGTTGAGAAATATTCATTCTAAAAGTATTAGTACTATTTTGAATTTCATAGTTTGATATTACTCTCTGGTATTGCTGTAACAAACTTTTGAAAGAGCAGTAAATAATTAATCGAATAGTTATATTTACATCTACTATAATTTCTTTTGTTAAAATACATCAATTTTAGTAAAAACGCAGTATTATATGCAGATCTATCCATATGGAATTTTCTGAAAGATTTTTTAGGTATTTCTATTGATTTTATTATTGTCGTACTTGTAAGTAATGGATAAACTTTCTGTTTATATTAAAGCTACAGAATTGTGCCATACCCCATGCAAAACTAATTATGAAAATATTACAATATGTAGTATTTTTTTATAATTAGTTTCAACCGGCACCTTCATTGGTAGGGGTTATTATATTATTTAAAAAAATTGAATTAAAGTATACTATTAACCATTTTATTTTTAATAAAATGATTGATGATCTTTTATATGACTTCATTGGAGATGTTTTTACACAAAAGATAATACGGGTTCTAGTTTTAGTTAAAAAGGTGATAAATATTATTTAAAGCAAAATTAAATTGTATATAACTTTCCTGATATAAATCGTAAATTTTGTGTTTGTCTGTTTTTTATTGCTTGTTTTAGCACTGTCCAGCTGCATGAAAATGAAATTGTTTATTCTGAAAAGCATAGGTGAAGGAAAGAACGTGTTGTTCAGTCAGTGCTTGTTTACGGTCCATTTTAGGGTATAAGGATAACGTTGTTTAATCATCTTTATTATGTAATAGTGAAGTGTCTGCCCCTTTTTGCAGCCGAATAATCCATTAGATGGTCCTCATAAGTCAATAGCGATACGGTAAATGATAGTTTTAAGATACGATAACTAAAAGCCAACTGAATTATGGAGAACTAAATATAAATATTATTAATTAATTTGTTAACATATATAATTATGATTTTGTGCTTTATCATCGCTTTTTATATAAAATTAAATATTTTTGAAATTAACAGATTACATACTCAATTCTTGGTTTGAATTTAAAGTTTCAAGTGTAATGATAACAAGCTCATGATTCTGCTCAGTATGAAAACCTAGAGATTTAATATTTTATAGCATGAATAAATGTACGGTTATATAATTCATATATTTTTATACTTGTGGTATTTGTCCTGCCTTTAATAATATTTTTTTAGGAGTTTACCTTCCATTCTGTAAGAGAAGATGAATATGATGGTAGAAGAAATTTAAATGTACGAATCAGTATCATGGCGTCTTATTTGGTCTGTCTTTTGATTTCGACACTAGCTTACTTAGTTGACTGAGTGTGTCACGGCCAGTCAGGGACTGAACGAATCTTAGAGATGAATATGGAAGGTATACAGTCTTATTGACCTATTTGCCTTGGATATGTTGTTTTTCTTGACACTTTCTAGGCAATAACAATAATTTGAACCTTGAATTTATCGATATGTTATTGATCAACAATTTTACTCTAACTACTATTGAGATCGGAAACATTGTAAATGAAAGTAATGAAAAGGAAAATTGTGAGCACAACTAATAATGAATTTATGATGAGGAATGATAGATGCTTATACGAATGCAGTTCGAACTTTGTTTAAAACAATATACTGTATAAAACTTTAGAAGATGGATGTGACATTTGAATGTAACATTTTTCCTATTCGGTAGGAATCAACACGTAAACCAGGTACGAATGTGATAAATGTTGAGAATTTCGTTTTGATTAAAATACAATATTTTGCAATTAGTTTTAATTAATATTTGGTAAATGACTAATATTCTTGTATATGAAACTTCTTTAAATTTTGAGTTTAATATTTTTTTGTCCAAATATGTTGTTTCTTTGTCATGCTTTTATAGTACATATACATTGGGCGAACAAAAAAGTGAATTTCGATATACAACTTCTTATTCCATTGGTGGGTGTCCTATACTTATGACTGTCGAAAACCTATTGAGAAGATGGTATCCAGATGGAGCAATGAAATTATGAGGTATCGGTTGAGAAATATACATTCTAAAAGTATTAGTACTATTTTGAATTTCATAGTTTGATATTACTCTCTGGTATTGCTGTAACAAACTTTTGAAAGAGCAATAAATAATTAATCGAATAGTTATATTTACATCTACTATAATTTCTTTTGTTAAAATACATCAATTTTAGTAAAAACGCAGTATTATATGCAGATCTATCCATATGGAATTTTCTGAAAGATATTTTAGGGATTTCTATTGATTTTATTGTTGTCGTACTTGTAAGTAACGGATAAACTTTCTGTTTATATTAAAGCTACAGAATTGTGCCATACCCCATCCAAAACTAATTATGAAAATATTACAATATGTAGTATTTTTTAATAATTAGTTTCAACCGGCACCTTCATTGGTAGGAGTTATTATATTATTTAAAAAAATTGAATTAAAGTATACTATTAACCATTTTATTTTTAATAAAATGATTGATGATCTTTTATATGATTTCATTGGAGATGTTTTTATACTACATTTGATAATACGGGTTCTAGTTTTAGTTAAAAAGGTGATAAATATTATTTAAAGCAAAATTAAATTGTATATAACTTTCCTGATATAAATCGTAAATTTTGTGTTTGTCTGTTTTTTATTGCTTGTTTTAGCACTGTCCAGCTGCATGAAAATGAAATTGTTTATTCTGAAAAACATAGGTGAAGGAAAGAACGTGTTGTTCAGTCAGTGCTTGTTTACGGTCCATTTTAGGCTATAAGGCTAACGTTGTTTAATCATCTTTATTATGTAATAGTGAAGTGTCTGCCGCTTTTTGCAGCCGAATAATCCATTAGATGGTCCTCATAAGTCAATAGCGATACGGTAAATGATAGTTTTAAGATACGATAACTAAAAGCCAACTGAATTATGGAGAACTAAATATAAATATTATTAATTAATTTGTTAACATATATAATTATGATTTTGTGCTTTATCATTGCTTTTTATATAAAATTAAATATTTTTGAAATTAACAGATTACATACTCAATTCTTGGTTTGAATTTAAAGTTTCAAGTGTAATGATAACAAGCTCATGATTCTGCTCAGTATGAAAACCTAGAGATTTAATATTTTATAGCATGAATAAATGTACGGTTATATAATTCATATATTTATATACTTGTGGTATTTGTTCTGCCTTTAATAATATTTTTTTAGGAGTTTACCTTCCATTCTGTAAGAGAAGATGAATATGATGGTAGAAGAAATTTAAATGTACAAATCAGTATCATGGCGTCTTATTTGGTCTGTCTTTTGATTTCGACACTAGCTTACTTAGTTGACTGAGTGTGTCACGGCCAGTCAGGGACTGAACGAATCTTAGAGATGAATATGGAAGGTATACAGTTTTATTGACCTATTTGCCTTGGATATGTTGTTTTTCTTGACACTTTCTAGGCAATAACAATAATTTGAACCTTGAATTTATCGATATGTTATTGATCAACAATTTTACTCTAACTGCTATTGAGATCGGAAACATTGTAAATGAAAGTAATGAAAAGGAATATTGTGAGCACAACTAATATTCAATTTATGATGAGGAATGATAGATGCTTATACGAATGCAGTTCGAACTATGTAAAATAAAAATATACTGTTTAAAACTTTAGAAGATGGATGTGACATTTGAATGTGACATTTTTCCTATTCGGTAGGAATCAACACGTAAACCAGGTACGAATGTGATAAATGTTGAGAATTTCGTTTTGATTAAAATACAATATTTTTGCAATTAGTTTTAATTAATATTTGGTAAAAGACTAATATTCTTGTATATGAAACTTCTTTAAATTTTGAGTTTATTATTTTTTTGTCCAAATATGTTGTTTCTTTGTCATGCTTTTATAGTACATATACATTGGGCGAACAAAAAAGTGAATTTCGACATACAACTTCTTATTCCATTGGTGGGTGTCCTATACTATTGACTGTCGAAAACTTATTGAGAAGATGGTATCCAGATGGAGCATTGAAATTATGAGGTATCGGTTGAGAAATATTCATTCTAAAAGTATTAGTACTATTTTGAATTTCATAGTTTGATATTACTCTCTGGTATTGCTGTAACAAACTTTTGAAAGAGCAGTAAATAATTAATCGAATAGTTATATTTACATCTACTATAATTTCTTTTGTTAAAATACATCAATTTTAGTAAAAACGCAGTATTATATGCAGATCTATCCATATGGAATTTTCTGAAAGATTTTTTAGGGATTTCTATTGATTTTATTATTGTCGTACTTGTAAGTAACGGATAAACTTTCTGTTTATATTAAAGCTACAGAATTGTGCCATACCCCATGCAAAACTAATTATGAAAATATTACAATATGTAGTATTTTTTTATAATTAGTTTCAACCGGCACCTTCATTGGTAGGGGTTATTATATTATTTAAAAAAATTGAATTAAAGTATACTATTAACCATTTTATTTTTAATAAAATGATTGATGATCTTTTATATGACTTCATTGGAGATGTTTTTATACAAAAGATAATACGGGTTCTAGTTTTAGTTAAAAAGTTGATAAATATTATTTAAAGCAAAATTAAATTGTATATAACTTTCCTGATATAAATCGTAAATTTTGTGTTTGTCTGTTTTTTATTGCTTGTTTTAGCACTGTCCAGCTGCATGAAAATGAAATTGTTTATTCTGAAAAGCATAGGTGAAGGAAAGAACGTGTTGTTCAGTCAGTGCTTGTTTACTGTCCATTTTAGGGTATAAGGATAACGTTGTTTAATCATCTTTATTATGTAATAGTGAAGTGTCTGCCGCTTTTTGCAGCTGAATAATCCATTAGATGGTCCTCATAAGTCAATAGCGATATGGTAAATGATAGTTTTAAGATACGATAACTAAAAGCCAACTGAATTATGGAGAACTAAATATAAATATTATTAATTAATTTGTTAACATATATAATTATGATTTTGTGCTTTATCATCGCTTTTTATATAAAATTAAATATTTTTGAAATTAACAGATTACATACTCAATTCTTGGTTTGAATTTAAAGTTTCAAGTGTAATGATAACAAGCTCATGATTCTGCTCAGTATGAAAACCTAGAGATTTAATATTTTATAGCATGAATAAATGTACGGTTATATAATTCATATATTTATATACTTGTGGTATTTGTCCTGCCTTTAATAATATTTTTTTAGGAGTTTACCTTCCATTCTGTAAGAGAAGATGAATATGATGGTAGAAGAAATTTAAATGTACAAATCAGTATCATGGCGTCTTATTTGGTCTGTCTTTTGATTTCGACACTAGCTTACTTAGTTGACTGAGTGTGTCACGGCCAGTCAGGGACTGAACGAATCTTAGAGATGAATATGGAAGGTATACAGTTTTATTGACCTATTTGCCTTGGATATGTTGTTTTTCTTGACACTTTCTAGGCAATAACAATAATTTGAACCTTGAATTTATCGATATGTTATTGATCAACAATTTTACTCTAACTGCTATTGAGATCGGAAACATTGTAAATGAAAGTAATGAAAAGGAATATTGTGAGCACAACTAATATTCAATTTATGATGAGGAATGATAGATGCTTATACGAATGCAGTTCGAACTATGTAAAATAAAAATATACTGTTTAAAACTTTAGAAGATGGATGTGACATTTGAATGTGACATTTTTCCTATTCGGTAGGAATCAACACGTAAACCAGGTACGAATGTGATAAATGTTGAGAATTTCGTTTTGATTAAAATACAATATTTTTGCAATTAGTTTTAATTAATATTTGGTAAAAGACTAATATTCTTGTATATGAAACTTCTTTAAATTTTGAGTTTATTATTTTTTTGTCCAAATATGTTGTTTCTTTGTCATTCTTTTATAGTACATATACATTGGGCGAACAAAAAGGTGAATTTCGAAATACAACTTCTTATTCCATTGGTGGGTGTCCTATACTTATGACTGTCGAAAACTTATCGATAAGATGGTATCCAGATGGAGCATTGAAATTATGAGGTATCGGTTGAGAAATATTCATTCTAAAAGTATTAGTACTATTTTGAATTTCATAGTTTGATATTACTCTCTGGTATTGCTGTAACAAACTTTTGAAAGAGCAATAAATAATTAATCGAATAGTTATATTTACATCTACTATAATTTCTTTTGTTAAAATACATCAATTTTAGTAAAAACACAGTATTATATGCAGATCTATCCATATGGAATTTTCTGAAAGATTTTTTAGGGATTTCTATTGATTTTATTATTGTCGTACTTGTAAGTAACGGATAAACTTTCTGTTTATATTAAAGCTACAGAATTGTGCCATACCCCATCCAAAACTAATTATGAAAATATTACAATATGTAGTATTTTTTTATAATTAGTTTCAACCGGCACCTTCATTGGTAGGGGTTATTATATTATTTAAAAAAATTGAATTAAAGTATACTATTAACCATTTTATTTTTAATAAAATGATTGATGATCTTTTATATGACTTCATTGGAGATGTTTTTATACAAAAGATAATACGGGTTCTAGTTTTAGTTAAAAAGGTGATAAATATTATTTAAAGCAAAATTAAATTGTATATAACTTTCCTGATATAAATCGTAAATTTTGTGTTTGTCTGTTTTTTATTGCTTGTTTTAGCACTGTCCAGCTGCATGAAAATGAAATTGTTTATTCTGAAAAGCATAGGTGAAGGAAAGAACGTGTTGTTCAGTCAGTGCTTGTTTACGGTCCATTTTAGGGTATAAGGATAACGTTGTTTAATCATCTTTATTATGTAATAGTGAAGTGTCTGCCGCTTTTTGCAGCCGAATAATCCATTAGATGGTCCTCATAAGTCAATAGCGATACGGTAAATGATAGTTTTAAGATACGATAACTAAAAGCCAACTGAATTATGGAGAACTAAATATAAATATTATTAATTAATTTGTTAACATATATAATTATGATTTTGTGCTTTATCATCGCTTTTTATATAAAATTAAATATTTTTGAAATTAACAGATTACATACTCAATTCTTGGTTTGAATTTAAAGTTTCAAGTGTAATGATAACAAGCTCATGATTCTGCTCAGTATGAAAACCTAGAGATTTAATATTTTATAGCATGAATAAATGTACGGTTATATAATTCATATATTTATATACTTGTGGTATTTGTCCTGCCTTTAATAATATTTTTTTAGGAGTTTACCTTCCATTCTGTAAGAGAAGATGAATATGATGGTAGAAGAAATTTAAATGTACGAATCAGTATCATGGCGTCTTATTTGGTCTGTCTTTTGATTTCGACACTAGCTTACTTAGTTGACTGAGTGTGTCACGGCCAGTCAGGGACTGAACGAATCTTAGAGATGAATATGGAAGGTATACAGTTTTATTGACCTATTTGCCTTGGATATGTTGTTTTTCTTGACACTTTCTAGGCAATAACAATAATTTGAACCTTGAATTTATCGATATGTTATTGATCAACAATTTTACTCTAACTGCTATTGAGATCGGAAACATTGTAAATGAAAGTAATGAAAAGGAATATTGTGAGCACAACTAATATTCAATTTATGATGAGGAATGATAGATGCTTATACGAATGCAGTTCGAACTATGTAAAAAAAAAATATACTGTTTAAAACTTTAGAAGATGGATGTGACATTTGAATGTGACATTTTTCCTATTCGGTAGGAATCAACACGTAAACCAGGTACGAATGTGATAAATGTTGAGAATTTCGTTTTGATTAAAATACAATATTTTTGCAATTAGTTTTAATTAATATTTGGTAAAAGACTAATATTCTTGTATATGAAACTTCTTTAAATTTTGAGTTTATTATTTTTTTGTCCAAATATGTTGTTTCTTTGTCATTCTTTTATAGTACATATACATTGGGCGAACAAAAAGGTGAATTTCGAAATACAACTTCTTATTCCATTGGTGGGTGTCCTATACTTATGACTGTCGAAAACTTATCGATAAGATGGTATCCAGATGGAGCATTGAAATTATGAGGTATCGGTTGAGAAATATTCATTCTAAAAGTATTAGTACTATTTTGAATTTCATAGTTTGATATTACTCTCTGGTATTGCTGTAACAAACTTTTGAAAGAGCAATAAATAATTAATCGAATAGTTATATTTACATCTACTATAATTTCTTTTGTTAAAATACATCAATTTTAGTAAAAACGCAGTATTATATGCAGATCTATCCATATGGAATTTTCTGAAAGATTTTTTAGGGATTTCTATTGATTTTATTATTGTCGTACTTGTAAGTAACGGATAAACTTTCTGTTTATATTAAAGCTACAGAATTGTGCCATACCCCATCCAAAACTAATTATGAAAATATTACAATATGTAGTATTTTTTTATAATTAGTTTCAACCGGCACCTTCATTGGTAGGGGTTATTATATTATTTAAAAAAATTGAATTAAAGTATACTATTAACCATTTTATTTTTAATAAAATGATTGATGATCTTTTATATGACTTCATTGGAGATGTTTTTATACAACATTTGATAATACGGGTTCTAGTTTTAGTTAAAAAGGTGATAAATATTATTTAAAGCAAAATTAAATTGTATATAACTTTCCTGATATAAATCGTAAATTTTGTGTTTGTCTGTTTTTTATTGCTTGTTTTAGCACTGTCCAGCTGCATGAAAATGAAATTGTTTATTCTGAAAAGCATAGGTGAAGGAAAGAACGTGTTGTTCAGTCAGTGCTTGTTTACGGTCCATTTTAGGGTATAAGGATAACGTTGTTTAATCATCTTTATTATGTAATAGTGAAGTGTCTGCCGCTTTTTGCAGCCGAATAATCCATTAGATGGTCCTCATAAGTCAATAGCGATACGGTAAATGATAGTTTTAAGATACGATAACTAAAAGCCAACTGAATTATGGAGAACTAAATATAAATATTATTAATTAATTTGTTAACATATATAATTATGATTTTGTGCTTTATCATCGCTTTTTATATAAAATTAAATATTTTTGAAATTAACAGATTACATACTCAATTCTTGGTTTGAATTTAAAGTTTCAAGTGTAATGATAACAAGCTCATGATTCTGCTCAGTATGAAAACCTAGAGATTTAATATTTTATAGCATGAATAAATGTACGGTTATATAATTCATATATTTATATACTTGTGGTATTTGTCCTGCCTTTAATAATATTTTTTTAGGAGTTTACCTTCCATTCTGTAAGAGAAGATGAATATGATGGTAGAAGAAATTTAAATGTACGAATCAGTATCATGGCGTCTTATTTGGTCTGTCTTTTGATTTCGACACTAGCTTACTTAGTTGACTGAGTGTGTCACGGCCAGTCAGGGACTGAACGAATCTTAGAGATGAATATGGAAGGTATACAGTTTTATTGACCTATTTGCCTTGGATATGTTGTTTTTCTTGACACTTTCTAGGCAATAACAATAATTTGAACCTTGAATTTATCGATATGTTATTGATCAACAATTTTACTCTAACTGCTATTGAGATCGGAAACATTGTAAATGAAAGTAATGAAAAGGAATATTGTGAGCACAACTAATATTCAATTTATGATGAGGAATGATAGATGCTTATACGAATGCAGTTCGAACTATGTAAAAAAAAAATATACTGTTTAAAACTTTAGAAGATGGATGTGACATTTGAATGTGACATTTTTCCTATTCGGTAGGAATCAACACGTAAACCAGGTACGAATGTGATAAATGTTGAGAATTTCGTTTTGATTAAAATACAATATTTTTGCAATTAGTTTTAATTAATATTTGGTAAAAGACTAATATTCTTGTATATGAAACTTCTTTAAATTTTGAGTTTATTATTTTTTTGTCCAAATATGTTGTTTCTTTGTCATTCTTTTATAGTACATATACATTGGGCGAACAAAAAGGTGAATTTCGAAATACAACTTCTTATTCCATTGGTGGGTGTCCTATACTTATGACTGTCGAAAACTTATCGATAAGATGGTATCCAGATGGAGCATTGAAATTATGAGGTATCGGTTGAGAAATATTCATTCTAAAAGTATTAGTACTATTTTGAATTTCATAGTTTGATATTACTCTCTGGTATTGCTGTAACAAACTTTTGAAAGAGCAATAAATAATTAATCGAATAGTTATATTTACATCTACTATAATTTCTTTTGTTAAAATACATCAATTTTAGTAAAAACGCAGTATTATATGCAGATCTATCCATATGGAATTTTCTGAAAGATTTTTTAGGGATTTCTATTGATTTTATTATTGTCGTACTTGTAAGTAACGGATAAACTTTCTGTTTATATTAAAGCTACAGAATTGTGCCATACCCCATCCAAAACTAATTATGAAAATATTACAATATGTAGTATTTTTTTATAATTAGTTTCAACCGGCACCTTCATTGGTAGGGGTTATTATATTATTTAAAAAAATTGAATTAAAGTATACTATTAACCATTTTATTTTTAATAAAATGATTGATGATCTTTTATATGACTTCATTGGAGATGTTTTTATACAACATTTGATAATACGGGTTCTAGTTTTAGTTAAAAAGGTGATAAATATTATTTAAAGCAAAATTAAATTGTATATAACTTTCCTTATATAAATCGTAAATTTTGTGTTTGTCTGTTTTTTATTGCTTGTTTTAGCACTGTCCAGCTGCATGAAAATGAAATTGTTTATTCTGAAAAGCATAGGTGAAGGAAAGAACGTGTTGTTCAGTCAGTGCTTGTTTACGGTCCATTTTAGGCTATAAGGCTAACGTTGTTTAATCATCTTTATTATGTAATAGTGAAGTGTCTGCCGCTTTTTGCAGCCGAATAATCCATTAGATGGTCCTCATAAGTCAATAGCGATACGGTAAATGATAGTTTTAAGATACGATAACTAAAAGCCTACTGAATTATGGAGAACTAAATATAAATATTATTAATTAATTTGTTAACATATATAATTATGATTTTGTGCTTTAACATTGCTTTTTATATAACATTAAATATTTTTGTAATTAACAGATTACATACTCAATTCTTGGTTTGAATTTAAAGTTTCAAGTGTAATGATAAGAAGCTCATGATTGTGCTCAGTATGAAAACCTAGAGATTTAATATTTTATAGCATGAATAAATGTACGGTTATATAATTCATATATTTATATACTTGTGGTATTTGTCCTGCCTTTAATAATATTTTTTTAGGAGTTTACCTTCCATTCTGTAAGAGGAGATTAATATGATGGTAGAAGAAATTTAAATGTACGAATCAGTATCATGGCGTCTTATTTGGTCTGTCTTTTGATTTTGACACTAGCTTACTTAGTTGACTGAGTGTGTCACGGCCAGTCAGGGACTGAACGAATCTTAGAGATGAATATGGAAGGTATACAGTTTTATTGACCTATTTGCCTTGGATATGTTGTTTTTCTTGACACTTTCTAGGCAATAACAATAATTTGAACCTTGAATTTATCGATATGTTATTGATCAACAATTTTACTCTAACTGCTATTGAGATCGGAAACATTGTAAATGAAAGTAATGAAAAGGAATATTGTGAGCACAACTAATATTCAATTTATGATGAGGAATGATAGATGCTTATACGAATGCAGTTCGAACTATGTAAAAAAAAAATATACTGTTTAAAACTTTAGAAGATGGATGTGACATTTGAATGTGACATTTTTCCTATTTGGTAGGAATCAACACGTAAACCAGGTACGAATGTGATAAATGTTGAGAATTTCGTTTTGATTAAAATACAATATTTTTGCAATTAGTTTTAATTAATATTTAGTAAAAGACTAATATTCTTGTATATGAAACTTCTTTAAAGTTTGAGTTTATTATTTTTTTGTCCAAATATGTTGTTTCTTTGTCATGCTTTTATAGTACATATACATTGGGCGAACAAAAAAGTGAATTTCGATATACAACTTCTTATTCCATTGGTGGGTGTCCTATACTTATGACTGTCGAAAACTTATTGAGAAGATGGTATCCAGATGGAGCATTGAAATTATGAGGTATCGGTTGAGAAATATTCATTCTAAAAGTATTAGTACTATTTTGAATTTCATAGTTTGATATTACTCTCTGGTATTGCTGTAACAAACTTTTGAAAGAGCAATAAATAATTAATCGAATAGTTATATTTACATCTACTATAATTTCTTTTGTTAAAATACATCAATTTTAGTAAAAACGCAGTATTATATGCAGATCTATCCATATGGAATTTTCTGAAAGATTTTTTAGGGATTTCTATTGATTTTATTATTGTCGTACTTGTAAGTAACGGATAAACTTTCTGTTTATATTAAAGCTACAGAATTGTGCCATACCCCATCCAAAACTAATTATGAAAATATTACAATATGTAGTATTTTTTTATAATTAGTTTCAACCGGCACCTTCATTGGTAGGGGTTATTATATTATTTAAAAAAATTGAATTAAAGTATACTATTAACCATTTTATTTTTAATAAAATGATTGATGATCTTTTATATGACTTCATTGGAGATGTTTTTATACAACATTTGATAATACGGGTTCTAGTTTTAGTTAAAAAGGTGATAGATATTATTTAAAGCAAAATTAAATTGTATATAACTTTCCTTATATAAATCGTAAATTTTGTGTTTGTTGTTTTTTATTGCTTGTTTTAGCACTGTCCAGCTGCATGAAAATGAAATTGTTTATTCTGAAAAGCATAGGTGAAGGAAAGAACGTGTTGTTCAGTCAGTGCTTGTTTACGGTCCATTTTAGGCTATAAGGCTAACGTTGTTTACTCATCTTTATTATGTAATAGTGAAGTGTCTGCCGCTTTTTGCAGCCGAATAATCCATTAGATGGTCCTCATAAGTCAATAGCGATACGGTAAATGATAGTTTTAAGATACGATAACTAAAAGCCAACTGAATTATGGAGAACTAAATATAAATATTATTAATTAATTTGTTAACATATATAATTATGATTTTGTGCTTTATCATTGCTTTTTATATAAAATTAAATATTTTTGAAATTAACAGATTACATACTCAATTCTTGGTTTGAATTTAAAGTTTCAAGTGTAATGATAACAAGCTCATGATTCTGCTCAGTATGAAAACCTAGAGATTTAATACTTTATAGCATGAATAAAAGTACGGTTATATAATTCATATATTTATATACTTGTGGTATTTGTCCTGCCTTTAATAATATTTTTTTAGGAGTTTACCTTCCATTCTGTAAGAGAAGATGAATATGATGGTAGAAGAAATTTAAATGTACGAATCAGTATCATGGCGTCTTATTTGGTCTGTCTTTTGATTTCGACACTAGCTTACTTAGTTGACTGAGTGTGTCACGGCCAGTCAGGGACTGAACGAATCTTAGAGATGAATATGGAAGGTATACAGTTTTATTGACCTATTTGCCTTGGATATGTTGTTTTTCTTGACACTTTCTAGGCAATAACAATAATTTGAACCTTGAATTTATCGATATGTTATTGATCAACAATTTTACTCTAACTGCTATTGAGATTGGAAACATTGTAAATGAAAGTAATGAAAAGGAATATTGTGAGCACAACTAATATTCAATTTATGATGAGGAATGATAGATGCTTATACGAATGCAGTTCGAACTATGTAAAAAAAAAATATACTGTTTAAAACTTTAGAAGATGGATGTGACATTTGAATGTGACATTTTTCCTATTCGGTAGGAATCAACACGTAAACCAGGTACGAATGTGATAAATGTTGAGAATTTCGTTTTGATTAAAATACAATATTTTTGCAATTAGTTTTAATTAATATTTGGTAAAAGACTAATATTCTTGTATATGAAACTTCTTTAAATTTTGAGTTTATTATTTTTTTGTCCAAATATGTTGTTTCTTTGTCATTCTTTTATAGTACATATACATTGGGCGAACAAAAAAGTGAATTTCGAAATACAACTTCTTATTCCATTGGTGGGTGTCCTATACTTATGACTGTCGAAAACTTATCGATAAGATGGTATCCAGATGGAGCATTGAAATTATGAGGTATCGGTTGAGAAATATTCATTCTAAAAGTATTAGTACTATTTTGAATTTCATAGTTTGATATTACTCTCTGGTATTGCTGTAACAAACTTTTGAAAGAGCAATAAATAATTAATTGAATAGTTATATTTACATCTACTATAATTTCTTTTGTTAAAATACATCAATTTTAGTAAAAACGCAGTATTATATGCAGATCTATCCATATGGAATTTTCTGAAAGATTTTTTAGGGATTTCTATTGATTTTATTATTGTCGTACTTGTAAGTAACGGATAAACTTTCTGTTTATATTAAAGCTACAGAATTGTGCCATACCCCATCCAAAACTAATTATGAAAATATTACAATATGTAGTATTTTTTTATAATTAGTTTCAACCGGCACCTTCATTGGTAGGGGTTATTATATTATTTAAAAAAATTGAATTAAAGTATACTATTAACCATTTTATTTTTAATAAAATGATTGATGATCTTTTATATGACTTCATTGGAGATGTTTTTATACAACATTTGATAATACGGGTTCTAGTTTTAGTTAAAAAGGTGATAAATATTATTTAAAGCAAAATTAAATTGTATATAACTTTCCTGATATAAATCGTAAATTTTGTGTTTGTCTGTTTTTTATTGCTTGTTTTAGCACTGTCCAGCTGCATGAAAATGAAATTGTTTATTCGGAAAAGCATAGGTGAAGGAAAGAACGTGTTGTTCAGTCAGTGCTTGTTTACGGTCCATTTTAGGCTATAAGGCTAACGTTGTTTAATCATCTTTATTATGTAATAGCGAAGTGTCTGCCGCTTTTTGCAGCCGAATAATCCATTAGATGGTCCTCATAAGTCAATAGCGATACGGTAAATGATAGTTTTAAGATACGATAACTAAAAGCCAACTGAATTATGGAGAACTAAATATAAATATTATTAATTAATTTGTTAACATATATAATTATGATTTTGTGCTTTATCATTGCTTTTTATATAAAATTAAATATTTTTGAAATTAACAGATTACATACTCAATTCTTGGTTTGAATTTAAAGTTTCAAGTGTAATGATAACAAGCTCATGATTCTGCTCAGTATGAAAACCTAGAGATTTAATATTTTATAGCATGAATAAAAGTACGGTTATATAATTCATATATTTATATACTTGTGGTATTTGTCCTGCCTTTAATAATATTTTTTTAGGAGTTTACCTTTCATTCTGTAAGAGAAGATGAATATGATGGTAGAAGAAATTTAAATGTACGAATCAGTATCATGGCGTCTTATTTGGTCTGTCTTTTGATTTCGACACTAGCTTACTTAGTTGACTGAGTGTGTCACGGCCAGTCAGGGACTGAACGAATCTTAGAGATGAATATGGAAGGTATACAGTTTTATTGACCTATTTGCCTTGGATATGTTGTTTTTCTTGACACTTTCTAGGCAATAACAATAATTTGAACCTTGAATTTATCGATATGTTATTGATCAACAATTTTACTCTAACTGCTATTGAGATCAGAAACATTGTAAATGAAAGTAATGAAAAGGAATATTGTGAGCACAACTAATATTCAATTTATGATGAGGAATGATAGATGCTTATACGAATGCAGTTCGAACTATGTAAAAAAAAAATATACTGTTTAAAACTTTAGAAGATGGATGTGACATTTGAATGTGACATTTTTCCTATTCGGTAGGAATCAACACGTAAACCAGGTACGAATGTGATAAATGTTGAGAATTTCGTTTTGATTAAAATACAATATTTTTGCAATTAGTTTTAATTAATATTTGGTAAAAGAGTAATATTCATGTATATGAAAGTTCTTTAAATTTTGAGTTTATTATTTTTTTGTCCAAATATGTTGTTTCTTTGTCATGCTTTTATAGTACATATACATTGGGCGAACAAAAAAGTGAATTTCGATATACAACTTCTTATTCCATTGGTGGGTGTCCTATACTTATGACTGTCGAAAACTTATTGAGAAGATGGTATCCAGATGGAGCATTGAAATTATGAGGTATCGGTTGAGAAATATTCATTCTAAAAGTATTAGTACTATTTTGAATTTCATAGTTTGATATTACTCTCTGGTATTGCTGTAACAAACTTTTGAAAGAGCAATAAATAATTAATCGAATAGTAATATTTACATCTACTATAATTTCTTTTGTTAAAATACATCAATTTTAATAGAAACGCATTATTATATGCAGATCTATCCATATGGAATTTTCTGAAAGATTTTTTAGGGATTTCTATTGATTTTATTATTGTCTTACTTGTAAGTAACGGATAAACTTTCTGTTTATATTAAAGCTACAGAATTGTGCCATACCCCATCCAAAACTAATTATGAAAATATTACAATATGTAGTATTTTTTTATAATTAGTTTCAACCGGCCCCTTCATTGGTAGGGGTAATTATATTATTTAAAAAAATTGAATTAAAGTATACTATTAACCATTTTATTTTTAATAAAATGATTGATGATCTTTTATATGACTTCATTGGAGATGTTTTTATACAACATTTGATAATACGGGTTCTAGTTTTAGTTAAAAAGGTGATAAATATTATTTAAAGCAAAATTAAATTGTATATAACTTTCCTGATATAAATCGTAAATTTTGTGTTTGTCTGTTTTTTATTGCTTGTTTTAGCACTGTCCAGCTGCATGAAAATGAAATTGTTTATTCTGAAAAGCATAGGTGAAGGAAAGAACGTGTTGTTCAGTCAGTGCTTGTTTACGGTCCATTTTAGGCTATAAGGCTAACGTTGTTTAATCATCTTTATTATGTAATAGCGAAGTGTCTGCCGCTTTTTGCAGCCGAATAATCCATTAGATGGTCCTCATAAGTCAATAGCGATACGGTAAATGATAGTTTTAAGATACGATAACTAAAAGCCAACTGAATTATGGAGAACTAAATATAAATATTATTAATTAATTTGTTAACATATATAATTATGATTTTGTGCTTTATCATTGCTTTTTATATAAAATTAAATATTTTTGAAATTAACAGATTACATACTCAATTCTTGGTTTGAATTTAAAGTTTCAAGTGTAATGATAACAAGCTCATGATTCTGCTCAGTATGAAAACCTAGAGATTTAATATTTTATAGCATGAATAAAAGTACGGTTATATAATTCATATATTTATATACTTGTGGTATTTGTCCTGCCTTTAATAATATTTTTTTAGGAGTTTACCTTCCATTCTGTAAGAGAAGATGAATATGATGGTAGAAGAAATTTAAATGTACGAATCAGTATCATGGCGTCTTATTTGGTCTGTCTTTTGATTTCGACACTAGCTTACTTAGTTGACTGAGTGTGTCACGGCCAGTCAGGGACTGAACGAATCTTAGAGATGAATATGGAAGGTATACAGTTTTATTGACCTATTTGCCTTGGATATGTTGTTTTTCTTGACACTTTCTAGGCAATAACAATAATTTGAACCTTGAATTTATCGATATGTTATTGATCAACAATTTTACTCTAACTGCTATTGAGATTGGAAACATTGTAAATGAAAGTAATGAAAAGGAATATTGTGAGCACAACTAATATTCAATTTATGATGAGGAATGATAGATGCTTATACGAATGCAGTTCGAACTATGTAAAAAAAAAATATACTGTTTAAAACTTTAGAAGATGGATGTGACATTTGAATGTGACATTTTTCCTATTCGGTAGGAATCAACACGTAAACCAGGTACGAATGTGATAAATGTTGAGAATTTCGTTTTGATTAAAATACAATATTTTTGCAATTAGTTTTAATTAATATTTGGTAAAAGAGTAATATTCATGTATATGAAACTTCTTTAAATTTTGAGTTTATTATTTTTTTGTCCAAATATGTTGTTTCTTTGTCATGCTTTTATAGTACATATACATTGGGCGAACAAAAAAGTGAATTTCGATATACAACTTCTTATTCCATTGGTGGGTGTCCTATACTTATGACTGTCGAAAACTTATTGAGAAGATGGTATCCAGATGGAGCATTGAAATTATGAGGTATGGGTTGAGAAATATTCATTCTAAAAGTATTGGTACTATTTTGAATTTCTTAGTTTGATATTACTCTCTGGTATTGCTGTAACAAACTTTTGAAAGAGCAATAAATAATTAATTGAATAGTTATATTTACATCTACTATAATTTCTTTTGTTAAAATACATCAATTTTAGTAAAAACGCAGTATTATATGCAGATCTATCCATATGGAATTTTCTGAAAGATTTTTTAGGGATTTCTATTGATTTTATTATTGTCGTACTTGTAAGTAACGGATAAACTTTCTGTTTATATTAAAGCTACAGAATTGTGCCATACCCCATCCAAAACTAATTATGAAAATATTACAATATGTAGTATTTTTTTATAATTAGTTTCAACCGGCACCTTCATTGGTAGGGGTTATTATATTATTTAAAAAAATTGAATTAAAGTATACTATTAACCATTTTATTTTTAATAAAATGATTGATGATCTTTTATATGACTACATTGGAGATGTTTTTATACAACATTTGATAATACGGGTTCTAGTTTTAGTTAAAAAGGTGATAAATATTATTTAAAGCAAAATTAAATTGTATATAACTTTCCTGATATAAATCGTAAATTTTGTGTTTGTCTGTTTTTTATTGCTTGTTTTAGCACTGTCCAGCTGCATGAAAATGAAATTGTTTATTCTGAAAAGCATAGGTGAAGGAAAGAACGTGTTGTTCAGTCAGTGCTTGTTTACGGTCCATTTTAGGCTATAAGGCTAACGTTGTTTATTCATCTTTATTATGTAATAGCGAAGTGTCTGCCGCTTTTTGCAGCCGAATAATCCATTAGATGGTCCTCATAAGTCAATAGCGATACGGTAAATGATAGTTTTAAGATACGATAACTAAAAGCCAACTGAATTATGGAGAACTAAATATAAATATTATTAATTAATTTGTTAACATATATAATTATGATTTTGTGCTTTATCATTGCTTTTTATATAAAATTAAATATTTTTGAAATTAACAGATTACATACTCAATTCTTGGTTTGAATTTAAAGTTTCAAGTGTAATGATAACAAGCTCATGATTCTGCTCAGTATGAAAACCTAGAGATTTAATATTTTATAGCATGAATAAAAGTACGGTTATATAATTCATATATTTATATACTTGTGGTATTTGTCCTGCCTTTAATAATATTTTTTTAGGAGTTTACCTTCCATTGTGTAAGAGAAGATGAATATGATGGTAGAAGAAATTTAAATGTACGAATCAGTATCATGGCGTCTTATTTGGTCTGTCTTTTGATTTCGACACTAGCTTACTTAGTTGACTGAGTGTGTCACGGCCAGTCAGGGACTGAACGAATCTTAGAGATGAATATGGAAGGTATACAGTTTTATTGACCTATTTGCCTTGGATATGTTGTTTTTCTTGACACTTTCTAGGCAATAACAATAATTTGAACCTTGAATTTATCGATATGTTATTGATCAACAATTTTACTCTAACTGCTATTGAGATTGGAAACATTGTAAATGAAAGTAATGAAAAGGAATATTGTGAGCACAACTAATATTCAATTTATGATGAGGAATGATAGATGCTTATACGAATGCAGTTCGAACTATGTAAAAAAAAAATATACTGTTTAAAACTTTAGAAGATGGATGTGACATTTGAATGTGACATTTTTCCTATTCGGTAGGAATCAACACGTAAACCAGGTACGAATGTGATAAATGTTGAGAATTTCGTTTTGATTAAAATACAATATTTTTGCAATTAGTTTTAATTAATATTTGGTAAAAGAGTAATATTCATGTATATGAAACTTCTTTAAATTTTGAGTTTATTATTTTTTTGTCCAAATATGTTGTTTCTTTGTCATGCTTTTATAGTACATATACATTGGGCGAACAAAAAAGTGAATTTCGATATACAACTTCTTATTCCATTGGTGGGTGTCCTATACTTATGACTGTCGAAAACTTATTGAGAAGATGGTATCCAGATGGAGCATTGAAATTATGAGGTATCGGTTGAGAAATATTCATTCTAAAAGTATTAGTACTATTTTGAATTTCATAGTTTGATATTACTCTCTGGTATTGCTGTAACAAACTTTTGAAAGAGCAATAAATAATTAATTGAATAGTTATATTTACATCTACTATAATTTCTTTTGTTAAAATACATCAATTTTAGTAAAAACGCAGTATTATATGCAGATCTATCCATATGGAATTTTCTGAAAGATTTTTTAGGGATTTCTATTGATTTTATTATTGTCGTACTTGTAAGTAACGGATAAACTTTCTGTTTATATTAAAGCTACAGAATTGTGCCATACCCCATCCAAAACTAATTATGAAAATATTACAATATGTAGTATTTTTTTATAATTAGTTTCAACCGGCACCTTCATTGGTAGGGGTTATTATATTATTTAAAAAAATTGAATTAAAGTATACTATTAACCATTTTATTTTTAATAAAATGATTGATGATCTTTTATATGACTACATTGGAGATGTTTTTATACAACATTTGATAATACGGGTTCTAGTTTTAGTTAAAAAGGTGATAAATATTATTTAAAGCAAAATTAAATTGTATATAACTTTCCTGATATAAATCGTAAATTTGGTGTTTGTCTGTTTTTTATTGCTTGTTTTAGCACTGTCCAGCTGCATGAAAATGAAATTGTTTATTCTGAAAAGCATAGGTGAAGGAAAGAACGTGTTGTTCAGTCAGTGCTTGTTTACGGTCCATTTTAGGCTATAAGGCTAACGTTGTTTATTCATCTTTATTATGTAATAGCGAAGTGTCTGCCGCTTTTTGCAGCCGAATAATCCATTAGATGGTCCTCATAAGTCAATAGCGATACGGTAAATGATAGTTTTAAGATACGATAACTAAAAGTCAACTGAATTATGGAGAACTAAATATAAATATTATTAATTAATTTGTTAACATATATAATTATGATTTTGTGCTTTATCATTGCTTTTTATATAAAATTAAATATTTTTGAAATTAACAGATTACATACTCAATTCTTGGTTTGAATTTAAAGTTTCAAGTGTAATGATAACAAGCTCATGATTCTGCTCAGTATGAAAACCTAGAGATTTAATATTTTATAGCATGAATAAAAGTACGGTTATATAATTCATATATTTATATACTTGTGGTATTTGTCCTGCCTTTAATAATATTTTTTTAGGAGTTTACCTTCCATTCTGTAAGAGAAGATGAATATGATGGTAGAAGAAATTTAAATGTACGAATCAGTATCATGGCGTCTTATTTGGTCTGTCTTTTGATTTCGACACTAGCTTACTTAGTTGACTGAGTGTGTCACGGCCAGTCAGGGACTGAACGAATCTTAGAGATGAATATGGAAGGTATACAGTTTTATTGACCTATTTGCCTTGGATATGTTGTTTTTCTTGACACTTTCTAGGCAATAACAATAATTTGAACCTTGAATTTATCGATATGTTATTGATCAACAATTTTAATCTAACTGCTATTGAGATCGGAAACATTGTAAATGAAAGTAATGAAAAGGAATATTGTGAGCACAACTAATATTCAATTTATGATGAGGAATGATAGATGCATATACGAATGCAGTTCGAACTATGTAAAAAAAAAATATACTGTTTAAAACTTTAGAAGATGGATGTGACATTTGAATGTGACATTTTTCCTATTCGGTAGGAATCAACACGTAAACCAGGTACGAATGTGATAAATGTTGAGAATTTCGTTTTGATTAAAATACAATATTTTTGCAATTAGTTTTAATTAGTATTTGGTAAAAGAGTAATATTCTTGTATATGAAACTTCTTTAAATTTTGAGTTTATTATTTTGTTGTCCAAATATGTTGTTTCTTTGTCATGCTTTTATAGTACATATACATTGGGCGAACAAAAAAGTGAATTTCGAAATACAACTTCTTATTCTATTGGTGGGTGTCCTATACTTATGACTGTCGAAAACTTATCGATAAGATGGTATCCAGATGGAGCATTGAAATTATGAGGTATCGGTTGAGAAATATTCATTCTAAAAGTATTAGTAGTATTTTGAATTTCATAGTGTGATATTACTCTCTGGTATTGCTGTAACAAACTTTTGAAAGAGCAATAAATAATTAATCGAATAGTTATATTTACATCTACTATAATTTCTTTTGTTAAAATACATCAATTTTAATAAAAACCCATTATTATATGCAGATCTATCTATATGGAATTTTCTGAAAGATTTTTTAGGGATTTCTATTGATTTTATTATTGTCGTACTTGTAAGTAACGGATAAACTTTCTGTTTACATTAAAGCTACAGAATTGTGCCATACCCCATCCAAAACTAATTATGAAAATATTACAATATGTAGTATTTTTTTATAATTAGTTTCAACCGGCACCTTCATTGGTAGGGGTTATTATATTATTTAAAAAAATTTAATTAAAGTATACTATTAACCATTTTATTTTTAATAAAATGATTGATGATCTTTTATATGACTTCATTGGAGATGTTTTTATACAACATTTGATAATACGGGTTCTAGTTTTAGTTAAAAAGGTGATAAATATTATTTAAAGCAAAATTAAATTGTATATAACTTTCCTGATATAAATCGTAAATTTTGTGTTTGTCTGTTTTTTATTGCTTGTTTTAGCACTGTCCAGCTGCATGAAAATGAAATTGTTTATTCTGAAAAGCATAGGTGAAGGAAAGAACGTGTTGTTCAGTCAGTGCTTGTTTACGGTCCATTTTAGGCTATAAGGCTAACGTTGTTTAATCATCTTTACTATGTAATAGGGAAGTGTCTGCCGCTTTTTGCAGCCGAATAATCCATTAGATGGTCCTCATAAGTCAATAGCGATACGGTAAATGATAGTTTTAAGATACGATAACTAAAAGCCTACTGAATTATGGAGAACTAAATATAAATATTATTAATTAATTTGTTAACATATATAATTATGATTTTGTGCTTTAACATTGCTTTTTATATAACATTAAATATTTTTGAAATTAACAGATTACATACTCAATTCTTGGTTTGAATTTAAAGTTTCAAGTGTAATGATAAGAAGCTCATGATTCTGCTCAGTATGAAAACCTAGAGATTTAATATTTTATAGCATGAATAAATGTACGGTTATATAATTCATATATTTATATACTTGTGGTATTTGTCCTGCCTTTAATAATATTTTTTTAGGAGTTTACCTTCCATTCTGTAAGAGAAGATGAATATGATGGTAGAAGAAATTTAAATGTACGAATCAGTATCATGGCGTCTTATTTGGTCTGTCTTTTGATTTCGACACTAGCTTACTTAGTTGACTGAGTGTGTCACGGCCAGTCAGGGACTGAACGAATCTTAGAGATGAATATGGAAGGTATACAGTTTTATTGACCTATTTGCCTTGGATATGTTGTTTTTCTTGACACTTTCTAGGCAATAACAATAATTTGAACCTTGAATTTATCGATATGTTATTGATCAACAATTTTACTCTAACTGCTATTGAGATCGGAAACATTCTGATATTCAATTTATGATGAGGAATGATAGATGCTTATACGAATGCAGTTCGAACTATGTAAAAAAAAAATATACTGTTTAAAACTTTAGAAGATGGATGTGACATTTGAATGTGACAATTTTCCTATTCGGTAGGAATCAACACGTAAACCAGGTACGAATGTGATAAATGTTGAGAATTTCGTTTTGATTAAAATACAATATTTTTGCAATTAGTTTTAATTAATATTTGGTAAAAGACTAATATTCTTGTATATGAAACTTCTTTAAATTTTGAGTTTATTATTTTTTTGTCCAAATATGTTGTTTCTTTGTCATGGTTTAATAGTACATATACATTGGGCGAACAAAAAAGTGAATTTCGATATACAACTTCTTATTCCATTGGTGGGTGTCCTATACTTATGACTGTCGAAAACTTATTGAGAAGATGGTATCCAGATGGAGCATTGAAATTATGAGGTATCGGTTGAGAAATATTCATTCTAAAAGTATTAGTACTATTTTGAATTTCATAGTTTGATATTACTCTCTGGTATTGCTGTAACAAACTTTTGAAAGAACAATAAATAATTAATTAAATAGTTATATTTACATCTACTATAATTTCTTTTGTTAAAATACATCAATTTTAGTAAAAACGCAGTATTATATGCAGATCTATCCATATGGAATTTTCTGAAAGATTTTTTAGGGATTTCTATTGATTTTATTATTGTCGTACTTGTAAGTAACGGATAAACTTTCTGTTTATATTAAAGCTACAGAATTGTGCCATACCCCATCCAAAACTAATTATGAAAATATTACAATATGTAGTATTTTTTTATAATTAGTTTCAACCGGCACCTTCATTGGTAGGGGTTATTATATTATTTAAAAAAATTGAATTAAAGTATACTATTAACCATTTTATTTTTAATAAAATGATTGATGATCTTTTATATGACTTCATTGGAGATGTTTTTATACAACATTTGATAATACGGGTTCTAGTTTTAGTTAAAAAGGTGATAAATATTATTTAAAGCAAAATTAAATTGTATATAACTTTCCTGATATAAATCGTAAATTTTGTGTTTGTCTGTTTTTTATTGCTTGTTTTAGCACTGTCCAGCTGCATGAAAATGAAATTGTTTATTCTGAAAAGCATAGGTGAAGGAAAGAACGTGTTGTTCAGTCAGTGCTTGTTTACGGTCCATTTTAGGGTATAAGGATAACGTTGTTTAATCATCTTTATTATGTAATAGTGAAGTGTCTGCTGCTTTTTGCAGCTGAATAATCCATTAGATGGTCCTCATAAGTCAATAGCGATATGGTAAATGATAGTTTTAAGATACGATAACTAAAAGCCAACTGAATTATGGAGAACTAAATATAAATATTATTAATTAATTTGTTAACATATATAATTATGATTTTGTGCTTTATCATTGCTTTTTATATACAATTAAATATTTTTGAAATTAACAGATTACATACTCAATTCTTGGTTTGAATTTAAAGTTTCAAGTGTAATGATAACAAGCTCATGATTCTGCTCAGTATGAAAACCTAGAGATTTAATATTTTATAGCATGAATAAAAGTATGGTTATATAATTCATATATTTATATACTTGTGGTATTTGTCCTGCCTTTAATAATATTTTTTTAGGAGTTTACCTTCCATTCTGTAAGAGAAGATGAATATGATGGTAGAAGAAATTTAAATGTACGAATCAGTATCATGGCGTCTTATTTGGTCTGTCTTTTGATTTCGACACTAGCTTACTTAGTTGACTGAGTGTGTCACGGCCAGTCAGGGACTGAACGAATCTTAGAGATGAATATGGAAGGTATACAGTTTTATTGACCTATTTGCCTTGGATATGTTGTTTTTCTTGACACTTTCTAGGCAATAACAATAATTTGAACCTTGAATTTATCGATATGTTATTGATCAACAATTTTACTCTAACTGCTATTGAGATTGGAAACATTGTAAATGAAAGTAATGAAAAGGAATATTGTGAGCACAACTAATATTCAATTTATGATGAGGAATGATAGATGCTTATACGAATGCAGTTCGAACTATGTAAAAAAAAAATATACTGTTTAAAACTTTAGAAGATGGATGTGACATTTGAATGTGACATTTTTCCTATTCGGTAGGAATCAACACGTAAACCAGGTACGAATGTGATAAATGTTGAGAATTTCGTTTTGATTAAAATACAATATTTTTGCAATTAGTTTTAATTAATATTTGGTAAAAGAGTAATATTCATGTATATGAAACTTCTTTAAATTTTGAGTTTATTATTTTTTTGTCCAAATATGTTGTTTCTTTGTCATGCTTTTATAGTACATATACATTGGGCGAACAAAAAAGTGAATTTCGATATACAACTTCTTATTCCATTGGTGGGTGTCCTATACTTATGACTGTCGAAAACTTATTGAGAAGATGGTATCCAGATGGAGCATTGAAATTATGAGGTATCGGTTGAGAAATATTCATTCTAAAAGTATTAGTACTATTTTGAATTTCATAGTTTGATATTACTCTCTGGTATTGCTGTAACAAACTTTTGAAAGAGCAATAAATAATTAATTGAATAGTTATATTTACATCTACTATAATTTCTTTTGTTAAAATACATCAATTTTAGTAAAAACGCAGTATTATATACAGATCTATCCATATGGAATTTTCTGAAAGATTTTTTAGGGATTTCTATTGATTTTATTATTGTCGTACTTGTAAGTAACGGATAAACTTTCTGTTTATATTAAAGCTACAGAATTTTGCCATACCCCATCCAAAACTAATTATGAAAATATTACAATATGTAGTATTTTTTTATAATTAGTTTCAACCGGCACCTTCATTGGTAGGGGTTATTATATTATTTAAAAAAATTGAATTAAAGTATACTATTAACCATTTTATTTTTAATAAAATGATTGATGATCTTTTATATGACTACATTGGAGATGTTTTTATACAACATTTGATAATACGGGTTCTAGTTTTAGTTAAAAAGGTGATAAATATTATTTAAAGCAAAATTAAATTGTATATAAATTTCCTGATATAAATCGTAAATTTTGTGTTTGTCTGTTTTTTATTGCTTGTTTTAGCACTGTCCAGCTGCATGAAAATGAAATTGTTTATTCTGAAAAGCATAGGTGAAGGAAAGAACGTGTTGTTCAGTCAGTGCTTGTTTACGGTCCATTTTAGGCTATAAGGCTAACGTTGTTTATTCATCTTTATTATGTAATAGCGAAGTGTCTGCCGCTTTTTGCAGCCGAATAATCCATTAGATGGTCCTCATAAGTCAATAGCGATACGGTAAATGATAGTTTTAAGATACGATAACTAAAAGCCAACTGAATTATGGAGAACTAAATATAAATATTATTAATTAATTTGTTAACATATATAATTATGATTTTGTGCTTTATCATTGCTTTTTATATAAAATTAAATATTTTTGAAATTAACAGATTACATACTCAATTCTTGGTTTGAATTTAAAGTTTCAAGTGTAATGATAACAAGCTCATGATTCTGCTCAGTATGAAAACCTAGAGATTTAATATTTTATAGCATGAATAAAAGTACGGTTATATAATTCATATATTTATATACTTGTGGTATTTGTCCTGCCTTTAATAATATTTTTTTAGGAGTTTACCTTCCATTGTGTAAGAGAAGATGAATATGATGGTAGAAGAAATTTAAATGTACGAATCAGTATCATGGCGTCTTATTTGGTCTGTCTTTTGATTTCGACACTAGCTTACTTAGTTGACTGAGTGTGTCACGGCCAGTCAGGGACTGAACGAATCTTAGAGATGAATATGGAAGGTATACAGTTTTATTGACCTATTTGCCTTGGATATGTTGTTTTTCTTGACACTTTCTAGGCAATAACAATAATTTGAACCTTGAATTTATCGATATGTTATTGATCAACAATTTTACTCTAACTGCTATTGAGATCGGAAACATTCTAATATTCAATTTATGATGAGGAATGATAGATGCTTATACGAATGCAGTTCGAACTATGTAAAAAAAAAATATACTGTTTAAAACTTTAGAAGATGGATGTGACATTTGAATGTGACAATTTTCCTATTCGGTAGGAATCAACACGTAAACCAGGTACGAATGTGATAAATGTTGAGAATTTCGTTTTGATTAAAATACAATATTTTTGCAATTAGTTTTAATTAATATTTGGTAAAAGACTAATATTCTTGTATATGAAACTTCTTTAAATTTTGAGTTTATTATTTTTTTGTCCAAATATGTTGTTTCTTTGTCATGGTTTTATAGTACATATACATTGGGCGAACAAAAAAGTGAATTTCGATATACAACTTCTTATTCCATTGGTGGGTGTCCTATACTTATGACTGTCGAAAACTTATTGAGAAGATGGTATCCAGATGGAGCATTGAAATTATGAGGTATCGGTTGAGAAATATTCATTCTAAAAGTATTAGTACTATTTTGAATTTCATAGTTTGATATTACTCTCTGGTATTGCTGTAACAAACTTTTGAAAGAACAATAAATAATTAATTAAATAGTTATATTTACATCTACTATAATTTCTTTTGTTAAAATACATCAATTTTAGTAAAAACGCAGTATTATATGCAGATCTATCCATATGGAATTTTCTGAAAGATTTTTTAGGGATTTCTATTGATTTTATTATTGTCGTACTTGTAAGTAACGGATAAACTTTCTGTTTATATTAAAGCTACAGAATTGTGCCATACCCCATCCAAAACTAATTATGAAAATATTACAATATGTAGTATTTTTTTATAATTAGTTTCAACCGGCACCTTCATTGGTAGGGGTTATTATATTATTTAAAAAAATTGAATTAAAGTATACTATTAACCATTTTATTTTTAATAAAATGATTGATGATCTTTTATATGACTTCATTGGAGATGTTTTTATACAACATTTGATAATACGGGTTCTAGTTTTAGTTAAAAAGGTGATAAATATTATTTAAAGCAAAATTAAATTGTATATAACTTTCCTGATATAAATCGTAAATTTTGTGTTTGTCTGTTTTTTATTGCTTGTTTTAGCACTGTCCAGCTGCATGAAAATGAAATTGTTTATTCTGAAAAGCATAGGTGAAGGAAAGAACGTGTTGTTCAGTCAGTGCTTGTTTACGGTCCATTTTAGGGTATAAGGATAACGTTGTTTAATCATCTTTATTATGTAATAGTGAAGTGTCTGCCGCTTTTTGCAGCTGAATAATCCATTAGATGGTCCTCATAAGTCAATAGCGATATGGTAAATGATAGTTTTAAGATACGATAACTAAAAGCCAACTGAATTATGGAGAACTAAATATAAATATTATTAATTAATTTGTTAACATATATAATTATGATTTTGTGCTTTATCATTGCTTTTTATATAAAATTAAATATTTTTGAAATTAACAGATTACATACTCAATTCTTGGTTTGAATTTAAAGTTTCAAGTGTAATGATAACAAGCTCATGATTCTGCTCAGTATGAAAACCTAGAGATTTAATATTTTATAGCATGAATAAAAGTATGGTTATATAATTCATATATTTATATACTTGTGGTATTTGTCCTGCCTTTAATAATATTTTTTTAGGAGTTTACCTTCCATTCTGTAAGAGAAGATGAATATGATGGTAGAAGAAATTTAAATGTACGAATCAGTATCATGGCGTCTTATTTGGTCTGTCTTTTGATTTCGACACTAGCTTACTTAGTTGACTGAGTGTGTCACGGCCAGTCAGGGACTGAACGAATCTTAGAGATGAATATGGAAGGTATACAGTTTTATTGACCTATTTGCCTTGGATATGTGGTTTTTCTTGACACTTTCTAGGCAATAACAATAATTTGAACCTTGAATTTATCGATATGTTATTGATCAACAATTTTACTCTAACTGCTATTGAGATCGGAAACATTGTAAATGAAAGTAATGAATAGGAATATTGTGAGCACAACTAATATTCAATTTATGATGAGGAATGATAGATGCTTATACGAATGCAGTTCGAACTATGTAAAAAAAAAATATACTGTTTAAAACTTTAGAAGATGGATGTGACATTTGAATGTGACAATTTTCCTATTCGGTAGGAATCAACACGTAAACCAGGTACGAATGTGATAAATGTTGAGAATTTCGTTTTGATTAAAATACAATATTTTTGCAATTAGTTTTAATTAATATTTGGTAAAAGAGTAATATTCTTGTATATGAAACTTCTTTAAATTTTGAGTTTATTATTTTTTTGTCCAAATATGTTGTTTCTTTGTCATGCTTTTATAGTACATATACATTGGGCGAACAAAAAAGTGAATTTCGATATACAACTTCTTATTCCATTGGTGGGTGTCCTATACTTATGACTGTCGAAAACTTATTGAGAAGATGGTATCCAGATGGAGCATTGAAATTATGAGGTATCGGTTGAGAAATATTCATTCTAAAAGTATTAGTAGTATTTTGAATTTCATAGTGTGATATTACTCTCTGGTATTGCTGTAACAAACTTTTGAAAGAGCAATAAATAATTAATCGAATAGTTATATTTACATCTACTATAATTTCTTTTGTTAAAATACATCAATTTTAATAAAAACCCATTATTATATGCAGATCTATCCATATGGAATTTTCTGAAAGATTTTTTAGGGATTTCTATTGATTTTATTAGTCGTACTTGTAAGCAACGGATAAACTTTCTGTTTACATTAAAGCTACAGAATTGTGCCATACCCCATCCAAAACTAATTATGAAAATATTACAATATGTAGTATTTTTTTATAATTAGTTTCAACCGGCACCTTCATTGGTAGGGGTTATTATATTATTTAAAAAAATTGAATTAAAGTATACTATTAACCATTTTATTTTTAATAAAATGATTGATGATCTTTTATATGACTTCATTGGAGATGTTTTTATACAACATTTGATAATACGGGTTCTAGTTTTAGTTAAAAAGGTGATAAATATTATTTAAAGCAAAATTAAATTGTATATAACTTTCCTGATATAAATCGTAAATTTTGTGTTTGTCTGTTTTTTATTGCTTGTTTTAGCACTGTCCAGCTGCATGAAAATGAAATTGTTTATTCTGAAAAGCATAGGTGAAGGAAAGAACGTGTTGTTCAGTCAGTGCTTGTTTACGGTCCATTTTAGGCTATAAGGCTAACGTTGTTTAATCATCTTTATTATGTAATAGGGAAGTGTCTGCCGCTTTTTGCAGCCGAATAATCCATTAGATGGTCCTCATAAGTCAATAGCGATACGGTAAATGATAGTTTTAAGATACGATAACTAAAAGCCTACTGAATTATGAGAACTAAATATAAATATTATTAATTAATTTGTTAACATATATAATTATGATTTTGTGCTTTAACATTGCTTTTTATATAACATTAAATATTTTTGAAATTAACAGATTACATACTCAATTCTTGGTTTGAATTTAAAGTTTCAAGTGTAATGATAAGAAGCTCATGATTCTGCTCAGTATGAAAACCTAGAGATTTAATATTTTATAGCATGAATAAATGTACGGTTATATAATTCATATATTTATATACTTGTGGTATTTGTCCTGCCTTTAATAATATTTTTTTAGGAGTTTACCTTCCATTCTGTAAGAGAAGATGAATATGATGGTAGAAGAAATTTAAATGTACGAATCAGTATCATGGCGTCTTATTTGGTCTGTCTTTTGATTTCGACACTAGCTTACTTAGTTGACTGAGTGTGTCACGGCCAGTCAGGGACTGAACGAATCTTAGAGATGAATATGGAAGGTATACAGTTTTATTGACCTATTTGCCTTGGATATGTTGTTTTTCTTGACACTTTCTAGGCAATAACAATAATTTGAACCTTGAATTTATCGATATGTTATTGATCAACAATTTTACTCTAACTGCTATTGAGATCGGAAACATTCTAATATTCAATTTATGATGAGGAATGATAGATGCTTATACGAATGCAGTTCGAACTATGTAAAAAAAAAATATACTGTTTAAAACTTTAGAAGATGGATGTGACATTTGAATGTGACAATTTTCCTATTCGGTAGGAATCAACACGTAAACCAGGTACGAATGTGATAAATGTTGAGAATTTCGTTTTGATTAAAATACAATATTTTTGCAATTAGTTTTAATTAATATTTGGTAAAAGACTAATATTCTTGTATATGAAACTTCTTTAAATTTTGAGTTTATTATTTTTTTGTCCAAATATGTTGTTTCTTTGTCATGGTTTTATAGTACATATACATTGGGCGAACAAAAAAGTGAATTTCGATATACAACTTCTTATTCCATTGGTGGGTGTCCTATACTTATGACTGTCGAAAACTTATTGAGAAGATGGTATCCAGATGGAGCATTGAAATTATGAGGTATCGGTTGAGAAATATTCATTCTAAAAGTATTAGTACTATTTTGAATTTCATAGTTTGATATTACTCTCTGGTATTGCTGTAACAAACTTTTGAAAGAACAATAAATAATTAATTAAATAGTTATATTTACATCTACTATAATTTCTTTTGTTAAAATACATCAATTTTAGTAAAAACGCAGTATTATATGCAGATCTATCCATATGGAATTTTCTGAAAGATTTTTTAGGGATTTCTATTGATTTTATTATTGTCGTACTTGTAAGTAACGGATAAACTTTCTGTTTATATTAAAGCTACAGAATTGTGCCATACCCCATCCAAAACTAATTATGAAAATATTACAATATGTAGTATTTTTTTATAATTAGTTTCAACCGGCACCTTCATTGGTAGGGGTTATTATATTATTTAAAAAAATTGAATTAAAGTATACTATTAACCATTTTATTTTTAATAAAATGATTGATGATCTTTTATATGACTTCATTGGAGATGTTTTTATACAACATTTGATAATACGGGTTCTAGTTTTAGTTAAAAAGGTGATAAATATTATTTAAAGCAAAATTAAATTGTATATAACTTTCCTGATATAAATCGTAAATTTTGTGTTTGTCTGTTTTTTATTGCTTGTTTTAGCACTGTCCAGCTGCATGAAAATGAAATTGTTTATTCTGAAAAGCATAGGTGAAGGAAAGAACGTGTTGTTCAGTCAGTGCTTGTTTACGGTCCATTTTAGGGTATAAGGATAACGTTGTTTAATCATCTTTATTATGTAATAGTGAAGTGTCTGCCGCTTTTTGCAGCTGAATAATCCATTAGATGGTCCTCATAAGTCAATAGCGATATGGTAAATGATAGTTTTAAGATACGATAACTAAAAGCCAACTGAATTATGGAGAACTAAATATAAATATTATTAATTAATTTGTTAACATATATAATTATGATTTTGTGCTTTATCATTGCTTTTTATATAAAATTAAATATTTTTGAAATTAACAGATTACATACTCAATTCTTGGTTTGAATTTAAAGTTTCAAGTGTAATGATAACAAGCTCATGATTCTGCTCAGTATGAAAACCTAGAGATTTAATATTTTATAGCATGAATAAAAGTATGGTTATATAATTCATATATTTATATACTTGTGGTATTTGTCCTGCCTTTAATAATATTTTTTTAGGAGTTTACCTTCCATTCTGTAAGAGAAGATGAATATGATGGTAGAAGAAATTTAAATGTACGAATCAGTATCATGGCGTCTTATTTGGTCTGTCTTTTGATTTCGACACTAGCTTACTTAGTTGACTGAGTGTGTCACGGCCAGTCAGGGACTGAACGAATCTTAGAGATGAATATGGAAGGTATACAGTTTTATTGACCTATTTGCCTTGGATATGTGGTTTTTCTTGACACTTTCTAGGCAATAACAATAATTTGAACCTTGAATTTATCGATATGTTATTGATCAACAATTTTACTCTAACTGCTATTGAGATCGGAAACATTGTAAATGAAAGTAATGAATAGGAATATTGTGAGCACAACTAATATTCAATTTATGATGAGGAATGATAGATGCTTATACGAATGCAGTTCGAACTATGTAAAAAAAAAATATACTGTTTAAAACTTTAGAAGATGGATGTGACATTTGAATGTGACAATTTTCCTATTCGGTAGGAATCAACACGTAAACCAGGTACGAATGTGATAAATGTTGAGAATTTCGTTTTGATTAAAATACAATATTTTTGCAATTAGTTTTAATTAATATTTGGTAAAAGAGTAATATTCTTGTATATGAAACTTCTTTAAATTTTGAGTTTATTATTTTTTTGTCCAAATATGTTGTTTCTTTGTCATGCTTTTATAGTACATATACATTGGGCGAACAAAAAAGTGAATTTCGATATACAACTTCTTATTCCATTGGTGGGTGTCCTATACTTATGACTGTCGAAAACTTATTGAGAAGATGGTATCCAGATGGAGCATTGAAATTATGAGGTATCGGTTGAGAAATATTCATTCTAAAAGTATTAGTAGTATTTTGAATTTCATAGTGTGATATTACTCTCTGGTATTGCTGTAACAAACTTTTGAAAGAGCAATAAATAATTAATCGAATAGTTATATTTACATCTACTATAATTTCTTTTGTTAAAATACATCAATTTTAATAAAAACCCATTATTATATGCAGATCTATCCATATGGAATTTTCTGAAAGATTTTTTAGGGATTTCTATTGATTTTATTAGTCGTACTTGTAAGTAACGGATAAACTTTCTGTTTACATTAAAGCTACAGAATTGTGCCATACCCCATCCAAAACTAATTATGAAAATATTACAATATGTAGTATTTTTTTATAATTAGTTTCAACCGGCACCTTCATTGGTAGGGGTTATTATATTATTTAAAAAAATTGAATTAAAGTATACTATTAACCATTTTATTTTTAATAAAATGATTGATGATCTTTTATATGACTTCATTGGAGATGTTTTTATACAACATTTGATAATACGGGTTCTAGTTTTAGTTAAAAAGGTGATAAATATTATTTAAAGCAAAATTAAATTGTATATAACTTTCCTGATATAAATCGTAAATTTTGTGTTTGTCTGTTTTTTATTGCTTGTTTTAGCACTGTCCAGCTGCATGAAAATGAAATTGTTTATTCTGAAAAGCATAGGTGAAGGAAAGAACGTGTTGTTCAGTCAGTGCTTGTTTACGGTCCATTTTAGGCTATAAGGCTAACGTTGTTTAATCATCTTTATTATGTAATAGGGAAGTGTCTGCCGCTTTTTGCAGCCGAATAATCCATTAGATGGTCCTCATAAGTCAATAGCGATACGGTAAATGATAGTTTTAAGATACGATAACTAAAAGCCTACTGAATTATGAGAACTAAATATAAATATTATTAATTAATTTGTTAACATATATAATTATGATTTTGTGCTTTAACATTGCTTTTTATATAACATTAAATATTTTTGAAATTAACAGATTACATACTCAATTCTTGGTTTGAATTTAAAGTTTCAAGTGTAATGATAAGAAGCTCATGATTCTGCTCAGTATGAAAACCTAGAGATTTAATATTTTATAGCATGAATAAATGTACGGTTATATAATTCATATATTTATATACTTGTGGTATTTGTCCTGCCTTTAATAATATTTTTTTAGGAGTTTACCTTCCATTCTGTAAGAGAAGATGAATATGATGGTAGAAGAAATTTAAATGTACGAATCAGTATCATGGCGTCTTATTTGGTCTGTCTTTTGATTTCGACACTAGCTTACTTAGTTGACTGAGTGTGTCACGGCCAGTCAGGGACTGAACGAATCTTAGAGATGAATATGGAAGGTATACAGTTTTATTGACCTATTTGCCTTGGATATGTTGTTTTTCTTGACACTTTCTAGGCAATAACAATAATTTGAACCTTGAATTTATCGATATGTTATTGATCAACAATTTTACTCTAACTGCTATTGAGATCGGAAACATTCTAATATTCAATTTATGATGAGGAATGATAGATGCTTATACGAATGCAGTTCGAACTATGTAAAAAAAAAATATACTGTTTAAAACTTTAGAAGATGGATGTGACATTTGAATGTGACAATTTTCCTATTCGGTAGGAATCAACACGTAAACCAGGTACGAATGTGATAAATGTTGAGAATTTCGTTTTGATTAAAATACAATATTTTTGCAATTAGTTTTAATTAATATTTGGTAAAAGACTAATATTCTTGTATATGAAACTTCTTTAAATTTTGAGTTTATTATTTTTTTGTCCAAATATGTTGTTTCTTTGTCATGGTTTTATAGTACATATACATTGGGCGAACAAAAAAGTGAATTTCGATATACAACTTCTTATTCCATTGGTGGGTGTCCTATACTTATGACTGTCGAAAACTTATTGAGAAGATGGTATCCAGATGGAGCATTGAAATTATGAGGTATCGGTTGAGAAATATTCATTCTAAAAGTATTAGTACTATTTTGAATTTCATAGTTTGATATTACTCTCTGGTATTGCTGTAACAAACTTTTGAAAGAACAATAAATAATTAATTAAATAGTTATATTTACATCTACTATAATTTCTTTTGTTAAAATACATCAATTTTAGTAAAAACGCAGTATTATATGCAGATCTAGCCATATGGAATTTTCTGAAAGATTTTTTAGGGATTTCTATTGATTTTATTATTGTCGTACTTGTAAGTAACGGATAAACTTTCTGTTTATATTAAAGCTACAGAATTGTGCCATACCCCATCCAAAACTAATTATGAAAATATTACAATATGTAGTATTTTTTTATAATTAGTTTCAACCGGCACCTTCATTGGTAGGGGTTATTATATTATTTAAAAAAATTGAATTAAAGTATACTATTAACCATTTTATTTTTAATAAAATGATTGATGATCTTTTATATGACTTCATTGGAGATGTTTTTATACAACATTTGATAATACGGGTTCTAGTTTTAGTTAAAAAGGTGATAAATATTATTTAAAGCAAAATTAAATTGTATATAACTTTCCTGATATAAATCGTAAATTTTGTGTTTGTCTGTTTTTTATTGCTTGTTTTAGCACTGTCCAGCTGCATGAAAATGAAATTGTTTATTCTGAAAAGCATAGGTGAAGGAAAGAACGTGTTGTTCAGTCAGTGCTTGTTTACGGTCCATTTTAGGGTATAAGGATAACGTTGTTTAATCATCTTTATTATGTAATAGTGAAGTGTCTGCCGCTTTTTGCAGCTGAATAATCCATTAGATGGTCCTCATAAGTCAATAGCGATATGGTAAATGATAGTTTTAAGATACGATAACTAAAAGCCAACTGAATTATGGAGAACTAAATATAAATATTATTAATTAATTTGTTAACATATATAATTATGATTTTGTGCTTTATCATTGCTTTTTATATAAAATTAAATATTTTTGAAATTAACAGATTACATACTCAATTCTTGGTTTGAATTTAAAGTTTCAAGTGTAATGATAACAAGCTCATGATTCTGCTCAGTATGAAAACCTAGAGATTTAATATTTTATAGCATGAATAAAAGTATGGTTATATAATTCATATATTTATATACTTGTGGTATTTGTCCTGCCTTTAATAATATTTTTTTAGGAGTTTACCTTCCATTCTGTAAGAGAAGATGAATATGATGGTAGAAGAAATTTAAATGTACGAATCAGTATCATGGCGTCTTATTTGGTCTGTCTTTTGATTTCGACACTAGCTTACTTAGTTGACTGAGTGTGTCACGGCCAGTCAGGGACTGAACGAATCTTAGAGATGAATATGGAAGGTATACAGTTTTATTGACCTATTTGCCTTGGATATGTGGTTTTTCTTGACACTTTCTAGGCAATAACAATAATTTGAACCTTGAATTTATCGATATGTTATTGATCAACAATTTTACTCTAACTGCTATTGAGATCGGAAACATTGTAAATGAAAGTAATGAATAGGAATATTGTGAGCACAACTAATATTCAATTTATGATGAGGAATGATAGATGCTTATACGAATGCAGTTCGAACTATGTAAAAAAAAAATATACTGTTTAAAACTTTAGAAGATGGATGTGACATTTGAATGTGACAATTTTCCTATTCGGTAGGAATCAACACGTAAACCAGGTACGAATGTGATAAATGTTGAGAATTTCGTTTTGATTAAAATACAATATTTTTGCAATTAGTTTTAATTAATATTTGGTAAAAGACTAATATTCTTGTATATGAAACTTCTTTAAATTTTGAGTTTATTATTTTTTTGTCCAAATATGTTGTTTCTTTGTCATGCTTTTATAGTACATATACATTGGGCGAACAAAAAAGTGAATTTCGATATACAACTTCTTATTCCATTGGTGGGTGTCCTATACTTATGACTGTCGAAAACTTATTGAGAAGATGGTATCCAGATGGAGCATTGAAATTATGAGGTATCGGTTGAGAAATATTCATTCTAAAAGTATTAGTACTATTTTGAATTTCATAGTTTGATATTACTCTCTGGTATTGCTGTAACAAACTTTTGAAAGAACAATAAATAATTAATTAAATAGTTATATTTACATCTACTATAATTTCTTTTGTTAAAATACATCAATTTTAGTAAAAACGCAGTATTATATGCAGATCTATCCATATGGAATTTTCTGAAAGATTTTTTAGGGATTTCTATTGATTTTATTATTGTCGTACTTGTAAGTAACGGATAAACTTTCTGTTTATATTAAAGCTACAGAATTGTGCCATACCCCATCCAAAACTAATTATGAAAATATTACAATATGTAGTATTTTTTTATAATTAGTTTCAACCGGCACCTTCATTGGTAGGGGTTATTATATTATTTAAAAAAATTGAATTAAAGTATACTATTAACCATTTTATTTTTAATAAAATGATTGATGATCTTTTATATGACTTCATTGGAGATGTTTTTATACAACATTTGATAATACGGGTTCTAGTTTTAGTTAAAAAGGTGATAAATATTATTTAAAGCAAAATTAAATTGTATATAACTTTCCTGATATAAATCGTAAATTTTGTGTTTGTCTGTTTTTTATTGCTTGTTTTAGCACTGTCCAGCTGCATGAAAATGAAATTGTTTATTCTGAAAAGCATAGGTGAAGGAAAGAACGTGTTGTTCAGTCAGTGCTTGTTTACGGTCCATTTTAGGGTATAAGGATAACGTTGTTTAATCATCTTTATTATGTAATAGTGAAGTGTCTGCCGCTATTTGCAGCTGAATAATCCATTAGATGGTCCTCATAAGTCAATAGCGATATGGTAAATGATAGTTTTAAGATACGATAACTAAAAGCCAACTGAATTATGGAGAACTAAATATAAATATTATTAATTAATTTGTTAACATATATAATTATGATTTTGTGCTTTATCATTGCTTTTTATATAAAATTAAATATTTTTGAAATTAACAGATTACATACTCAATTCTTGGTTTGAATTTAAAGTTTCAAGTGTAATGATAACAAGCTCATGATTCTGCTCAGTATGAAAACCTAGAGATTTAATATTTTATAGCATGAATAAAAGTATGGTTATATAATTCATATATTTATATACTTGTGGTATTTGTCCTGCCTTTAATAATATTTTTTTAGGAGTTTACCTTCCATTCTGTAAGAGAAGATGAATATGATGGTAGAAGAAATTTAAATGTACGAATCAGTATCATGGCGTCTTATTTGGTCTGTCTTTTGATTTCGACACTAGCTTACTTAGTTGACTGAGTGTGTCACGGCCAGTCAGGGACTGAACGAATCTTAGAGATGAATATGGAAGGTATACAGTTTTATTGACCTATTTGCCTTGGATATGTGGTTTTTCTTGACACTTTCTAGGCAATAACAATAATTTGAACCTTGAATTTATCGATATGTTATTGATCAACAATTTTACTCTAACTGCTATTGAGATCGGAAACATTGTAAATGAAAGTAATGAATAGGAATATTGTGAGCACAACTAATATTCAATTTATGATGAGGAATGATAGATGCTTATACGAATGCAGTTCGAACTATGTAAAAAAAAAATATACTGTTTAAAACTTTAGAAGATGGATGTGACATTTGAATGTGACAATTTTCCTATTCGGTAGGAATCAACACGTAAACCAGGTACGAATGTGATAAATGTTGAGAATTTCGTTTTGATTAAAATACAATATTTTTGCAATTAGTTTTAATTAATATTTGGTAAAAGACTAATATTCTTGTATATGAAACTTCTTTAAATTTTGAGTTTATTATTTTTTTGTCCAAATATGTTGTTTCTTTGTCATGCTTTTATAGTACATATACATTGGGCGAACAAAAAAGTGAATTTCGATATACAACTTCTTATTCCATTGGTGGGTGTCCTATACTTATGACTGTCGAAAACTTATTGAGAAGATGGTATCCAGATGGAGCATTGAAATTATGAGGTATCGGTTGAGAAATATTCATTTTAAAAGTATTAGTACTATTTTAAATTTCATAGTTTGATATTACTCTCTGGTATTGCTGTAACAAACTTTTGAAAGAGCAATAAATAATTAATTGAATAGTTATATTTACATCTACTATAATTTCTTTTGTTAAAATACATCAATTTTAGTAAAAACGCAGTATTATATGCAGATCTATCCATATGGAATTTTCTGAAAGATTTTTTAGGGATTTCTATTGATTTTATTATTGTCGTACTTGTAAGTAACGGATAAACTTTCTGTTTATATTAAAGCTACAGAATTGTGCCATACCCCATCCAAAACTAATTATGAAAATATTACAATATGTAGTATTTTTTTATAATTAGTTTCAACCGGCACCTTCATTGGTAGGGGTTATTATATTATTTAAAAAAATTGAATTAAAGTATACTATTAACCATTTTATTTTTAATAAAATGATTGATGATCTTTTATATGACTTCATTGGAGATGTTTTTATACAACATTTGATAATACGGGTTCTAGTTTTAGTTAAAAAGGTGATAAATATTATTTAAAGCAAAATTAAATTGTATATAACTTTCCTGATATAAATCGTAAATTTTGTGTCTGTTTTTTATTGCTTGTTTTAGCACTGTCGAGCTGCATGAAAATGAAATTGTTTATTCTGAAAAGCATAGGTGAAGGAAAGAACGTGTTGTTCAGTCAGTGCTTGTTTATGGTCCATTTTAGGGTATAAGGATAACGTTGTTTAATCATCTTTATTATGTAATAGTGAAGTGTCTGCCGCTTTTTGCAGCTGAATAATCCATTAGATGGTCCTCATAAGTCAATAGCGATATGGTAAATGATAGTTTTAAGATACGATAACTAAAAGCCAACTGAATTATGGAGAACTAAATATAAATATTATTAAATAATTTGTTAACATATATAATTATGATTTTGTGCTCTATCATTGCTTTTTATATAACATTAAATATTTTTGAAAATATAAGATTATATACTAAATCCTTGGTTTGAATTTAAAGTTTCAAGTCTAATGATAAGCTCATGATTCTGCTCAATATGAAAACTTAGAGGTTTGATATTGTATAGCATGAATAAAAGTACGGTTATATAAATCAAATATTTATATACTTGTGGTATTTGTCCTGCCTTTGATAATATTTTTTTAGGAGTTTACCTTCCATTCTGTAAGAGAAGATGAATATGATGGTAGAAGAAATTTAAATATACAAATCTGTATCATGGCGTCTAATTTGGTCTGTCTTTTGATTTCGACACTAGCTTACTTAGTTGACTGAGTGTGTCACGGCCAGTCAGGGACTGAACGAATCTTAGAGATGAATATGGAAGGTATACAGTTTTATTGACCTATTTGCCTTGGATATGTTGTTTTTCTTGACACTTTCTAGGCAATAACAATAATTTGAACCTTGAATTTATCGATATGTTATTGATCAACAATTTTACTCCAACTGCTATTGAGATCGGAAACATTGTAAATGAAAGTAATGAATAGGAATATTGTGAGCACAACTAATATTCAATTTATGATGAGGAATGATAGATGCTTATACGAATGCAGTTCGAACTATGTAAAAAAAAATATACTGTTTAAAACTTTAGAAGATGGATGTGACATTTGAATGTGACATTTTTCCTATTCGGTAGGAATTAACACGTAAACCAGGTACGAATGTGATAAATGTTGAGAATTTCGTTTCGATTAAAATACAATATTTTTGCAATTAGTTTTAATTAATATTTGGTAAAAGACTAATATTCTTGTATATGAAACTTCTTTAAATTTTGAGTTTATTATTTTTTTGTCCAAATATGTTGTTTCTTTGTCATGCTTTTATAGTACATATACATTGGGCGAACAAAAAAGTGAATTTCGAAATACAACTTCTTATTCCATTGGTGGGTGTCCTATACTTATGACTGTCGAAAACGTATTGAGAAGATGGTATCCAGATGGAGCATTGAAATTATGAGGTATCGGTTGAGAAATATTCATTCTAAAAGTATTAGTACTATTTTGAATTTCATAGTTTGATATTACTCTCTGGTATTGCTGTAACAAACTTTTGAAAGAGCAATAAATAATTAATCGAATAGTAATATTTACATCTACTATAATTTCTTTTGTTAAAATACATCAATTTTAGTAAAAACGCAGTATTATATGCGGATCTATCCATATGGAATTTTCTGAAAGATTTTTTAGGGATTTCTATTGATTTTATTAGTCGTACTTGTAAGTAACGGATAAACTTTCTGTTTATATTAAAGCTACAGAATTGTGCCATACCCCATCCAAAACTAATTATGAAAATATTACAATATGTAGTATTTTTTTATAATTAGTTTCAACCGGCACCTTCATTGGTAGGGGTTATTATATTATTTAAAAAAATTGAATTAAAGTATACTATTAACCATTTTATTTTTAATAAAATGATTGATGATCTTTTATATGACTTCATTGGATATGTTTTTATACAACATTTGATAATACGGGTTCTAGTTTTAGTTAAAAAGGTGATAAATATTATTTAAAGCAAAATTAAATGGTATATAACTTTCCTGATATAAATCGTAAATTTTGTGTTTGTCTGTTTTTTATTGCTTGTTTTAGCACTGTCGAGCTGCATGAAAATGAAATTGTTTATTCTGAAAAGCATAGGTGAAGGAAAGAACGTGTTGTTCAGTCAGTGCTTGTTTACGGTCCATTTTAGGATATAAGGATAACGTTGTTTAATCATCTTTATTATGTAATAGTGAAGTCTCTGCCGCTTTTTGCAGCCGAATAATCCATTAGATGGTCCTCATAAGTCAATAGCGATACGGTAAATGATAGTTTTAAGATACCATAACTAAAAGCCAACTGAATTATGGAGAACTAAATATAAATATTATTAATTAATTTGTTAACATATATAATTATGATTTTGTGCTTTATCATTGCTTTTTATATAACATTAAATATTTTTGAAAATATAAGATTATATACTAAATCCTTGGTTTGAATTTAAAGTTTCAAGTCTAATGATAAGCTCATGATTCTGCTCAATATGAAAACTTAGAGGTTTGATATTGTATAGCATGAATAAAAGTACGGTTATATAAATCAAATATTTATATACTTGTGGTATTTGTCCTGCCTTTGATAATATTTTTTTAGGAGTTTACCTTCCATTCTGTAAGAGAAGATGAATATGATGGTAGAAGAAATTTAAATATACAAATCTGTATCATGGCGTCTTATTTGGTCTGTCTTTTGATTTCGACACTAGCTTACTTAGTTGACTGAGTGTGTCACGGCCAGTCAGGGACTGAACGAATCTTAGAGATGAATATGGAAGGTATACAGTTTTATTGACCTATTTGCCTTAGATATGTTGTTTTTCTTGACACTTTCTAGGCAATAACAATAATTTGAACCTTGAATTTATCGATATGTTATTGATCAACAATTTTACTCTAACTGCTATTGAGATTGGAAACATTGTAAATGAAAGTAATGAAAAGGAATATTGTGAACACAACTAATATTCAATTTATGATGAGGAATGATAGATGCTTATACGAATGCAGTTCGAACTATGTAAAAAAAAAATATACTGTTTAAAACTTTAGAAGATGGATGTGACATTTGAATGTGACATTTTTCCTATTCGGTAGGAATCAACACGTAAACCAGCTACGAATGTGATAAATGTTGAGAATTTCGTTTTGATTAAAATACAATATTTTTGCAATTAGTTTTAATTAATATTTGGTAAAAGACTAATATTCTTGTATATGAAACTTCTTTAAATTTTGAGTTTATTATTTTTTTGTCCAAATATGTTGTTTCTTTGTCGTGCTTTTATAGTACATATACATTGGGCGAACAAGAAAGTGAATTTCGATATACAACTTCTTATTCCATTGGTGGGTGTCCTATACTTATGACTGTCGAAAACTTATTGAGAAGATGGTATCCAGATGGAGCATTGAAATTATGAGGTATCGGTTGAGAAATATTCATTCTATAAGTATTAGTACTATTTTGAATTTCATAGTTTGATATTACTCTCTGGTATTGCTGTAACAAACTTTTGAAAGAGCAATAAATAATTAATCGAATAGTAATATTTACATCTACTATAATTTCTTTTGTTAAAATACATCAATTTTAGTAAAAACGCAGTATTATATGCGGATCTATCCATATGGAATTTTCTGAAAGATTTTTTAGGGATTTCTATTGATTTTATTAGTCGTACTTGTAAGTAACGGATAAAATTTCTGTTTATATTAAAGCTACAGAATTGTGCCATACCCCATCCAAAACTAATTATGAAAATATTACAATATGTAGTATTTTTTTATAATTAGTTTCAACCGGCACCTTCATTGGTAGGGGTTATTATATTATTTAAAAAAATTGAATTAAAGTATACTATTAACCATTTTATTTTTAATAAAATGATTGATGATCTTTTATATGACTTCATTGGAGATGTTTTTATATAACATTTGATAATACGGGTTCTAGTTTTAGTTAAAAAGGTGATAAATATTATTTAAAGCAAAATTAAATTGTATATAACTTTCCTGATATAAATCGTAAATTTTGTGTTTGTCTGTTTTTTATTGCTTGTTTTAGCACTGTCCAGCTGCATGAAAATGAAATTGTTTATTCTGAAAAGCATAGGTGAAGGAAAGAACGTGTTGTTCAGTCAGTGCTTGTTTACTGTCCATTTTAGGGTATAAGGATAACGTTGTTTAATCATCTTTATTATGTAATAGTGAAGTGTCTGCCGCTTTTTGCAGCCGAATAATCCATTAGATGGTCCTCATAAGTCAATAGCGATACGGTAAATGATAGTTTTAAGATACCATAACTAAAAGCCAACTGAATTATGGAGAACTAAATATAAATATTATTAATTAATTTGTTAACATATATAATTATGATTTTGTGCTTTATCATTGCTTTTTATATAAAATTAAATATTTTTGAAATTAACAGATTACATACTCAATTCTTGGTTTGAATTTAAAGTTTCAAGTGTAATGATAACAAGCTCATGATTCTGCTCAGTATGAAAACCTAGAGATTTAATATTTTATAGCATGAATAAAAGTATGGTTATATAATTCATATATTTATATACTTGTGGTATTTGTCCTGCCTTTAATAATATTTTTTTAGGAGTTTACCTTCCATTCTGTAAGAGAAGATGAATATGATGGTAGAAGAAATTTAAATGTACGAATCAGTATCATGGCGTCTTATTTGGTCTGTCTTTTGATTTCGACACTAGCTTACTTAGTTGACTGAGTGTGTCACGGCCAGTCAGGGACTGAACGAATCTTAGAGATGAATATGGAAGGTATACAGTTTTATTGACCTATTTGCCTTGGATATGTTGTTTTTCTTGACACTTTCTAGGCAATAACAATAATTTTAACCTTGAATTTATCGATATGTTATTGATCAACAATTTTACTCTAACTGCTATTGAGATCGGAAACATTGTAAATGAAAGTAATGAATAGGAATATTGTGAGCACAACTAATATTCAATTTATGATGAGGAATGATAGATGCTTATACGAATGCAGTTCGAACTATGTAAAAAAAAATATACTGTTTAAAACTTTAGAAGATGGATGTGACATTTGAATGTGACATTTTTCCTATTCGGTAGGAATCAACACGTAAACCAGGTACGAATGTGATAAATGTTGAGAATTTCGTTTTGATTAAAATACAATATTTTTGCAATTAGTTTTAATTAATATTTGGTAAAAGACTAATATTCTTGTATATGAAACTTCTTTAAATTTTGAGTTTATTATTTTTTTGTCCAAATATGTTGTTTCTTTGTCATGCTTTTACATATACATTGGGCGAACAAAAAAGTGAATTTCGAAATACAACTTCTTATTCCATTGGTGGGTGTCCTATACTTATGACTGTCGAAAACGTATTGAGAAGATGGTATCCAGATGGAGCATTGAAATTATGAGGTATCGGTTGAGAAATATTCATTCTAAAAGTATTAGTACTATTTTGAATTTCATAGTTTGATATTACTCTCTGGTATTGCTGTAACAAACTTTTGAAAGAGCAATAAATAATTAATCGAATAGTTATATTTACATCTACTATAATTTCTTTTGTTAAAATACATCAATTTTAGTAAAAACGCAGTATTAATGCAGATCTATCCATATGGAATTTTCTGAAAGATTTTTTAGGGATTTCTATTGATTTTATTAGTCGTACTTGTAAGTAACGGATAAACTTTCTGTTTATATTAAAGCTACAGAATTGTGCCATACCCCATCCAAAACTAATTATGAAAATATTACAATATGTAGTATTTTTTTATAATTAGTTTCAACCGGCACCTTCATTGGTAGGGGTTATTATATTATTTAAAAAAATTGAATTAAAGTATACTATTAACCATTTTATTTTTAATAAAATGATTGATGATCTTTTATATGACTTCATTGGATATGTTTTTATACAACATTTGATAATACGGGTTCTAGTTTTAGTTAAAAAGGTGATAAATATTATTTAAAGCAAAATTAAATTGTATATAACTTTCCTGATATAAATCGTAAATTTTGTGTTTGTCTGTTTTTTATTGCTTGTTTTAGCACTGTCGAGCTGCATGAAAATGAAATTGTTTATTCTGAAAAGCATAGGTGAAGGAAAGAACGTGTTGTTCAGTCAGTGCTTGTTTACGGTCCATTTTAGGGTATAAGAATAACGTTGTTTAATCATCTTTATTATGTAATAGTGAAGTGTCTGCCGCTTTTTGCAGCCGAATAATCCATTAGATGGTCCTCATAAGTCAATAGCGATACGGTAAATGATAGTTTTAAGATACCATAACTAAAAGCCAACTGAATTATGGAGAACTAAATATAAATATTATTAATTAATTTGTTAACATATATAATTATGATTTTGTGCTTTATCATTGCTTTTTATATAACATTAAATATTTTTGAAAATATAAGATTATATACTAAATCCTTGGTTTGAATTTAAAGTTTCAAGTCTAATGATAAGCTCATGATTCTGCTCAATATGAAAACTTAAGAGATTTGATATTGTATAGCATGAGTAAAAGTACGGTTATATAAATCAAATATTTATATACTTGTGGTATTTGTCCTGCCTTTGATAATATTTTTTTAGGAGTTTACCTTCCATTCTGTAAGAGAAGATGAATATGATGGTAGAAGAAATTTAAATATACAAATCTGTATCATGGCGTCTTATTTGGTCTGTCTTTTGATTTCGACACTAGCTTACTTAGTTGACTGAGTGTGTCACGGCCAGTCAGGGACTGAACGAATCTTAGAGATGAATATGGAAGGTATACAGTTTTATTGACCTATTTGCCTTAGATATGTTGTTTTTCTTGACACTTTCTAGGCAATAACAATAATTTGAACCTTGAATTTATCGATATGTTATTGATCAACAATTTTACTCTAACTGCTATTGAGATCGGAAACATTGTAAATGAAAGTAATGAAAAGGAATATTGTGAGCACAACTAATATTCAATTTATGATGAGGAATGATAGATGCTTATACGAATGCAGTTCGAACTATGTAAAAAAAAAATATACTGTTTAAAACTTTAGAAGATGGATGTGACATTTGAATGTGACATTTTTCCTATTCGGTAGGAATCAACACGTAAACCAGGTACGAATGTGATAAATGTTGAGAATTTCGTTTTGATTAAAATACAATATTTTTGCAATTAGTTTTAATTAATATTTGGTAAAAGACTAATATTCTTGTATATGAAAGTTCTTTAAATTTTGAGTTTATTAATTTTTTGTCCAAATATGTTGTTTCTTTGTCGTGCTTTTATAGTACATATACATTGGGCGAACAAGAAAGTGAATTTCGATATACAACTTCTTATTCCATTGGTGGGTGTCCTATACTTATGACTGTCGAAAACTTATTGAGAAGATGGTATCCAGATGGAGCATTGAAATTATGAGGTATCGGTTGAGAAATATTCATTCTATAAGTATTAGTACTATTTTGAATTTCATAGTTTGATATTACTCTCTGGTATTGCTGTAACAAACTTTTGAAAGAGCAATAAATAATTAATCGAATAGTAATATTTACATCTACTATAATTTCTTTTGTTAAAATACATCAATTTTATTAAAAACGCAGTATTATATGCGGATCTATCCATATGGAATTTTCTGAAAGATTTTTTAGGGATTTCTATTGATTTTATTAGTCGTACTTGTAAGTAACGGATAAACTTTCTGTTTATATTAAAGCTACAGAATTGTGCCATACCCCATCCAAAACTAATTATGAAAATATTACAATATGTAGTATTTTTTTATAATTAGTTTCAACCGGCACCTTCATTGGTAGGGGTTATTATATTATTTAAAAAAATTGAATTAAAGTATACTATTAACCATTTTATTTTTAATAAAATGATTGATGATCTTTTATATGACTTCATTGGATATGTTTTTATACAACATTTGATAATACGGGTTCTAGTTTTAGTTAAAAAGGTGATAAATATTATTTAAAGCAAAATTAAATTGTATATAACTTTCCTGATATAAATCGTAAATTTTGTGTTTGTCTGTTTTTTATTGCTTGTTTTAGCACTGTCGAGCTGCATGAAAATGAAATTGTTTATTCTGAAAAGCATAGGTGAAGGAAAGAACGTGTTGTTCAGTCAGTGCTTGTTTACTGTCCATTTTAGGGTATAAGGATAACGTTGTTTAATCATCTTTATTATGTAATAGTGAAGTGTCTGCCGCTTTTTGCAGCCGAATAATCCATTAGATGGTCCTCATAAGTCAATAGCGATACGGTAAATGATAGTTTTAAGATACCATAACTAAAAGCCAACTGAATTATGGAGAACTAAATATAAATATTATTAATTAATTTGTTAACATATATAATTATGATTTTGTGCTTTATCATTGCTTTTTATATAAAATTAAATATTTTTGAAATTAACAGATTACATACTCAATTCTTGGTTTGAATTTAAAGTTTCAAGTGTAATGATAACAAGCTCATGATTCTGCTCAGTATGAAAACCTAGAGATTTAATATTTTATAGCATGAATAAAAGTATGGTTATATAATTCATATATTTATATACTTGTGGTATTTGTCCTGCCTTTAATAATATTTTTTTAGGAGTTTACCTTCCATTCTGTAAGAGAAGATGAATATGATGGTAGAAGAAATTTAAATGTACGAATCAGTATCATGGCGTCTTATTTGGTCTGTCTTTTGATTTCGACACTAGCTTACTTAGTTGACTGAGTGTGTCACGGCCAGTCAGGGACTGAACGAATCTTAGAGATGAATATGGAAGGTCTACCGTTTTATTGACCTATTTGCCTTGGATATGTTGTTTTTCTTGACACTTTCTAGGCAATAACAATAATTTGAACCTTGAATTTATCGATATGTTATTGATCAACAATTTTACTCTAACTGCTATTGAGATCGGAAACATTGTAAATGAAAGTAATGAATAGGAATATTGTGAGCACAACTAATATTCAATTTATGATGAGGAATGATAGATGCTTATACGAATGCAGTTCGAACTATGTAAAAAAAAATATACTGTTTAAAACTTTAGAAGATGGATGTGACATTTGAATGTGACATTTTTCCTATTCGGTAGGAATCAACACGTAAACCAGGTACGAATGTGATAAATGTTGAGAATTTCGTTTTGATTAAAATACAATATTTTTGCAATTAGTTTTAATTAATATTTGGTAAAAGACTAATATTCTTGTATATGAAACTTCTTTAAATTTTGAGTTTATTATTTTTTTGTCCAAATATGTTGTTTCTTTGTCATGCTTTTATAGTACATATACATTGGGCGAACAAAAAAGTGAATTTCGAAATACAACTTCTTATTCCATTGGTGGGTGTCCTATACTTATGACTGTCGAAAACGTATTGAGAAGATGGTATCCAGATGGAGCATTGAAATTATGAGGTATCGGTTGAGAAATATTCATTCTAAAAGTATTAGTACTATTTTGAATTTCATAGTTTGATATTACTCTCTGGTATTGCTGTAACAAACTTTTGAAAGAGCAATAAATAATTAATCGAATAGTTATATTTACATCTACTATAATTTCTTTTGTTAAAATACATCAATTTTAGTAAAAACGCAGTATTAATGCAGATCTATCCATATGGAATTTTCTGAAAGATTTTTTAGGGATTTCTATTGATTTTATTAGTCGTACTTGTAAGTAACGGATAAACTTTCTGTTTATATTAAAGCTACAGAATTGTGCCATACCCCATCCAAAACTAATTATGAAAATATTACAATATGTAGTATTTTTTTATAATTAGTTTCAACCGGCACCTTCATTGGTAGGGGTTATTATATTATTTAAAAAAATTAAATTAAAGTATACTATTAACCATTTTATTTTTAATAAAATGATTGATGATCTTTTATATGACTTCATTTGAGATGTTTTTATACAACATTTGATAATACGGGTTCTAGTTTTAGTTAAAAAGGTGATAAATATTATTTAAAGCAAAATTAAATTGTATATAACTTTCCTGATATAAATCGTAAATTTTGTGTTTGTCTGTTTTTTATTGCTTGTTTTAGCACTGTCCAGCTGCATGAAAATGAAATTGTTTATTCTGAAAAGCATAGGTGTAGGAAAGAACGTGTTGTTCAGTCAGTGCTTGTTTACTGTCCATTTTAGGGTATAAGGATAACGTTGTTTAATCATCTTTATTATGTAATAGTGAAGTGTCTGCCGCTTTTTGCAGCCGAATAATCCATTAGATGGTCCTCATAAGTCAATAGCGATACGGTAAATGATAGTTTTAAGATACCATAACTAAAAGCCAACTGAATTATGGAGAACTAAATATAAATATTATTAATTAATTTGTTAACATATATAATTATGATTTTGTGCTTTATCATTGCTTTTTATATAACATTAAATATTTTTGAAATTATAAGATTATATACTAAATCCTTGGTTTGAATTTAAAGTTTCAAGTCTAATGATAAGCTCATGATTCTGCTCAATATGAAAACTTAGAGGTTTGATATTGTATAGCATGAGTAAAAGTACGGTTATATAAATCAAATATTTATATACTTGTGGTATTTGTCCTGCCTTTGATAATATTTTTTTAGGAGTTTACCTTCCATTCTGTAAGAGAAGATGAATATGATGGTAGAAGAAATTTAAATATACAAATCTGTATCATGGCGTCTTATTTGGTCTGTCTTTTGATTTCGACACTAGCTTACTTAGTTGACTGAGTGTGTCACGGCCACTCAGGGACTGAACGAATCTTAGAGATGAATATGGAAGGTATACAGTTTTATTGACCTATTTGCCTTAGATATGTTGTTTTTCTTGACACTTTCTAGGCAATAACAATAATTTGAACCTTGAATTTATCGATATGTTATTGATCAACAATTTTACTCTAACTGCTATTGAGATCGGAAACATTGTAAATGAAAGTAATGAAAAGGAATATTGTGAGCACAACTAATATTCAATTTATGATGAGGAATGATAGATGCTTATACGAATGCAGTTCGAACTATGTAAAAAAAAAATATACTGTTTAAAACTTTAGAAGATGGATGTGACATTTGAATGTGACATTTTTCCTATTCGGTAGGAATCAACACGTAAACCAGGTACGAATGTGATAAATGTTGAGAATTTCGTTTTGATTAAAATACAATATTTCTGCAATTAGTTTTAATTAATATTTGGTAAAAGACTAATATTCTTGTATATGAAACTTCTTTAAATTTTGAGTTTATTATTTTTTTGTCCAAATATGTTGTTTCTTTGTCATGCTTTTATAGTACATATACATTGGGCGAACAAGAAAGTGAATTTCGATATACAACTTCTTATTCCATTGGTGGGTGTCCTATACTTATGACTGTCGAAAACTTATTGAGAAGATGGTATCCAGATGGAGCATTGAAATTATGAGGTATCGGTTGAGAAATATTCATTCTATAAGTATTAGTACTATTTTGAATTTCATAGTTTGATATTACTCTCTGGTATTGCTGTAACAAACTTTTGAAAGAGCAATAAATAATTAATCGAATAGTAATATTTACATCTACTATAATTTCTTTTGTTAAAATACATCAATTTTAGTAAAAACGCAGTATTATATGCGGATCTATCCATATGGAATTTTCTGAAAGATTTTTTAGGGATTTCTATTGATTTTATTAGTCGTACTTGTAAGTAACGGATAAACTTTCTGTTTATATTAAAGCTACAGAATTGTGCCAAACCCCATCCAAAACTAATTATGAAAATATTACAATATGTAGTATTTTTTTATAATTAGTTTCAACCGGCACCTTCATTGGTAGGGGTTATTATATTATTTAAAAAAATTGAATTAAAGTATACTATTAACCATTTTATTTTTAATAAAATGATTGATGATCTTTTATATGATTTCATTGGAGATGTTTTTATACAACATTTGATAATACGGGTTCTAGTTTTAGTTAAAAAGGTGATAAATATTATTTAAAGCAAAATTAAATTGTATATAACTTTCCTGATATAAATCGTAAATTTTGTGTTTGTCTGTTTTTTATTGCTTGTTTTAGCACTGTCCAGCTGCATGAAAATGAAATTGTTTATTCTGAAAAGCATAGGTGAAGGAAAGAACGTGTTGTTCAGTCAGTGCTTGTTTACTGTCCATTTTAGGGTATAAGGATAACGTTGTTTAATCATCTTTATTATGTAATAGTGAAGTGTCTGCCGCTTTTTGCAGCTGAATAATCCATTAGATGGTCCTCATAAGTCAATAGCGATATGGTAAATGATAGTTTTAAGATACGATAACTAAAAGCCAACTGAATTATGGAGAACTAAATATAAATATTATTAATTAATTTGTTAACATATATAATTATGATTTTGTGCTTTATCATTGCTTTTTATATAAAATTAAATATTTTTGAAATTAACAGATTACATACTCAATTCTTGGTTTGAATTTAAAGTTTCAAGTGTAATGATAACAAGCTCATGATTCTGCTCAGTATGAAAACCTAGAGATTTAATATTTTATAGCATGAATAAAAGTACGGTTATATAATTCATATATTTATATACTTGTGGTATTTGTCCTGCCTTTAATAATATTTTTTTAGGAGTTTACCTTCCATTCTGTAAGAGAAGATGAATATGATGGTAGAAGAAATTTAAATGTACGAATCAGTATCATGGCGTCTTATTTGGTCTGTCTTTTGATTTCGACACTAGCTTACTTAGTTGACTGAGTGTGTCACGGCCAGTCAGGGACTGAACGAATCTTAGAGATGAATATGGAAGGTATACAGTTTTATTGACCTATTTGCCTTGGATATGTTGTTTTTCTTGACACTTTCTAGGCAATAACAATAATTTGAACCTTGAATTTATCGATATGTTATTGATCAACAATTTTACTCTAACTGCTATTGAGATCGGAAACATTGTAAATGAAAGTAATGAATAGGAATATTGTGAGCACAACTAATATTCAATTTATGATGAGGAATGATAGATGCTTATACGAATGCAGTTCGAACTATGTAAAAAAAAAATATACTGTTTAAAACTTTAGAAGATGGATGTGACATTTGAATGTGACATTTTTCCTATTCGGTAGGAATCAACACGTAAACCAGGTACGAATGTGATAAATGTTGAGAATTTCGTTTTGATTAAAATACAATATTTTTGCAATTAGTTTTAATTAATATTTGGTAAAAGACTAATATTCTTGTATATGAAACTTCTTTAAATTTTGAGTTTATTATTTTGTTGTCCAAATATGTTGTTTCTTTGTCATGCTTTTATAGTACATATACATTGGGCGAACAAAAAAGTGAATTTCGAAATACAACTTCTTATTCCATTGGTGGGTGTCCTATACTTATGACTGTCGAAAACGTATTGAGAAGATGGTATCCAGATGGAGCATTGAAATTATGAGGTATCGGTTGAGAAATATTCATTCTAAAAGTATTAGTACTATTTTGAATTTCATAGTTTGATATTACTCTCTGGTATTGCTGTAACAAACTATTGAAAGAGCAATAAATAATTAATCGAATAGTTATATTTACATCTACTATAATTTCTTTTGTTAAAATACATCAATTTTAGTAAAAACGCAGTATTAATGCAGATCTATCCATATGGAATTTTCTGAAAGATTTTTTAGGGATTTCTATTGATTTTATTAGTCGTACTTGTAAGTAACGGATAAACTTTCTGTTTATATTAAAGCTACAGAATTGTGCCATACCCCATCCAAAACTAATTATGAAAATATTACAATATGTAGTATTTTTTTATAATTAGTTTCAACCGGCACCTTCATTGGTAGGGGTTATTATATTATTTAAAAAAATTGAATTAAAGTATACTATTAACCATTTTATTTTTAATAAAATGATTGATGATCTTTTATATGACTTCATTGGATATGTTTTTATACAACATTTGATAATACGGGTTCTAGTTTTAGTTAAAAAGGTGATAAATATTATTTAAAGCAAAATTAAATTGTATATAACTTTCCTGATATAAATCGTAAATTTTGTGTTTGTCTGTTTTTTATTGCTTGTTTTAGCACTGTCGAGCTGCATGAAAATGAAATTGTTTATTCTGAAAAGCATAGGTGAAGGAAAGAACGTGTTGTTCAGTCAGTGCTTGTTTACGATCCATTTTAGGATATAAGGATAACGTTGTTTAATCATCTTTATTATGTAATAGTGAAGTGTCTGCCGCTTTTTGCAGCCGAATAATCCATTAGATGGTCCTCATAAGTCAATAGCGATACGGTAAATGATAGTTTTAAGATACCATAACTAAAAGCCAACTGAATTATGGAGAACTAAATATAAATATTATTAATTAATTTGTTAACATATATAATTATGATTTTGTGCTTTATCATTGCTTTTTATATAACATTAAATATTTTTGAAAATATAAGATTATATACTAAATCCTTGGTTTGAATTTAAAGTTTCAAGTCTAATGATAAGCTCATGATTCTGCTCAATATGAAAACTTAGAGGTTTGATATTGTATAGCATGAATAAAAGTACGGTTATATAAATCAAATATTTATATACTTGTGGTATTTGTCCTGCCTTTGATAATATTTTTTTAGGAGTTTACCTTCCATTTTGTAAGAGAAGATGAATATGATGGTAGAAGAAATTTAAATATACAAATCTGTATCATGGCGTCTTATTTGGTCTGTCTTTTGATTTCGACACTAGCTTACTTAGTTGACTGAGTGTGTCACGGCCAGTCAGGGACTGAACGAATCTTAGAGATGAATATGGAAGGTATATAGTTTTATTGACCTATTTGATTTAGATATGTTGTTTTTCTTGACACTTTCTAGGCAATAACAATAATTTGAACCTTGAATTTATCGATATGTTATTGATCAACAATTTTACTCTAACTGCTATTGAGATTGGAAACATTGTAAATGAAAGTAATGAAAAGGAATATTGTGAACACAACTAATATTCAATTTATGATGAGGAATGATAGATGCTTATACGAATGCAGTTCGAACTATGTAAAAAAAAAATATACTGTTTAAAACTTTAGAAGATGGATGTGACATTTGAATGTGACATTTTTCCTATTCGGTAGGAATCAACACGTAAACCAGCTACGAATGTGATAAATGTTGAGAATTTCGTTTTGATTAAAATACAATATTTTTGCAATTAGTTTTAATTAATATTTGGTAAAAGACTAATATTCTTGTATATGAAACTTCTTTAAATTTTGAGTTTATTATTTTTTTGTCCAAATATGTTGTTTCTTTGTCGTGCTTTTATAGTACATATACATTGGGCGAACAAGAAAGTGAATTTCGATATACAACTTCTTATTCCATTGGTGGGTGTCCTATACTTATGACTGTCGAAAACTTATTGAGAAGATGGTATCCAGATGGAGCATTGAAATTATGAGGTATCGGTTGAGAAATATTCATTCTATAAGTATTAGTACTATTTTGAATTTCATAGTTTGATATTACTCTCTGGTATTGCTGTAACAAACTTTTGAAAGAGCAATAAATAATTAATCGAATAGTAATATTTACATCTACTATAATTTCTTTTGTTAAAATACATCAATTTTAGTAAAAACGCAGTATTATATGCGGATCTATCCATATGGAATTTTCTGAAAGATTTTTTAGGGATTTCTATTGATTTTATTAGTCGTACTTGTAAGTAACGGATAAACTTTCTGTTTATATTAAAGCTACAGAATTGTGCCATACCCCATCCAAAACTAATTATGAAAATATTACAATATGTAGTATTTTTTTATAATTAGTTTCAACCGGCACCTTCATTGGTAGGGGTTATTATATTATTTAAAAAAATTGAATTAAAGTATACTATTAACCATTTTATTTTTAATAAAATGATTGATGATCTTTTATATGACTTCATTGGATATGTTTTTATACAACATTTGATAATACGGGTTCTAGTTTTAGTTAAAAAGGTGATAAATATTATTTAAAGCAAAATTAAATTGTATATAACTTTCCTGATATAAATCGTAAATTTTGTGTTTGTCTGTTTTTTATTGCTTGTTTTAGCACTGTCGAGCTGCATGAAAATGAAATTGTTTATTCTGAAAAGCATAGGTGAAGGAAAGAACGTGTTGTTCAGTCAGTGCTTGTTTACGATCCATTTTAGGATATAAGGATAACGTTGTTTAATCATCTTTATTATGTAATAGTGAAGTGTCTGCCGCTTTTTGCAGCCGAATAATCCATTAGATGGTCCTCATAAGTCAATAGCGATACGGTAAATGATAGTTTTAAGATACCATAACTAAAAGCCAACTGAATTATGGAGAACTAAATATAAATATTATTAATTAATTTGTTAACATATATAATTATGATTTTGTGCTTTATCATTGCTTTTTATATAACATTAAATATTTTTGAAAATATAAGATTATATACTAAATCCTTGGTTTGAATTTAAAGTTTCAAGTCTAATGATAAGCTCATGATTCTGCTCAATATGAAAACTTAGAGGTTTGATATTGTATAGCATGAATAAAAGTACGGTTATATAAATCAAATATTTATATACTTGTGGTATTTGTCCTGCCTTTGATAATATTTTTTTAGGAGTTTACCTTCCATTTTGTAAGAGAAGATGAATATGATGGTAGAAGAAATTTAAATATACAAATCTGTATCATGGCGTCTTATTTGGTCTGTCTTTTGATTTCGACACTAGCTTACTTAGTTGACTGAGTGTGTCACGGCCAGTCAGGGACTGAACGAATCTTAGAGATGAATATGGAAGGTATATAGTTTTATTGACCTATTTGATTTAGATATGTTGTTTTTCTTGACACTTTCTAGGCAATAACAATAATTTGAACCTTGAATTTATCGATATGTTATTGATCAACAATTTTACTCTAACTGCTATTGAGATTGGAAACATTGTAAATGAAAGTAATGAAAAGGAATATTGTGAACACAACTAATATTCAATTTATGATGAGGAATGATAGATGCTTATACGAATGCAGTTCGAACTATGTAAAAAAAAAATATACTGTTTAAAACTTTAGAAGATGGATGTGACATTTGAATGTGACATTTTTCCTATTCGGTAGGAATCAACACGTAAACCAGCTACGAATGTGATAAATGTTGAGAATTTCGTTTTGATTAAAATACAATATTTTTGCAATTAGTTTTAATTAATATTTGGTAAAAGACTAATATTCTTGTATATGAAACTTCTTTAAATTTTGAGTTTATTATTTTTTTGTCCAAATATGTTGTTTCTTTGTCGTGCTTTTATAGTACATATACATTGGGCGAACAAGAAAGTGAATTTCGATATACAACTTCTTATTCCATTGGTGGGTGTCCTATACTTATGACTGTCGAAAACTTATTGAGAAGATGGTATCCAGATGGAGCATTGAAATTATGAGGTATCGGTTGAGAAATATTCATTCTATAAGTATTAGTACTATTTTGAATTTCATAGTTTGATATTACTCTCTGGTATTGCTGTAACAAACTTTTGAAAGAGCAATAAATAATTAATCGAATAGTAATATTTACATCTACTATAATTTCTTTTGTTAAAATACATCAATTTTAGTAAAAACGCAGTATTATATGCGGATCTATCCATATGGAATTTTCTGAAAGATTTTTTAGGGATTTCTATTGATTTTATTAGTCGTACTTGTAAGTAACGGATAAACTTTCTGTTTATATTAAAGCTACAGAATTGTGCCATACCCCATCCAAAACTAATTATGAAAATATTACAATATGTAGTATTTTTTTATAATTAGTTTCAACCGGCACCTTCATTGGTAGGGGTTATTATATTATTTAAAAAAATTGAATTAAAGTATACTATTAACCATTTTATTTTTAATAAAATGATTGATGATCTTTTATATGACTTCATTGGATATGTTTTTATACAACATTTGATAATACGGGTTCTAGTTTTAGTTAAAAAGGTGATAAATATTATTTAAAGCAAAATTAAATGGTATATAACTTTCCTGATATAAATCGTAAATTTTGTGTTTGTCTGTTTTTTATTGCTTGTTTTAGCACTGTCGAGCTGCATGAAAATGAAATTGTTTATTCTGAAAAGCATAGGTGAAGGAAAGAACGTGTTGTTCAGTCAGTGCTTGTTTACGGTCCATTTTAGGGTATAAGGATAACGTTGTTTAATCATCTTTATTATGTAATAGTGAAGTGTCTGCCGCTTTTTGCAGCCGAATAATCCATTAGATGGTCCTCATAAGTCAATAGCGATACGGTAAATGATAGTTTTAAGATACCATAACTAAAAGCCAACTGAATTATGGAGAACTAAATATAAATATTATTAATTAATTTGTTAACATATATAATTATGATTTTGTGCTTTATCATTGCTTTTTATATAACATTAAATATTTTTGAAAATATAAGATTATATACTAAATCCTTGGTTTGAATTTAAAGTTTCAAGTCTAATGATAAGCTCATGATTCTGCTCAATATGAAAACTTAGAGGTTTGATATTGTATAGCATGAATAAAAGTACGGTTATATAAATCAAATATTTATATACTTGTGGTATTTGTCCTGCCTTTGATAATATTTTTTTAGGAGTTTACCTTCCATTCTGTAAGAGAAGATGAATATGATGGTAGAAGAAATTTAAATATACAAATCTGTATCATGGCGTCTTATTTGGTCTGTCTTTTGATTTCGACACTAGCTTACTTAGTTGACTGAGTGTGTCACGGCCAGTCAGGGACTGAACGAATCTTAGAGATGAATATGGAAGGTATACAGTTTTTTTGACCTATTTGCCTTAGATATGTTGTTTTTCTTGACACTTTCTAGGCAATAACAATAATTTGAACCTTGAATTTATCGATATGTTATTGATCAACAATTTTACTCTAACTGCTATTGAGATCGGAAACATTGTAAATGAAAGTAATGAATAGGAATATTGTGAGCACAACTAATATTCAATTTATGATGAGGAATGATAGATGCTTATACGAATGCAGTTCGAACTATGTAAAAAAAAAATATACTGTTTAAAACTTTAGAAGATGGATGTGACATTTGAATGTGACATTTTTCCTATTCGGTAGGAATCAACACGTAAACCAGGTACGAATGTGATAAATGTTGAGAATTTCGTTTTGATTAAAATACAATATTTTTGCAATTAGTTTTAATTAATATTTGGTAAAAGACTAATATTCTTGTATATGAAACTTCTTTAAATTTTGAGTTTATTATTTTTTTGTCCAAATATGTTGTTTCTTTGTCATGCTTTTATAGTACATATACATTGGGCGAACAAAAAAGTGAATTTCGAAATACAACTTCTTATTCCATTGGTGGGTGTCCTATACTTATGACTGTCGAAAACGTATTGAGAAGATGGTATCCAGATGGAGCATTGAAATTATGAGGTATCGGTTGAGAAATATTCATTCTAAAAGTATTAGTACTATTTTGAATTTCATAGTTTGATATTACTCTCTGGTATTGCTGTAACAAACTTTTGAAAGAGCAATAAATAATTAATCGAATAGTTATATTTACATCTACTATAATTTCTTTTGTTAAAATACATCAATTTTAGTAAAAACGCAGTATTAATGCAGATCTATCCATATGGAATTTTCTGAAAGATTTTTTAGGGATTTCTATTGATTTTATTAGTCGTACTTGTAAGTAACGGATAAACTTTCTGTTTATATTAAAGCTACAGAATTGTGCCATACCCCATCCAAAACTAATTATGAAAATATTACAATATGTAGTATTTTTTTATAATTAGTTTCAACCGGCACCTTCATTGGTAGGGGTTATTATATTATTTAAAAAAATTGAATTAAAGTATACTATTAACCATTTTATTTTTAATAAAATGATTGATGATCTTTTATATGACTTCATTGGATATGTTTTTATACAACATTTGATAATACGGGTTCTAGTTTTAGTTAAAAAGGTGATAAATATTATTTAAAGCAAAATTAAATTGTATATAACTTTCCTGATATAAATCGTAAATTTTGTGTTTGTCTGTTTTTTATTGCTTGTTTTAGCACTGTCGAGCTGCATGAAAATGAAATTGTTTATTCTGAAAAGCATAGGTGAAGGAAAGAACGTGTTGTTCAGTCAGTGCTTGTTTACGGTCCATTTTAGGGTATAAGGATAACGTTGTTTAATCATCTTTATTATGTAATAGTGAAGTGTCTGCCGCTTTTTGCAGCCGAATAATCCATTAGATGGTCCTCATAAGTCAATAGCGATACGGTAAATGATAGTTTTAAGATACCATAACTAAAAGCCAACTGAATTATGGAGAACTAAATATAAATATTATTAATTAATTTGTTAACATATATAATTATGATTTTGTGCTTTATCATTGCTTTTTATATAACATTAAATATTTTTGAAAATATAAGATTATATACTAAATCCTTGGTTTGAATTTAAAGTTTCAAGTGTAATGATAAGCTCATGATTCTGCTCAATATGAAAACTTAGAGGTTTGATATTGTATAGCATGAATAAAAGTACGGTTATATAAATCAAATATTTATATACTTGTGGTATTTGTCCTGCCTTTGATAATATTTTTTTAGGAGTTTACCTTCCATTCTGTAAGAGAAGATGAATATGATGGTAGAAGAAATTTAAATATACAAATCTGTATCATGGCGTCTTATTTGGTCTGTCTTTTGATTTCGACACTAGCTTACTTAGTTGACTGAGTGTGTCACGGCCAGTCAGGGACTGAACGAATCTTAGAGATGAATATGGAAGGTATACAGTTTTTTTGACCTATTTGCCTTAGATATGTTGTTTTTCTTGACACTTTCTAGGCAATAACAATAATTTGAACCTTGAATTTATCGATATGTTATTGATCAACAATTTTACTCTAACTGCTATTGAGATCGGAAACATTGTAAATGAAAGTAATGAATAGGAATATTGTGAGCACAACTAATATTCAATTTATGATGAGGAATGATAGATGCTTATACGAATGCAGTTCGAACTATGTAAAAAAAAAATATACTGTTTAAAACTTTAGAAGATGGATGTGACATTTGAATGTGACATTTTTCCTATTCGGTAGGAATCAACACGTAAACCAGGTACGAATGTGATAAATGTTGAGAATTTCGTTTTGATTAAAATACAATATTTTTGCAATTAGTTTTAATTAATATTTGGTAAAAGACTAATATTCTTGTATATGAAACTTCTTTAAATTTTGAGTTTATTATTTTTTTGTCCAAATATGTTGTTTCTTTGTCATGCTTTTATAGTACATATACATTGGGCGAACAAAAAAGTGAATTTCGAAATACAACTTCTTATTCCATTGGTGGGTGTCCTATACTTATGACTGTCGAAAACGTATTGAGAAGATGGTATCCAGATGGAGCATTGAAATTATGAGGTATCGGTTGAGAAATATTCATTCTAAAAGTATTAGTACTATTTTGAATTTCATAGTTTGATATTACTCTCTGGTATTGCTGTAACAAACTTTTGAAAGAGCAATAAATAATTAATCGAATAGTTATATTTACATCTACTATAATTTCTTTTGTTAAAATACATCAATTTTAGTAAAAACGCAGTATTAATGCAGATCTATCCATATGGAATTTTCTGAAAGATTTTTTAGGGATTTCTATTGATTTTATTAGTCGTACTTGTAAGTAACGGATAAACTTTCTGTTTATATTAAAGCTACAGAATTGTGCCATACCCCATCCAAAACTAATTATGAAAATATTACAATATGTAGTATTTTTTTATAATTAGTTTCAACCGGCACCTTCATTGGTAGGGGTTATTATATTATTTAAAAAAATTGAATTAAAGTATACTATTAACCATTTTATTTTTAATAAAATGATTGATGATCTTTTATATGACTTCATTGGATATGTTTTTATACAACATTTGATAATACGGGTTCTAGTTTTAGTTAAAAAGGTGATAAATATTATTTAAAGCAAAATTAAATTGTATATAACTTTCCTGATATAAATCGTAAATTTTGTGTTTGTCTGTTTTTTATTGCTTGTTTTAGCACTGTCGAGCTGATTGAAAATGAAATTGTTTATTCTGAAAAGCATAGGTGAAGGAAAGAACGTGTTGTTCAGTCAGTGCTTGTTTACGGTCCATTTTAGGGTATAAGGATAACGTTGTTTAATCATCTTTATTATGTAATAGTGAAGTGTCTGCCGCTTTTTGCAGCCGAATAATCCATTAGATGGTCCTCATAAGTCAATAGCGATACGGTAAATGATAGTTTTAAGATACCATAACTAAAAGCCAACTGAATTATGGAGAACTAAATATAAATATTATTAATTAATTTGTTAACATATATAATTATGATTTTGTGCTTTATCATTGCTTTTTATATAACATTAAATATTTTTGAAAATATAAGATTATATACTAAGTCCTTGGTTTGAATTTAAAGTTTCAAGTCTAATGATAAGCTCATGATTCTGCTCAATATGAAAACTTAGAGGTTTGATATTGTATAGCATGAATAAAAGTACGGTTATATAATTCATATATTTATATACTTGTGGTATTTGTCCTGCCTTTAATAATATTTTTTTAGGAGTTTACCTTCCATTCTGTAAGAGAAGATGAATATGATGGTAGAAGAAATTTAAATGTACGAATCAGTATCATGGCGTCTTATTTGGTCTGTCTTTTGATTTCGACACTAGCTGACTTAGTTGACTGAGTGTGTCACGGCCAGTCAGGGACTGAACGAATCTTAGAGATGAATATGGAAGGTATACAGTTTTATTGACCTATTTGCCTTGGATATGTTGTTTTTCTTGACACTTTCTAGGCAATAACAATAATTTGAACCTTGAATTTATCGATATGTTATTGATCAACAATTTTACTCTAACTGCTATTGAGATCGGAAACATTGTAAATGAAAGTAATGAAAAGGAATATTGTGAGCACAACTAATATTCAATTTATGATGAGGAATGATAGATGCTTATACGAATGCAGTTCGAACTATGTAAAAAAAAAAATATACTGTTTAAAACTTTAGAAGATGGATGTGACATTTGAATGTGACATTTTTCCTATTCGGTAGCAATCAACACGTAAACCAGGTACGAATGTGATAAATGTTGAGAAATTCGTTTTGATTAAAATACAATATTTTTGCAATTAGTTTTAATTAATATTTGGTAAAAGACTAATATTCTTGTATATGAAAGTTCTTTAAATTTTGAGTTTATTATTTTTTTGTCCAAATATGTTGTTTCTTTGTCATGCTTTTATAGTACATATACATTGGGCGAACAAGAAAGTGAATTTCGATATACAACTTCTTATTCCATTGGTGGGTGTCCTATACTTATGACTGTCGAAAACTTATTGAGAAGATGGTATCCAGATGGAGCATTGAAATTATGAGGTATCGGTTGAGAAATATTCATTCTATAAGTATTAGTACTATTTTGAATTTCATAGTTTGATATTACTCTCTGGTATTGCTGTAACAAACTTTTGAAAGAGCAATAAATAATTAATCGAATAGTTATATTTACATCTACTATAATTTCTTTTGTTAAAATACATCAATTTTAGTAAAAACGCAGTATTATATGCAGATCTATCCATATGGAATTTTCTGAAAGATTTTTTAGGGATTTCTATTGATTTTATTAGTCGTACTTGTAAGTAACGGATAAACTTTCTGTTTATATTAAAGCTACAGAATTGTGCCATACCCCATCCAAAACTAATTATGAAAATATTACAATATGTAGTATTTTTTTATAATTAGTTTCAACCGGCACCTTCATTGGTAGGGGTTATTATATTATTTTAAAAAATTGAATTAAATTATACTATTAACCATTTTATTTTTAATAAAACGATTGATGATCTTTTATATGACTTCATTGGAGATGTTTTTATACAACATTTGATAATACGGGTTCTAGTTTTAGTTAAAAAGGTGATAAATATTATTTATAGCAAAATTAAATTGCATATAACTTTCTTGATATAAATCGTACATTTTGTGCTTTGTCTGTTTTTTATTGCTTGTTATAGCACTGTCCAGCTTCATGAAAATGAAATTGTTTATTCTGAAATGCATAGATGAAGGGAAGAACGTGTTGTTCAGTCAGTGATTTTTACGTCCTTTTTAGGGTATAAGGATAACGTTGTTTCATCATCTTTATTATGTAATAGTGCAGTGTCTGACGCTTTTTGCAGCCGAATAATCCATTAGAGGGTCCTCATAAGTCAATAGCGATACGGTAAATAATAGTTTTAAGATACAATAACTAAAAGCCAACTGAATTATTGAGAACTAAATATAAATATTATTAATTAATTTGTTAACTTATATAATTATGATTTTGTGCTTTAACATTGATTTATATAACATTAAATATTTTTGAAATTATAAGATTATATACTAAATCCTTGGTTTGAATTTAAAGTTTCAAGTCTAATGATAAGCTCATGATTCTGCTCAATATGAAAACTTAGAGGTTTGATATTGTATAGCATGAATAAAAGTACGGGTATATAAATCAAATATTTATATACTTGTGGTATTTGTCCTGCCTTTGATAATATTTTTTTAGGAGTTTACCTTCCATTCTGTAAGAGAAGATGAATATGACGGTAGAAGAAAATTAAATGTACGAATCAGTATCATGGCGTCTTATTTGGTCTGTCTTTTGATTTCGACACTAGATTACTTAGTTGACTGGGTGTGTCGCGGCCAGTCAGGGACTGAACGCATCTTGGAGATGAATATGGAAGGTATACTGTTTTTTTGACCTATTTGCTTTGGATATGTTCTTTTTCTTGACACTTTCTAGGCTATAACAATAATTTGAACCTTGGAATTTATCGATATGTATTGATCAACAATTTTATTCTAACTGCTACTGAGATCGGAAACATTGTAAATGAAAGTAATGAAAAGGAAAATTGTGAGCACAACTAATATTCAATTTATGACGTGGAATGATAGATGCCTATAAGAATGCAGTTCGAACTTTGTTAAAAAAAAATACTATATAAAACTTTAGAAGATGGATGTGACATTTGAATGTAACATTTTTCCTATTCGGCAGGAATGAACACGTAAACCAGGTACGAATGTGATAAATGTTGAGAATTTCGTTTTGATTAAAATACAATATTTTTGCAATTAGTTTTAATTAATATTTGGTAAAAGACTAATATTCTTGTATATGAAACTTCTTTAAATTTTGAGTTTATTATTTTTGTCCAAATATGTTGTTTCTTTGTCATGCTTTTATAGTACATATACATTGCATGAACGAAAAAGTGAATTTCAATAAACAACTTCTTATTCCATTGGTGGGTGTCCTATACTTATGACTGTCGAAAACTTATTGAGAAGATGGTATCCAGATGGAGCATTGAAATTATGAGGTATCGGTTGAGAAATATACATTCTTAAAGTATTAGTACTATTTTGAATTTCATAGTTTGATATTACTCTCTGGTATTGCTGTAACAAACTTTTGAAAGAGCAATAAATAATTAATCGAATAGTTATATTTACATCTACTATAATTTCTTTTGTTAAAATACATCAATTTTAGTAAAAACGCAGTATTATATGCAGACCTATCCATATGCGATTTTCTGAAATATTTTGTTAGGGATTTCTATTGATTTTATTGTTGTCGTACTTTGTAAGTAACGGATAAACTTTCTGTTTATATTACAGCTACAGAATTGTGCCATACCCCATCCAGAACCAATTATGAAAATATTACAATATGTAGTATTTTTATATAATTAGTTTCAACTGGCATCTTCATTGGTAGAGGTTATTTTAAATTATTTTAAAAACTTGAGTTAAAGTATACTATTAACCATTTTATTTTTAATAAAATGATGATCTATTATATGATTTCATTGGAGATGTTTGTATACATTTGATAATACGGGTTCTAGTTTTAGTTAAAAAGGTGATAAATATTATTTATAGCAAAATTAAATTGCATATAACTTTCTTGATATAAATCGTAGATTTTGTGCTTTGTCTGTTTTTTATTGCTTGTTATAGCACTATCCAGCTTCATGAAAATGAAATTGTTTATTCTGAAATGCATAGATGAAGGAATGAACGTGTTGTTCAGTGAGTGATTTTTTACGGTCCATTTTAGGGTATAAGGATAACGTTGTTTAATCATCTTAATTATGTAATAGTACAGTGTCTGACGCTTTTTGCAGCCGAATAATCCATTAGAGGGTCCTCATAAGTCAATAGCGATACTGTAAATAATAGTTTTAGGATACAATAACTAAAAGCCAACTGAATTATTGAGAACTAAATATAAATATTATTAATTAATTTGTTAACTTATATAATTATGATTTTGTGCTTTAACATTGATTTATATAACATTAAATATTTTTGAAATTATAAGATTATATACTAAATCCTTGGTTTGAATTTAGGTTTCAAGTCTAATGATAAGCTCATGATTCTGCTCAATATTAAAACTTAGAGGTTTGATATTGTATAGCATGAATAAAAGTACGGTTATATAAATCAAATATTTATATACTTGTGGTATTTGTCCTGCCTTTGATAATATTTTTTTAGGAGTTTACCTTCCATTCTGTAAGAGAAGATGAATATGACGGTAGAAGAAATTTAAATGTACGAATCAGTATCATGGCGTCTTATTTGGTTTGTCTTTTGATTTCGACACTAGATTACTTAGTTGACTGAGTGTGCCGCGGCCAGTCAGGGACTGAACGCATCTTGGAGATGAATATGGAAGGTATACTGTTTTATTGACCTATTTGCTTTGGATATGTTCTTTTTCTTGACACTTTCTAGGCCATAACAATAATTTGAACCTTGGAATTTATCGATCAACAATTTTACTCTAACTGCTACCGAGATCGGAAACATTGTAAATGAAAGTAATGAAAAGGAAAATTGTGAGCACAACTAATATTCAATTTATGATGAGGAATGATAGATGCCTATAAGAATGCAGTTCGAACTTTGTTAAAAAAAAATAATGTATAAAACTTTAGAAGATGGATGTGACATTTGAATGTAACATTTTTCCTATTCGGCAGGAATGAACACGTAAACCAGGTACGAATGTGATAAATGTTGAGAATTTCGTTTTGATTAAAACACAATATTTTTGCAATTAGTTTTAATTAATATTTGGTAAATGACTAATATTCTTGTATATGAAAATTCTTTAAATTTTGAGTGGAATATTTTTGTCCAAATATGTTGTTTCTTTGTCATGCTTTTATAGTACATATACATTGCGTGAACGAAAAACTGAATTTCAATATACAACTTCTTATTCCATTGGTGGGTGTCCTATACTTATGACTGTCGAAATCTTATTGAGAAGATGGTATCCAGATGGAGCATTGAAATTGTGAGGTATCAGTTGAGAAATATACATTCTTAAAGTATTAGTACTATTTTGAATTTCATAGTGTGATATTACTCTCTGGTATTGCTGTAACAAACTTTTGAAAGAGCAATAAATAATTAATCGAATAGTTATATTTAGATCTACTATATTTTCTTTTGTTAAAATACATCAATTTTAGTAAAAACGCAGTATTATATGCAGACCTATACATATGAGATTTTCTGAAATATTTTGTTAGGGATTTCTATTGATTTTATTGTTGTCGTACTTTGTAAGTAACGGATAAACTTTCTGTTTATATTACAGCTACAGAATTGTGCCATACCCCATCCAGAACTAATTATGAAAATATTACAATATGTAGTATTTTTATATAATTAGTTTCAACTGGCATCTTCATTGGTAGAGGTTATTTTAAATTATTTTAAAAACTTGAATTAAAGTATACTATTAACCATTTTATTTTTAATAAAATGATGATCTATTATATGATTTCATTGGAGATGTTTGTATACATTTGATAATACGGGTTCTAGTTTTAGTTAAAAAGGTGATAAATATTATTTATAGCAAAATTAAATTGCATATAACTTTCTTGATATAAATCGTAGATTTTGTGCTTTGTCTGTTTTTTATTGCTTGTTATAGCACTATCCAGCTTCATGAAAATGAAATTGTTTATTCTGAAATGCATAGATGAAGGAAAGAACGTGTTGTTCAGTCAGTGATTTTTCACGGCCCTTTTTAGGGTATAAGGATAACGTTGTTTAATCATCTTTATTATGTAATAGTGCAGTGTCTGACGCTTTTTGCAGCCGAATAATCCATTAGAGGGTCCTCATAAGTCAATAGCGATACGGTAAATAATAGTTTTAAGATACAATAACTAAAAGCTAACTGAATTATTGAGAACTAAATATAAATATTATTAATTATTTTGTTAACTTATATAATTATGATTTGGTGCTTTAACATTGATTAATATAACATTAAATATTTTTGAAATTAAAAGATTATATACTAAATCCTTGGTTTGAATTTAAAGTTTCAAGTCTAATGATAAGCTCATGATTCTGCTCAATATGAAAACTTAAGAGGTTTGATATTGTATAGCATGAATAAAAGTACGGTTATATAAATCAAATATTTATATACTTGTGGTATTTGTCCTGCCTTTGATAATATTTTTTTAGGAGTTTACCTTCCATTCTGTAAGAGAAGATGAATATGACGGTAGAAGAAATTTAAATGTACGAATCAGTATCATGGCGTCTTATTTGGTCTGTCTTTTAATTTCGACACTAGATTACTTAGTTGACTGAGTGTGTCGCGGCCAGTCAGGGACTGAACGCATCTTGGAGATGAATATGGAAGGTATACTGTTTTATTGACCTATTTGCTTTGGATATGTTCTTTTTCTTGACACTTTCTAGGCTATAACAATAATTTGAACCTTGGAATTTATCGATCAACAATTTTACTCTAACTGCTACCGAGATCGGAAACATTGTAAATGAAAGTAATGAAAAGGAAAATTGTGAGCACAACTAATATTCAATTTATGACGTGGAATGATAGATGCCTATAAGAATGCAGTTCGAACTTTGTTAAAAAAAAATAATGTATAAAACTTTAGAAGATGGATGTGACATTTGAATGTAACATTTTTCCTATTCGGCAGGAATGAACACGTAAACCAGGTACGAATGTGATAAATGTTGAGAATTTCGTTTTGATTAAAACACAATATTTTTGCAATTAGTTTTAATTAATATTTGGTAAAAGACTAATATTCTTGTATATGAAACTTCTTTAAATTTTGAGTTTATTATTTTTTTGTCCAAATATGTTTTTTTTTGTCATGCTTTTATAGTACATATACATTGCGTGAACGAAAAAGTGAATTTCAATATACAACTTCTTATTCCATTGGTGGGTGTCCTATACTTATGACTGTCGAAAACTTATTGAGAAGATGGTATCCAGATGGAGCATTGAAATTATGAGGTATCGGTTGAGAAATATACATTCTTAAAGTATTAGTACTATTTTGAATTTCATAGTTTGATATTACTCTCTGGTATTGCTGTAACAAACTTTTGAAAGAGCAATAAATAATTAATCGAATAGTTATATTTACATCTACTATAATTTCTTTTGTTAAAATACAACAATTTTAGTAAAAACGCAGTATTATATGCAGACCTATCCATATGAGATTTTCTGAAAGATTTTGTTAGGGATTTGTATTGATTTTATTGTTGTCGTACTTTGTAAGTAACGGATAAACTTACTGTTTATATTACAGCTACAGAATTGTGCCATACCCCATCCAGAACTAATTATGAAAATATTACAATATGTAGTATTTTTATATAATTAGTTTCAACTGGCATCTTCATTGTTAGGGGTTATTTTAAATTATTTTAAAAACTTGAATTAAAGTATACTATTAACCATTTTATTTTTAATAAAATGATGATCTATTATATGATTTCATTGGATATGTTTTTATACAACATTTGATAATACGGGTTCTAGTTTTAGTTAAAAAGGTGATAAATATTATTTAAAGCAAAATTAAATTGTATATAACTTTCCTGATATAAATCGTAAATTTTGTGTTTGTCTGTTTTTTATTGCTTGTTTTAGCACTGTCGAGCTGCATGAAAATGAAATTGTTTATTCTGAAAAGCATAGGTGAAGGAAAGAACGTGTTGTTCAGTCAGTGCTTGTTTACGGTCCATTTTAGGGTATAAGGATAACGTTGTTTAATCATCTTTATTATGTAATAGTGAAGTGTCTGCCGCTTTTTGCAGCCGAATAATCCATTAGATGGTCCTCATAAGTCAATAGCGATACGGTAAATGATAGTTTTAAGATACCATAACTAAAAGCCAACTGAATTATGGAGAACTAAATATAAATATTATTAATTAATTTGTTAACATATATAATTATGATTTTGTGCTTTATCATTGCTTTTTATATAACATTAAATATTTTTGAAAATATAAGATTATATACTAAATCCTTGGTTTGAATTTAAAGTTTCAAGTGTAATGATAAGCTCATGATTCTGCTCAATATGAAAACTTAGAGGTTTGATATTGTATAGCATGAATAAAAGTACGGTTATATAAATCAAATATTTATATACTTGTGGTATTTGTCCTGCCTTTGATAATATTTTTTTAGGAGTTTACCTTCCATTCTGTAAGAGAAGATGAATATGATGGTAGAAGAAATTTAAATATACAAATCTGTATCATGGCGTCTTATTTGGTCTGTCTTTTGATTTCGACACTAGCTTACTTAGTTGACTGAGTGTGTCACGGCCAGTCAGGGACTGAACGAATCTTAGAGATGAATATGGAAGGTATACAGTTTTTTTGACCTATTTGCCTTAGATATGTTGTTTTTCTTGACACTTTCTAGGCAATAACAATAATTTGAACCTTGAATTTATCGATATGTTATTGATCAACAATTTTACTCTAACTGCTATTGAGATCGGAAACATTGTAAATGAAAGTAATGAATAGGAATATTGTGAGCACAACTAATATTCAATTTATGATGAGGAATGATAGATGCTTATACGAATGCAGTTCGAACTATGTAAAAAAAAAATATACTGTTTAAAACTTTAGAAGATGGATGTGACATTTGAATGTGACATTTTTCCTATTCGGTAGGAATCAACACGTAAACCAGGTACGAATGTGATAAATGTTGAGAATTTCGTTTTGATTAAAATACAATATTTTTGCAATTAGTTTTAATTAATATTTGGTAAAAGACTAATATTCTTGTATATGAAACTTCTTTAAATTTTGAGTTTATTATTTTTTTGTCCAAATATGTTGTTTCTTTGTCATGCTTTTATAGTACATATACATTGGGCGAACAAAAAAGTGAATTTCGAAATACAACTTCTTATTCCATTGGTGGGTGTCCTATACTTATGACTGTCGAAAACGTATTGAGAAGATGGTATCCAGATGGAGCATTGAAATTATGAGGTATCGGTTGAGAAATATTCATTCTAAAAGTATTAGTACTATTTTGAATTTCATAGTTTGATATTACTCTCTGGTATTGCTGTAACAAACTTTTGAAAGAGCAATAAATAATTAATCGAATAGTTATATTTACATCTACTATAATTTCTTTTGTTAAAATACATCAATTTTAGTAAAAACGCAGTATTAATGCAGATCTATCCATATGGAATTTTCTGAAAGATTTTTTAGGGATTTCTATTGATTTTATTAGTCGTACTTGTAAGTAACGGATAAACTTTCTGTTTATATTAAAGCTACAGAATTGTGCCATACCCCATCCAAAACTAATTATGAAAATATTACAATATGTAGTATTTTTTTATAATTAGTTTCAACCGGCACCTTCATTGGTAGGGGTTATTATATTATTTAAAAAAATTGAATTAAAGTATACTATTAACCATTTTATTTTTAATAAAATGATTGATGATCTTTTATATGACTTCATTGGATATGTTTTTATACAACATTTGATAATACGGGTTCTAGTTTTAGTTAAAAAGGTGATAAATATTATTTAAAGCAAAATTAAATTGTATATAACTTTCCTGATATAAATCGTAAATTTTGTGTTTGTCTGTTTTTTATTGCTTGTTTTAGCACTGTCGAGCTGATTGAAAATGAAATTGTTTATTCTGAAAAGCATAGGTGAAGGAAAGAACGTGTTGTTCAGTCAGTGCTTGTTTACGGTCCATTTTAGGGTATAAGGATAACGTTGTTTAATCATCTTTATTATGTAATAGTGAAGTGTCTGCCGCTTTTTGCAGCCGAATAATCCATTAGATGGTCCTCATAAGTCAATAGCGATACGGTAAATGATAGTTTTAAGATACCATAACTAAAAGCCAACTGAATTATGGAGAACTAAATATAAATATTATTAATTAATTTGTTAACATATATAATTATGATTTTGTGCTTTATCATTGCTTTTTATATAACATTAAATATTTTTGAAAATATAAGATTATATACTAAGTCCTTGGTTTGAATTTAAAGTTTCAAGTCTAATGATAAGCTCATGATTCTGCTCAATATGAAAACTTAGAGGTTTGATATTGTATAGCATGAATAAAAGTACGGTTATATAATTCATATATTTATATACTTGTGGTATTTGTCCTGCCTTTAATAATATTTTTTTAGGAGTTTACCTTCCATTCTGTAAGAGAAGATGAATATGATGGTAGAAGAAATTTAAATGTACGAATCAGTATCATGGCGTCTTATTTGGTCTGTCTTTTGATTTCGACACTATCTGACTTAGTTGACTGAGTGTGTCACGGCCAGTCAGGGACTGAACGAATCTTAGAGATGAATATGGAAGGTATACAGTTTTATTGACCTATTTGCCTTGGATATGTTGTTTTTCTTGACACTTTCTAGGCAATAACAATAATTTGAACCTTGAATTTATCGATATGTTATTGATCAACAATTTTACTCTAACTGCTATTGAGATCGGAAACATTGTAAATGAAAGTAATGAAAAGGAATATTGTGAGCACAACTAATATTCAATTTATGATGAGGAATGATAGATGCTTATACGAATGCAGTTCGAACTATGTAAAAAAAAAAATATACTGTTTAAAACTTTAGAAGATGGATGTGACATTTGAATGTGACATTTTTCCTATTCGGTAGCAATCAACACGTAAACCAGGTACGAATGTGATAAATGTTGAGAAATTCGTTTTGATTAAAATACAATATTTTTGCAATTAGTTTTAATTAATATTTGGTAAAAGACTAATATTCTTGTATATGAAAGTTCTTTAAATTTTGAGTTTATTATTTTTTTGTCCAAATATGTTGTTTCTTTGTCATGCTTTTATAGTACATATACATTGGGCGAACAAGAAAGTGAATTTCGATATACAACTTCTTATTCCATTGGTGGGTGTCCTATACTTATGACTGTCGAAAACTTATTGAGAAGATGGTATCCAGATGGAGCATTGAAATTATGAGGTATCGGTTGAGAAATATTCATTCTATAAGTATTAGTACTATTTTGAATTTCATAGTTTGATATTACTCTCTGGTATTGCTGTAACAAACTTTTGAAAGAGCAATAAATAATTAATCGAATAGTTATATTTACATCTACTATAATTTCTTTTGTTAAAATACATCAATTTTAGTAAAAACGCAGTATTATATGCAGATCTATCCATATGGAATTTTCTGAAAGATTTTTTAGGGATTTCTATTGATTTTATTAGTCGTACTTGTAAGTAACGGATAAACTTTCTGTTTATATTAAAGCTACAGAATTGTGCCATACCCCATCCAAAACTAATTATGAAAATATTACAATATGTAGTATTTTTTTATAATTAGTTTCAACCGGCACCTTCATTGGTAGGGGTTATTATATTATTTTAAAAAATTGAATTAAATTATACTATTAACCATTTTATTTTTAATAAAACGATTGATGATCTTTTATATGACTTCATTGGAGATGTTTTTATACAACATTTGATAATACGGGTTCTAGTTTTAGTTAAAAAGGTGATAAATATTATTTATAGCAAAATTAAATTGCATATAACTTTCTTGATATAAATCGTACATTTTGTGCTTTGTCTGTTTTTTATTGCTTGTTATAGCACTGTCCAGCTTCATGAAAATGAAATTGTTTATTCTGAAATGCATAGATGAAGGGAAGAACGTGTTGTTCAGTCAGTGATTTTTACGTCCTTTTTAGGGTATAAGGATAACGTTGTTTCATCATCTTTATTATGTAATAGTGCAGTGTCTGACGCTTTTTGCAGCCGAATAATCCATTAGAGGGTCCTCATAAGTCAATAGCGATACGGTAAATAATAGTTTTAAGATACAATAACTAAAAGCCAACTGAATTATTGAGAACTAAATATAAATATTATTAATTAATTTGTTAACTTATATAATTATGATTTTGTGCTTTAACATTGATTTATATAACATTAAATATTTTTGAAATTATAAGATTATATACTAAATCCTTGGTTTGAATTTAAAGTTTCAAGTCTAATGATAAGCTCATGATTCTGCTCAATATGAAAACTTAGAGGTTTGATATTGTATAGCATGAATAAAAGTACGGGTATATAAATCAAATATTTATATACTTGTGGTATTTGTCCTGCCTTTGATAATATTTTTTTAGGAGTTTACCTTCCATTCTGTAAGAGAAGATGAATATGACGGTAGAAGAAAATTAAATGTACGAATCAGTATCATGGCGTCTTATTTGGTCTGTCTTTTGATTTCGACACTAGATTACTTAGTTGACTGGGTGTGTCGCGGCCAGTCAGGGACTGAACGCATCTTGGAGATGAATATGGAAGGTATACTGTTTTTTTGACCTATTTGCTTTGGATATGTTCTTTTTCTTGACACTTTCTAGGCTATAACAATAATTTGAACCTTGGAATTTATCGATATGTATTGATCAACAATTTTATTCTAACTGCTACTGAGATCGGAAACATTGTAAATGAAAGTAATGAAAAGGAAAATTGTGAGCACAACTAATATTCAATTTATGACGTGGAATGATAGATGCCTATAAGAATGCAGTTCGAACTTTGTTAAAAAAAAATACTATATAAAACTTTAGAAGATGGATGTGACATTTGAATGTAACATTTTTCCTATTCGGCAGGAATGAACACGTAAACCAGGTACGAATGTGATAAATGTTGAGAATTTCGTTTTGATTAAAATACAATATTTTTGCAATTAGTTTTAATTAATATTTGGTAAAAGACTAATATTCTTGTATATGAAACTTCTTTAAATTTTGAGTTTATTATTTTTGTCCAAATATGTTGTTTCTTTGTCATGCTTTTATAGTACATATACATTGCATGAACGAAAAAGTGAATTTCAATAAACAACTTCTTATTCCATTGGTGGGTGTCCTATACTTATGACTGTCGAAAACTTATTGAGAAGATGGTATCCAGATGGAGCATTGAAATTATGAGGTATCGGTTGAGAAATATACATTCTTAAAGTATTAGTACTATTTTGAATTTCATAGTTTGATATTACTCTCTGGTATTGCTGTAACAAACTTTTGAAAGAGCAATAAATAATTAATCGAATAGTTATATTTACATCTACTATAATTTCTTTTGTTAAAATACATCAATTTTAGTAAAAACGCAGTATTATATGCAGACCTATCCATATGCGATTTTCTGAAATATTTTGTTAGGGATTTCTATTGATTTTATTGTTGTCGTACTTTGTAAGTAACGGATAAACTTTCTGTTTATATTACAGCTACAGAATTGTGCCATACCCCATCCAGAACCAATTATGAAAATATTACAATATGTAGTATTTTTATATAATTAGTTTCAACTGGCATCTTCATTGGTAGAGGTTATTTTAAATTATTTTAAAAACTTGAGTTAAAGTATACTATTAACCATTTTATTTTTAATAAAATGATGATCTATTATATGATTTCATTGGAGATGTTTGTATACATTTGATAATACGGGTTCTAGTTTTAGTTAAAAAGGTGATAAATATTATTTATAGCAAAATTAAATTGCATATAACTTTCTTGATATAAATCGTAGATTTTGTGCTTTGTCTGTTTTTTATTGCTTGTTATAGCACTATCCAGCTTCATGAAAATGAAATTGTTTATTCTGAAATGCATAGATGAAGGAATGAACGTGTTGTTCAGTGAGTGATTTTTTACGGTCCATTTTAGGGTATAAGGATAACGTTGTTTAATCATCTTAATTATGTAATAGTACAGTGTCTGACGCTTTTTGCAGCCGAATAATCCATTAGAGGGTCCTCATAAGTCAATAGCGATACTGTAAATAATAGTTTTAGGATACAATAACTAAAAGCCAACTGAATTATTGAGAACTAAATATAAATATTATTAATTAATTTGTTAACTTATATAATTATGATTTTGTGCTTTAACATTGATTTATATAACATTAAATATTTTTGAAATTATAAGATTATATACTAAATCCTTGGTTTGAATTTAGGTTTCAAGTCTAATGATAAGCTCATGATTCTGCTCAATATTAAAACTTAGAGGTTTGATATTGTATAGCATGAATAAAAGTACGGTTATATAAATCAAATATTTATATACTTGTGGTATTTGTCCTGCCTTTGATAATATTTTTTTAGGAGTTTACCTTCCATTCTGTAAGAGAAGATGAATATGACGGTAGAAGAAATTTAAATGTACGAATCAGTATCATGGCGTCTTATTTGGTTTGTCTTTTGATTTCGACACTAGATTACTTAGTTGACTGAGTGTGCCGCGGCCAGTCAGGGACTGAACGCATCTTGGAGATGAATATGGAAGGTATACTGTTTTATTGACCTATTTGCTTTGGATATGTTCTTTTTCTTGACACTTTCTAGGCCATAACAATAATTTGAACCTTGGAATTTATCGATCAACAATTTTACTCTAACTGCTACCGAGATCGGAAACATTGTAAATGAAAGTAATGAAAAGGAAAATTGTGAGCACAACTAATATTCAATTTATGATGAGGAATGATAGATGCCTATAAGAATGCAGTTCGAACTTTGTTAAAAAAAAATAATGTATAAAACTTTAGAAGATGGATGTGACATTTGAATGTAACATTTTTCCTATTCGGCAGGAATGAACACGTAAACCAGGTACGAATGTGATAAATGTTGAGAATTTCGTTTTGATTAAAACACAATATTTTTGCAATTAGTTTTAATTAATATTTGGTAAATGACTAATATTCTTGTATATGAAAATTCTTTAAATTTTGAGTGGAATATTTTTGTCCAAATATGTTGTTTCTTTGTCATGCTTTTATAGTACATATACATTGCGTGAACGAAAAACTGAATTTCAATATACAACTTCTTATTCCATTGGTGGGTGTCCTATACTTATGACTGTCGAAATCTTATTGAGAAGATGGTATCCAGATGGAGCATTGAAATTGTGAGGTATCAGTTGAGAAATATACATTCTTAAAGTATTAGTACTATTTTGAATTTCATAGTGTGATATTACTCTCTGGTATTGCTGTAACAAACTTTTGAAAGAGCAATAAATAATTAATCGAATAGTTATATTTAGATCTACTATATTTTCTTTTGTTAAAATACATCAATTTTAGTAAAAACGCAGTATTATATGCAGACCTATACATATGAGATTTTCTGAAATATTTTGTTAGGGATTTCTATTGATTTTATTGTTGTCGTACTTTGTAAGTAACGGATAAACTTTCTGTTTATATTACAGCTACAGAATTGTGCCATACCCCATCCAGAACTAATTATGAAAATATTACAATATGTAGTATTTTTATATAATTAGTTTCAACTGGCATCTTCATTGGTAGAGGTTATTTTAAATTATTTTAAAAACTTGAATTAAAGTATACTATTAACCATTTTATTTTTAATAAAATGATGATCTATTATATGATTTCATTGGAGATGTTTGTATACATTTGATAATACGGGTTCTAGTTTTAGTTAAAAAGGTGATAAATATTATTTATAGCAAAATTAAATTGCATATAACTTTCTTGATATAAATCGTAGATTTTGTGCTTTGTCTGTTTTTTATTGCTTGTTATAGCACTATCCAGCTTCATGAAAATGAAATTGTTTATTCTGAAATGCATAGATGAAGGAAAGAACGTGTTGTTCAGTCAGTGATTTTTCACGGCCCTTTTTAGGGTATAAGGATAACGTTGTTTAATCATCTTTATTATGTAATAGTGCAGTGTCTGACGCTTTTTGCAGCCGAATAATCCATTAGAGGGTCCTCATAAGTCAATAGCGATACGGTAAATAATAGTTTTAAGATACAATAACTAAAAGCTAACTGAATTATTGAGAACTAAATATAAATATTATTAATTATTTTGTTAACTTATATAATTATGATTTGGTGCTTTAACATTGATTAATATAACATTAAATATTTTTGAAATTAAAAGATTATATACTAAATCCTTGGTTTGAATTTAAAGTTTCAAGTCTAATGATAAGCTCATGATTCTGCTCAATATGAAAACTTAAGAGGTTTGATATTGTATAGCATGAATAAAAGTACGGTTATATAAATCAAATATTTATATACTTGTGGTATTTGTCCTGCCTTTGATAATATTTTTTTAGGAGTTTACCTTCCATTCTGTAAGAGAAGATGAATATGACGGTAGAAGAAATTTAAATGTACGAATCAGTATCATGGCGTCTTATTTGGTCTGTCTTTTAATTTCGACACTAGATTACTTAGTTGACTGAGTGTGTCGCGGCCAGTCAGGGACTGAACGCATCTTGGAGATGAATATGGAAGGTATACTGTTTTATTGACCTATTTGCTTTGGATATGTTCTTTTTCTTGACACTTTCTAGGCTATAACAATAATTTGAACCTTGGAATTTATCGATCAACAATTTTACTCTAACTGCTACCGAGATCGGAAACATTGTAAATGAAAGTAATGAAAAGGAAAATTGTGAGCACAACTAATATTCAATTTATGACGTGGAATGATAGATGCCTATAAGAATGCAGTTCGAACTTTGTTAAAAAAAAATAATGTATAAAACTTTAGAAGATGGATGTGACATTTGAATGTAACATTTTTCCTATTCGGCAGGAATGAACACGTAAACCAGGTACGAATGTGATAAATGTTGAGAATTTCGTTTTGATTAAAACACAATATTTTTGCAATTAGTTTTAATTAATATTTGGTAAAAGACTAATATTCTTGTATATGAAACTTCTTTAAATTTTGAGTTTATTATTTTTTTGTCCAAATATGTTTTTTTTTGTCATGCTTTTATAGTACATATACATTGCGTGAACGAAAAAGTGAATTTCAATATACAACTTCTTATTCCATTGGTGGGTGTCCTATACTTATGACTGTCGAAAACTTATTGAGAAGATGGTATCCAGATGGAGCATTGAAATTATGAGGTATCGGTTGAGAAATATACATTCTTAAAGTATTAGTACTATTTTGAATTTCATAGTTTGATATTACTCTCTGGTATTGCTGTAACAAACTTTTGAAAGAGCAATAAATAATTAATCGAATAGTTATATTTACATCTACTATAATTTCTTTTGTTAAAATACAACAATTTTAGTAAAAACGCAGTATTATATGCAGACCTATCCATATGAGATTTTCTGAAAGATTTTGTTAGGGATTTGTATTGATTTTATTGTTGTCGTACTTTGTAAGTAACGGATAAACTTACTGTTTATATTACAGCTACAGAATTGTGCCATACCCCATCCAGAACTAATTATGAAAATATTACAATATGTAGTATTTTTATATAATTAGTTTCAACTGGCATCTTCATTGTTAGGGGTTATTTTAAATTATTTTAAAAACTTGAATTAAAGTATACTATTAACCATTTTATTTTTAATAAAATGATGATCTATTATATGATTTCATTGGAGATGTTTGTATACATTTGATAATACGGGTTCTAGTTTTAGTTAAAAAGGTGATAAATATTATTTATAGCAAAATTAAAATGCATATAACTTTCTTGATATAAATCGTAAATTTTGTGCTTTGTCTGTTTTTTATTGCTTGTTATAGCACTATCCAGCTTCATGAAAATGAAATTATTTATTCTGAAATGCATAGATGAAGGAAAGAACGTGTTGTTCAGTCAGTGATTTTTGACGGTCCATTTTAGGGTATAAGGATAACGTTGTTTAATCATCTTAATTATGTAATAGTGCAGTGTCTGACGCTTTTTGCAGCCGAATAATCCATTAGAGGGTCCTCATAAGTCAATAGCGATACTGTAAATAATAGTTTTAGGATACAATAACTAAAAGCCAACTGAATTATTGAGAACTAAATATAAATATTATTAATTAATTTGTTAACTTATATAATTATGATTTTGTGCTTTAACATTGATTTATATAACATTAAATATTTTTGAAATTATAAGATTATATACTAAATCCTTGGTTTGAATTTAGGTTTCAAGTCTAATGATAAGCTCATGATTCTGCTCAATATTAAAACTTAGAGGTTTGATATTGTATAGCATGAATAAAAGTACGGTTATATAAATCAAATATTTATATACTTGTGGTATTTGTCCTGCCTTTGATAATATTTTTTTAGGAGTTTACCTTCCATTCTGTAAGAGAAGATGAATATGACGGTAGAAGAAATTTAAATGTACGAATCAGTATCATGGCGTCTTATTTGGTTTGTCTTTTGATTTCGACACTAGATTACTTAGTTGACTGAGTGTACCGCGGCCAGTCAGGGACTGAACGCATCTTGGAGATGAATATGGAAGGTATACTGTTTTATTGACCTATTTGCTTTGGATATGTTCTTTTTCTTGACACTTTCTAGGCCATAACAATAATTTGAACCTTGGAATTTATCGATCAACAATTTTACTCTAACTGCTACCGAGATCGGAAACATTGTAAATGAAAGTAATGAAAAGGAAAATTGTGAGCACAACTAATATTCAATTTTTGATGAGGAATGATAGATGCCTATAAGAATGCAGTTCGAACTTTGTTAAAAAAAAATACTGTATAAAACTTTAGAAGATGGATGTGACATTTGAATGTAACATTTTTCCTATTCGGCAGGAATGAACACGTAAACCAGGTACGAATGTGATAAATGTTGAGAATTTCGTTTTGATTAAAATACAATATTTTTGCAATTAGTTTTAATTAATATTTGGTAAAAGACTAATATTCTTCTATATGAAACTTCTTTAAATTTTGAGTTTATTATTTTTGTCCAAATATGTTGTTTCTTTGTCATGCTTTTATAGTACATATACATTGCGTGAACGAAAAAGTGAATTTCAATATACAACTTCTTATTCCATTGGTGGGTGTCCTATACTTATGACTGTCGAAAACTTATTGAGAAGATGGTATCCAGATGGAGCATTGAAATTGAGGTATCGGTTGAGAAATATACATTCTTAAAGTATTAGTACAATTTTGAATTTCATAGTTTGATATTACTCTCTGGTATTGCTGTAACAAACTTTTGAAAGAGCAATAAATAATTAATCGAATAGTTATATTTACATCTACTATAATTTCTTTTGTTAAAATACATCAATTTTAGTAAAAACGCAGTATTATATGCAGATCTATCCATATGGAATTTTCTGAAAGATTTTTTAGGGATTTCTATTGATTTTATTATTGTCGTACTTGTAAGTAACGGATAAACTTTCTGTTTATATTAAAGCTACAGAATTGTGCCATACCCCCTTGAAACTAATTATGAAAATATTACAATATGTAGTATTTTTTTATAATTAGTTTCAACCGGCACCTTCATTGGTAGGGGTTATTATATTATTTAAAAAAATTGAATTAAAGTATACTATTAACCATTTCATTTTTAATAAAATGATTGATGATCTTTTATATGACTTCATTGGAGATGGTTTTATACATTTGATAATACGGGTTCTAGTTTTAGTTAAAAAGGTGATAAATAATATTTATAGCAAAATTAAATTGCATATAACTTTCTTGATATAAATCGTACATTTTGTGCTTTGTCTGTTTTTTATTGCTTGTTATAGCACTGTCCAGCTTCATGAAAATGAAATTGTTTATTCTGAAATGCATAGATGAAGGTAAGAACGTGTTGTTCAGTCAGTGATTTTTACGGTCCTTTTTAGGGTATAAGGATAACGTTGTTTAATCATCTTTATTATGTACTAGTGCAGTGTCTGACGCTTTTTGCAGCCGAATAATCCATTAGAGGGTCCTCATAAGTCAATAGCGATACTGTAAATAATAGTTTTAGGATACAATAACTAAAAGCCAACTGAATTATTGAGAACTAAATATAAATATTATTAATTAATTTGTTAACTTATATAATTATGATTTTGTGCTTTAACATTGATTTATATAACATTAAATATTTTTGAAATTATAAGATTATATACTAAATCCTTGGTTTGAATTTAAAGTTTCAAGTCTAATGTTAAGCTCATGATTCTGCTCAATATGAAAACTTAGAGGTTTGATATTGTATAGCATGAATAAAAGTACGGTTATATAAATCAAATATTTATATACTTGTGGTATTTGTCCTGCCTTTGATAATATTTTTTTAGGAGTTTACCTTCCATTCTGTAAGAGAAGATGAATATGACGGTAGAAGAAAATTAAATGTACGAATCAGTATCATGGCGTCTTATTTGGTCTGTCTTTTGATTTCGACACTAGATTACTTAGTTGACTGGGTGTGTCGCGGCCAGTCAGGGACTGAACGCATCTTGGAGATGAATATGGAAGGTATACTGTTTTATTGACCTATTTGCTTTGGATATGTTCTTTTTCTTGACACTTTCTAGGCTATAACAATAATTTGAACCTTGGAATTTATCGATATGTATTGATCAACAATTTTACTCTAACTGCTACTGAGATCGGAAACATTGTAAATGAAAGTAATGAAAAGGAAAATTGTGAGCACAACTAATATTCAATTTATGAAGTGGAATGATAGATGCCTATAAGAATGCAGTTCGAACTTTGTTAAAAAAAAATACTGTATGAAACTTTAGAAGATGGATGTGACATTTGAATGTAACATTTTTCCTATTCGGCAGGAATGAACACGTAAACCAGGTACGAATGTGATAAATGTTGAGAATTTCGTTTTGATTAAAATACAATATTTTTGCAATTAGTTTTAATTAATATTTGGTAAAATTAGTTTTAATTAATATTTGGTAAAAGACTAATATTCTTGTATATGAAACTTCTTTAAATTTTGAGTTTATTATTTTTGTCCAAATATGTTGTTTCTTTGTCATGCTTTTATAGTACATATACATTGCGTGAACGAAAAAGTGAATTTCAATATACAACTTCTTATTCCATTGGTGGGTGTCCTATACTTATGACTGTCGAAAACTTATTGAGAAGATGGTATCCAGATGGAGCATTGAAATTATGAGGTATCGGTTGAGAAATATACATTCTTAAAGTATTAGTACTATTTTGAATTTCATAGTTTGATATTACTCTCTGGTATTGCTGTAACAAACTTTCGAAAGAGCAATAAATAATTAATCGAATAGTTATATTTACATCTACTATAATTTCTTTTGTTAAAATACATCAATTTTAGTAAAAACGCAGTATTATATGCAGACCTATCCATATGAGATTTTCTGAAAGATTTTGTTAGGGATTTTATTGTTGTCATACTTTGTAAGTAACGGATAAACTTTCTGTTTATATTACAGCTACAGAATTGTGCCATACCCCATCCAAAACTAATTATGAAAATATTACAATATGTAGTATTTTTATATAATTAGTTTCAACCGGCATCTTCATTGGTAGGGGTTATTTTAAATTATTTTAAAAACTTGAATTAAAGTATACTATTAACCATTTTATTTTTAATAAAATGATGATCTATTATATGATTTCATTGGAGATGTTTTTATACATTTGATAATACGGGTTCTAGTTTTAGTTAAAAAGGTGATAAATATTATTTATAGCAAAATTAAATTGCATATAACTTTCTTGATATAAATCGTAAATTTTGTGCTTTGTCTGTTTTTTATGCTTATTATAGCACTGTCCAGCTTCATGAAAATGAAATTGTTTATTCTGAAATGCATAGATGAAGGAATGAACGTGTTGTTCAGTGAGTGATTTTTTACGGTCCATTTTAGGGTATAAGGATAACGTTGTTTAATCATCTTAATTATGTAATAGTGCAGTGTCTGACGCTTTTTGCAGCCGAATAATCCATTAGAGGGTCCTCATAAGTCAATAGCGATACTGTAAATAATAGTTTTAGGATACAATAACTAAAAGCCAACTGAATTATTGAGAATTAAATATAAATATTATTAATTAATTTGTTAACTTATATAATTATGATTTTGTGCTTTAACATTGATTTATATAAAATTAAATATTTTTGAAATTATAAGATTATATACTAAATCCTTGGTTTGAATTTAGGTTTCAAGTCTAATGATAAGCTCATGATTCTGCTCAATATTAAAACTTAAAGGTTTGATATTGTATAGCATGAATAAAAGTACGGTTATATAAATCAAATATTTATATACTTGTGGTATTTGTCCTGCCTTTGATAATATTTTTTTAGGAGTTTACCTTCCATTCTGTAAGAGAAGATGAATATGACGGTAGAAGAAATTTAAATGTACGAATCAATATCATGGCGTCTTATTTGGTTTGTCTTTTGATTTCGACACTAGATTACTTAGTTGACTGAGTGTACCGCGGCCAGTCAGGGACTGAACGCATCTTGGAGATGAATATGGAAGGTATACTGTTTTATTGACCTATTTGCTTTGGATATGTTCTTTTTCTTGACACTTTCTAGGCCATAACAATAATTTGAACCTCGGAATTTATCGATCAACAATTTTATTCTAACTGCTACCGAGGTCGGAAACATTGTAAATGAAAGTAATGAAAAGGAAAATTGTGAGCACAACTAATATTCAATTTAAGATGAGGAATGATAGATGCCTATAAGAATGCAGTTCGAACTTTGTAAAAAAAAAATAATGTATAAAACTTTAGAAGATGGATGTGACATTTGAATGTAACATTTTTCCTATTCGGCAGGAATGAACACGTAAACCAGGTACGAATGTGATAAATGTTGAGAATTTCGTTTTGATTAAAATACAATATTTTTGCAATTAGTTTTAATTAATATTTGGTAAAATTAGTTTTAATTAATATTTGGTAAAAGACTAATATTCTTGTATATGAAAATTCTTTAAATTTTGAGTGGAATATTTTTGTCCAAATATGTTGTTTCTTTGTCATGCTTTTATAGTACATATACATTGCGTGAACGAAAAAGTGAATTTCAATATACAACTTCTTATTCCATTGGTGGGTGTCCTATACTTATGACTGTCGAAAACTTATTGAGAAGATGGTATCCAGATGGAGCATTGAAATTGTGAGGTATCAGTTGAGAAATATACATTCTTAAAGTATTAGTACTATTTTGAATTTCATAGTGTGATATTACTCTCTGGTATTGCTGTAACAAACTTTTGAAAGAGCAATAAATAATTAATCGAATAGTTATATTTACATCTACTATAATTTCTTTTGTTAAAATACATCAATTTTAGTAAAAACGCAGTATTATATGCAGACCTATCCATATGAGATTTTCTGAAATATTTTGTTAGGGATTTCTATTGATTTTATTGTTGTCGTACTTTGTAAGTAACGGATAAACTTTCTGTTTATATTACAGCTACAGAATTGTGCCATACCCCATCCAGAACTAATTATGAAAATATTACAATATGTAGTATTTTTATATAATTAGTTTCAACTGGCATCTTCATTGGTAGGGGTTATTTTAAATTATTTTAAAAACTTGAATTAAAGTATACTACTAACCATTTTATTTTTAATAAAATGATGATCTATTATATGATTTCATTGGAGATGTTTGTATACATTTGATAATACGGGTTCTAGTTTTAGTTAAAAAGGTGATAAATATTATTTATAGCAAAATTAAATTGCATATAACTTTCTTGATATAAATCGTAGATTTTGTGCTTTGTCTGTTTTTTATTGCTTGTTATAGCACTATCCAGCTTCATGAAAATGAAATTATTTATTCTGAAATGCATAGATGAAGGAAAGAACGTGTTGTTCAGTCAGTGATTTTTCACGGTCCATTTTAGGGTATAAGGATAACGTTGTTTAATCATCTTAATTATGTAATAGTGCAGTGTCTGACGCTTTTTGCAGCTTAATAATCCATTAGAGGGTCCTCATAAGTCAATAGCGATACTGTAAATAATAGTTTTAGGATACAATAACTAAAAGCCAACTGAATTATTGAGAACTAAATATAAATATTATTAATTAATTTGTTAACTTATATAATTATGATTTTGTGCTTTAACATTGATTTATATAACATTAAATATTTTTGAAATTATAAGATTATATACTAAATCCTTGGTTTGAATTTAGGTTTCAAGTCTAATGATAAGCTCATGATTCTGCTCAATATTAAAACTTAGAGGTTTGATATTGTATAGCATGAATGAAAGTACGGTTATATAAATCAAATATTTATATACTTGTGGTATTTGTCCTGCCTTTGATAATATTTTTTTAGGAGTTTACCTTCCATTCTGTAAGAGAAGATGAATATGACGGTAGAAGAAATTTAAATGTACGAATCAGTATCATGGCGTCTTATTTGGTTTGTCTTTTGATTTCGACACTAGATTACTTAGTTGACTGAGTGTACCGCGGCCAGTCAGGGACTGAACGCATCTTGGAGATGAATATGGAAGGTATACTGTTTTATTGACCTATTTGCTTTGGATATGTTCTTTTTCTTGACACTTTCTAGGCCATAACAATAATTTGAACCTTGGAATTTATCGATCAACAATTTTACTCTAACTGCTACCGAGATCGGAAACATTGTAAATGAAAGTAATGAAAAGGAAAATTGTGAGCACATCTAATATTCAATTTATGATGAGGAATGATAGATGCCTATAAGAATGCAGTTCGAACTTTGTTAAAAAAAAATAATGTATAAAACTTTAGAAGATGGATGTGACATTTGAATGTAACATTTTTCCTATTCGGCAGGAATGAACACGTAAACCAGGTACGAATGTGATAAATGTTGAGAATTTCGTTTTGATTAAAACACATAATTTTTGCAATTAGTTTTAATTAATATTTGGTAAATGACTAATATTCTTGTATATGAAAATTCTTTAAATTTTGAGTGGAATATTTTTGTCCAAATATGTTGTTTCTTTGTCATGCTTTTATAGTACATATACATTGTGTGAACGAAAAAGTGAATTTCAATATACAACTTCTTATTCCATTGGTGGGTGTCCTATACTTATGACTGTCGAAAACTTATTGAGAAGATGGTATCCAGATGGAGCATTGAAATTGTGAGGTATCAGTTGAGAAATATACATTCTTAAAGTATTAGTACTATTTTGAATTTCATAGTGTGATATTACTCTCTGGTATTGCTGTAACAAACTTTTGAAAGAGCAATAAATAATTAATCGAATAGTTATATTTACATCTACTATAATTTCTTTTGTTAAAATACATCAATTTTAGTAAAAACGCAGTATTATATGCAGACCTTGCCATATGAGATTTTCTGAAATATTTTGTTAGGGATTTCTATTGATTTTATTGTTGTCGTACTTTGTAAGTAACGGATAAACTTTCTGTTTATATTACAGCTACAGAATTGTGCCATACCCCATCCAGAACTAATTATGAAAATATTACAATATGTAGTATTTTTATATAATTAGTTTCAACTGGCATCTTCATTGGTAGGGGTTATTTTAAATTATTTTAAAAACTTGAATTAAAGTATACTACTAACCATTTTATTTTTAATAAAATGATGATCTATTATATGATTTCATTGGAGATGTTTGTATACATTTGATAATACGGGTTCTAGTTTTAGTTAAAAAGGTGATAAATATTATTTATAGCAAAATTAAATTGCATATAACTTTCTTGATATAAATCGTAGATTTTGTGCTTTGTCTGTTTTTTATTGCTTGTTATAGCACTATCCAGCTTCATGAAAATGAAATTATTTATTCTGAAATGCATAGATGAAGGAAAGAACGTGTTGTTCAGTCAGTGATTTTTCACGGTCCATTTTAGGGTATAAGGATAACGTTGTTTAATCATCTTAATTATGTAATAGTGCAGTGTCTGACGCTTTTTGCAGCTTAATAATCCATTAGAGGGTCCTCATAAGTCAATAGCGATACTGTAAATAATAGTTTTAGGATACAATAACTAAAAGCCAACTGAATTATTGAGAACTAAATATAAATATTATTAATTAATTTGTTAACTTATATAATTATGATTTTGTGCTTTAACATTGATTTATATAACATTAAATATTTTTGAAATTATAAGATTATATACTAAATCCTTGGTTTGAATTTAGGTTTCAAGTCTAATGATAAGCTCATGATTCTGCTCAATATTAAAACTTAGAGGTTTGATATTGTATAGCATGAATAAAAGTACGGTTATATAAATCAAATATTTATATACTTGTGGTATTTGTCCTGCCTTTGATAATATTTTTTTAGGAGTTTACCTTCCATTCTGTAAGAGAAGATGAATATGACGGTAGAAGAAATTTAAATGTACGAATCAGTATCATGGCGTCTTATTTGGTTTGTCTTTTGATTTCGACACTAGATTACTTAGTTGACTGAGTGTACCGCGGCCAGTCAGGGACTGAACGCATCTTGGAGATGAATATGGAAGGTATACTGTTTTATTGACCTATTTGCTTTGGATATGTTCTTTTTCTTGACACTTTCTAGGCCATAACAATAATTTGAACCTTGGAATTTATCGATCAACAATTTTACTCTAACTGCTACCGAGATCGGAAACATTGTAAATGAAAGTAATGAAAAGGAAAATTGTGAGCACAACTAATATTCAATTTATGATGAGGAATGATAGATGCCTATAAGAATGCAGTTCGAACTTTGTTAAAAAAAAATACTGTATAAAACTTTAGAAGATGGATGTGACATTTGAATGTAACATTTTTCCTATTCCGCAGGAATGAACACGTAAACCAGGTACGAATGTGATAAATGTTGAGAATTTCGTTTTGATTAAAATACAATATTTTTGCAATTAGTTTTAATTAATATTTGGTAAATGACTAATATTCTTGTATATGAAACTTCTTTAAATTTTGAGTGGAATATTTTCGGTCCAAATATGTTGTTTCTTTGTCATGCTTTTATAGTACATATACATTGGGTGAACGAAAAAGTGAATTTCAATATACAACTTCTTATTCCATTGGTGGGTGTCCTATACTTATGACTGTCGAAAACTTATTGAGAAGATGGTATCCAGATGGAGCATTGAAATTATGAGGTATCAGTTGAGAAATATACATTCTTAAAGTATTAGTACTATTTTGAATTTCATAGTTTGATATTACTCTCTGGTATTGCTATAACAAACTTTTGAAAGAGCAATAAATAATTAATCGAGTAGTTATATTTACATCTACTATAATTTCTTTTGTTAAAATACATCAATTTTAGTAAAAACCCAGTATTATATGCAGACCTATCCATATGAGATTTTCTGAAAGATTTTGTTAGGGATTTCTATTGATTTTATTGTTGTCGTACTTTGTAAGTAACGGATAAACTTTCTGTTTATATTACAGCTACAGAATTGTGCCATACCCCATCCAAAACTAATTATGAAAATATTACAATATGTAGTATTTTTATATAATTAGTTTCAACCGGCATCTTCATTGGTAGGGGTTAATTTAAATTATTTTAAAAACTTGAATTAAAGTATACTATTAACCATTTTATTTTTTAATAAAATGATGATCTATTATATGATTTCATTGGAGATGTTTTTATACATTCGATAATACGGGTTCTAGTTTTAGTTAAAAAGGTGATAAATATTATTTATAGCAAAATTAAATTGCATATAACTTTCTTGATATAAATCGTAAATTTTGTGCTTTGTCTGTTTTTTTTTGCTTGTTATAGCACTGTCCAGCTTCATGAAAATGAAATTGTTTATTCTGAAAAGCATAGGTGAAGGAAAGAACGTGTTGTTCAGTCAGTGATTTTTTACGGTCCATTTTAGGGTATAAGGATAACGTTGTTTAATCATCTTTATTATGTAATAGTGCAGTGTCTGACGCTTTTTGCAGCCGAATAATCCATTAGAGGGTCCTCATAAGGCAATAGCGATACGGTAAATAATAGTTTTAAGATATAATAACTATAAGCCAAATGAAATATTGAGAACTAAATATAAATATTATTAATTAATTTGTTAACTTATGTAATTATGATTTTGTGCTTTAACATTGATTTATATAACATTAAATATTTTTGAAATTAAAAGAATATATACTCAATCCTTGGTTTGAATTTAAAGTTTCAAGTCTAATGATAAGCTCATGATTCTGCTCAGTGTGAAAACTTAGAGGTTTGATATTGTATAACATGAATAAAAGTACGGTTATATAAATCAAATATTTATATACTTGTGGTATTTGTCCTGCCTTTGATAATATTTTTTTAGGAGTTTACCTTCCAATCTGTAAGAGAAGATGAATATGACGGTAGAAGAAATTTAAATGTACAAATCAGTATCATGGCGTCTTATTTGGTCTATCTTTTGATTTCGACACTAGATTACTTAGTTGACTGAGTTTGTCGCGGCCAATCAGGGACTGAACGCATCTTGGAGATAAATATGGAAGGTATACTGTTTTATTGACCTATTTGCTTTGGATATGTTCTTTTTCTTGACACTTTCTAGGCTATAACAATAATTTGAACCTTGGAATTTATCGATATATTGTTCAACAATTTTACTCTAACTGCTATTGAGATCGGAAACATTGTAAATGAAAGTAATGAAAAGGAAAATTGTGAGCACAACTAATATTCAATTTATGATGAGGAATGATAGATGCCTATAAGAATGCAGTTCGAACTTTGTTAAAAAAAAATACTGTATAAAACTTTAGAAGATGGATGTGGCATTTGAATGTAACATTTTTCCTATTCGGCAGGAATGAACACGTAAACCAGGTACGAATGTGATAAATGTTGTGAATTTCGTTTTAAATAAAATACAATTTTTTTGCAATTAGTTTTAATTAATATTTGACAAATGACTAATATTCTTGTATATGAAACTTCTTTAATTTTGAGTGGAATATTTTTTGTCCAAATATGTTGTTTCTTTATTATGCTTTTATAGTACATATATATTGGGCAAACGAAAAAGTGAATTTCGATATACAACTACTTATTCCATTGGTGGGTGTCCTACTCTTGTGACTGTCGAAAACTTATTGAGAAGATAGTATCCAGATGGAGCATTGAAATTATAAGGTATCGGTTGAGAAATATACATTCTTAAAGTATTAGTACTATTTTGAATTTCATAGTTTGATATTACTCTCTGGTATTGCTGTAACAAACTTTTAAAAGAGCAATAAATAATTAATCGAATAGTTATATTTACATCTACTATAATTTCTTTTGTTAAAATACATCAATTTTAGTAAAAATGCAGTATTATATGCAGACCTATCTATATGGAATTTTCTGAAAGATTTTGTTAGGGATTTCTATTGATTTTATTGTTGTCGTACTTTGTAAGTAACGGATAAACTTTCTGTTTTAATTACAGCTACAGAATTGTGCCATACCCCATCCAAAACTAATTATGAAAATATTACAATATGTAGTATTTTTATATAATTAGTTTCAACCGGCATCTTCATTGGTAGGGGTTAATTTAAATTATTTTAAAAACTTGAAATTAAAGTATACTATTAACCATTTTATTTTTAATAAAATGGTGATCTATTATATGATTTCATTGGAGATGTTTTTATACATTTGGTAATACGGGTTCTAGTTTTAGTTAAAAAGGTGATAAATATTATTTATAGCAAAATTAAATTGCATATAACTTTCTTGATATAAATCGTAAATTTTGTGCTTTGTCTGTTTTTTATTGCTTGTTATAGCACTGTCCAGCTTCATGAAAATGAAATTGTTTATTCTGAAAAGCATAGGTGAAGGAAAGAACGTGTTGTTCAGTCAGTGATTTTTTACGGTCTATTTTAGGGTATAAGGATAACGTTGTTTAATCATCTTTATTATGTAATAGTGCAATGTCTGAAGCTTTTTGAAGGCGAATAATCCATTAGAGGTTCCTCATAAGTCAATAGCGATACGGTAAATAATAGTTTTAAGGTACAATAACTAAAAGCCAACTGAATTATTGAGAACTAAATATAAATATTATTAATTAATTTGTTAACTTATATAATTATGATTTGGTGCTTTAACATTGATTTATATAACATTAAATATTTTTGAAATTGAAAGATTACATACTCAATCCTTGGTTTGAATTTAAATTTTCAAGTCAAATGATAAGCTCATGATTCCGCTCAGTGTGAAAACTTAGAGGTTTGATATTGTATAGCATGAATAAAAGTACAGTTATTTATATAAATCAAATATTTATATACTTATGGTATTTCTCCTGCCTTTGATAATATTTTTTTAGGAGTTTACCTTCCAATCTGTAAGAGAAGTTGAATATGACGGTAGAAGAAATTTAAATGTACAAATCAGTATCATGGCGTCTTATTTGGTCTGTCTTTTGATTTCGACACTAGATTACTTAGTTGATTGAGTGTGTCGCGGCCAGTCAGGGACTGAACGCATCTTGGAGATAAATATGGAAGGTATACTGTTTTATTGACCTATTTGCTTTGGATATGTTCTTTTTCTTGACCCTTTCTAGGCTATAACAATAATTTGAACCTTGGAATTTATCGATATGTATTGATCAACAATTTTACTCTAACTGCTACTGAGATCGGAAACATTGTAAATGAAAGTAATGAAAAGGAAAATTGTGAGCACAACTAATATTCAATTTATGATGAGGAATGATAGATGCCTATAAGAATGCAGTTCGAACTTTGTTAAAAAAAAATACTGTATAAAACTTTAGAAGATGGATGTGGCATTTGAATGTAACATTTTTCCTATTCGGCAGGAATGAACACGTAAACCAGGTACGAATGTGATAAATGTTGTGAATTTCGTTTTAAATAAAATACAATATTTTTGCAATTAGTTTTAATTAATATTTGACAAATGACTAATATTCTTGTATATGAAACTTCTTTAATTTTGAGTGGAATATTTTTTGTCCAAATATGTTGTTTCTTTATTATGCTTTTATAGTACATATATATTGGGCAAACGAAAAAGTGAATTTCGATATACAACTACTTATTCCATTGGTGGGTGTCCTACTCTTATGACTGTCGAAAACTTATTGAGAAGATAGTATCCAGATGGAGCATTGAAATTATAAGGTATCGGTTGAGAAATATACATTCTTAAAGTATTAGTACTATTTTGAATTTCATAGTTTGATATTACTCTCTGGTATTGCTGTAACAAACTTTTAAAAGAGCAATAAATAATTAATCGAATAGTTATATTTACATCTACTATAATTTCTTTTGTTAAAATACATCAATTTTAGTAAAAATGCAGTATTATATGCAGACCTATCCATATGGAATTTTCTGAAAGATTTTGTTAGGGATTTCTATTGATTTTATTGTTGTCGTACTTTGTAAGTAACGGATAAACTTTCTGTTTTAATTACAGCTACAGAATTGTGCCATACCCCATCCAAAACTAATTATGAAAATATTACAATATGTAGTATTCTTATATAATTAGTTTCAACCGGCATCTTCATTGGTAGGGGTTAATTTAAATTATTTTAAAAACTTGAAATTAAAGTATACTATTAACCATTTTATTTTTAATAAAATGATGATCTATTATATGATTTCATTGGAGATGTTTTTATACATTTGGTAATACAGGTTCTAGTTTTAGTTAAAAAGGTGATAAATATTATTTATAGCAAAATTAAATTGCATATAACTTTCTTGATATAAATCGTAAATTTTGTGCTTTGTCTGTTTTTTATTGCTTGTTATAGCACTGTCCAGCTTCATGAAAATGAAATTGTTTATTCTGAAAAGCATAGGTGAAGGAAAGAACGTGTTGTTCAGTCAGTGATTTTTTACGGTCTATTTTAGGGTATAAGGATAACGTTGTTTAATCATCTTTATTATGTAATAGTGCAATGTCTGAAGCTTTTTGAAGGCGAATAATCCATTAGAGGTTCCTCATAAGTCAATAGCGATACGGTAAATAATAGTTTTAAGGTACAATAACTAAAAGCCAACTGAATTATTGAGAACTAAATATAAATATTATTAATTAATTTGTTAACTTATATAATTATGATTTTGTGCTTTAACATTGATTTATATAACATTAAATATTTTTGAAATTGAAAGATTACATACTCAATCCTTGGTTTGAATTTAAATTTTCAAGTCTAATGATAAGCTCATGATTCTGCTCAGTGTGAAAACTTAGAGGTTTGATATTGTATAGTATGAATAAAAGTACGGTTTTATAAATCATATATTTATATACTTGTGGTATTTGTCCTGCCTTTGATAATATTTTTTTAGGAGTTTACCTTCCATTCTGTAAGAGAAGATGAATATGACGATAGAAGAAATTTAAATGTACAAATCAGTATCATGGCGTCTTATTTGGTCTGTCTTTTGATTTCGACACTAGATTACTTAGTTGACTCAGTGTGTCGTGGCCAGTCAGGGACTGAACGCATCTTGGAGATGAATATGGAAGGTATACTGTTTTATTGACCTATTTGCTTTGGATATGTTCTTTTTCTTGACACTTTCTAGGCTATAACAATAATTTGAACCTTGGAATTTATCGATATGTATTGATCAACAATTTTACTCTAACTGCTACTGAGATCGGAAACATTGTAAATGAAAGTAATGAAAAGGAAAATTGTGAGCACAACTAATATTCAATTTATGATGAGGAATGATAGATGCCTATAAGAATGCAGTTCGTACTTTGTAAAAAAAAAATACTGTATAAAACTTTAGAAGATGGATGTGGCATTTGAATGTAACATTTTTCCTATTCGGCAGGAATGAACACGTAAACCAGGTACGAATGTGATGAATGTTGAGAATTTCGTTTTGATTAAAATACAATATTTTTGCAATTAGTTTTAATTAATATTTGGTAAATGACTAATATTCTGGTATATGAAACTTCTTTAAATTTTGAGTGGAATATTTTCTGTCCAAATAAATATGTTGTTTCTTTGTCATGCTTTTATAGTACATATACATTGGGTGTTACATTGGAGTTACATTACGATAACTAGAAGCAACCTGATTATTGAGGAATAAATATTATTGAATAATTTTTTAACATATATAATTATGGTTTTGTGCTTTAACTAACATTGATTTGTATTACAATAAATATTTTTGAAATTATAAGATTACAGGCTCAATACTTGGTTTGAATTTAAAGTTTTGAAGTGTAATGTTAGAACAATTATTATTCTGTTCATTATCAAAACTTAGATGGTTGATATTTAATAGCTTCAATAAAATTACTGTTATGTAAATCAAATATTTATATGCTTGTGGTATTTGTTCTGCAGTTAATATAATTTTTTTATCTTATTATAATTCTCCAAAAGAAAGTGATTTTGTCTTCTTTTACTAATTGTTTCAGCTCCGTTTAACTGCATGAAAATAAAATGTTTATACTTAAAAGGAAAGCTGAAGGAAAGGATGTGTATTTTATGTCTTTGGTGTAGGATGTGTTCCAATCATTAGGGTATATATATATATATATTTTAAAAACAACACAGGTTATTCAAATACAAGAATATTTATTATTTTATATCCAAAGCTTTTCGTTGGCAAACAGTACCAACATCATCAGGAATGAAAATTACAATAATGTAATTGTAATTATTGTAAAATTATTGTAATTTTCATTCCTGATGATGTTGGTACTGTTTGCCAACGAAAAGCTTTGGATATAAAATAATAAATATTCTTGTATTTGAATAACCTGTGTTGTTTTTAAATTATTAAACAAGAAAACGTATTTTATATTTATATATATATATATATATATATTATGAAGTTATTATTATTACTTGTAAATAATTTTTTCCACCACCAAGTGCAATCATTTTATCTTATGTGATGAGGTGCCTTTCGGTCACATGACCATTGTCGAATTACTGATAACAATTTATATATGAAATAAAGATACTTGTAAAAAAATTATTTCAATTTGGATTCTAATAACAAATAGGTGAAATCATAATGTTTTTAAGACAAAAAATTAAGATTCATTTTTTTAAAACGTTTGTTATATTCAAATAAGACATGTTTCTGATTATTATAGACAATAAAAACCCCCAACCAGTTGCTGAGTATAATTTTTTCTGACTTAATTTTTCTCATTTTTATTACGTTAATTTTATTTTCATTAATTTTTTTTTTCATTTCCAATATTGCTATATTCTGTGATTATTATGAGTTTGAAATTGATTTAAGTTGAAAGAAATTTAATAAACTGATTTAAGTTGAAAGAAATTTAATAAACTGATTTAAGTTGAAAGAAATTTAATAAACAATTCTTGATTTGAATACAAGGTTTCAAATTTAATAATATTAATTTAACATAATAAGCTCTTCATCATGTCCAAAAAAAAACTTATTTAGTTTGTGGGTATTTGAATTACTGAAACAGTGTGAAATTGAATTTTAATTAGTGAACTTGATAAACAATCCTCAATTTATTTAGACCAATTATTATCATCTAAATAAAACCTGGAATTTTTATTAATGGATAAAATTCAGTTATTTAAATCAATTCTTTGTTTATTATGGTTCTTGCTCCCTGATGTCAACTTTGTAAATTATTATTTTTGTTTAAAAACAGATGATTTTAACAATATAGACACTAAGTCTTAAATTTTAAATTAAATTGTCCTGCATGCCTGTTCTCTTTTTATTTGATGTATTTCATTTGTATGGACTACTCTAGTTATTGGGCGAAGAAGTATAAACTACATACTATTGACGATAAATTATTTGAATATTGTTTTTTATTTTTTATATTATGACATCTAGGAAATATTTGTAATCTTTATTCCATAGCTATTTCGTTAATCAACAGTTTTATTTTTTGCCGCTATTTGAGATTGGAAATTAATTACAACTGGAATATAGTACCCTATGCAAAGAAACCTTTTATCAGTTGTCATCTGGCATAAGGATAAATTGATATAAAAATGGGTTTCTGATTTGGTTTTTAAATTAAACTAATTTGTTACTATGATTGACAAATGAAGGGAATTAAATCAAAATTTTGAAAACAACAAAAAAACAAACTAAATGTTGCATTTTTTGTATTTAATGAGTATTATATATGGAATTTTTAATAAATCAGATTTTGTTCTTACTATATTTTGTATAACAGTTTCATTTATATTGCTAATTTTTTTTTTATTGACTAGTTGGTATTCTTCAATATGAAATTAAGAAATTTAAAGCCATAGTAAAAAGTATTCAATTTCAATATTTGTTAAATTTTTTACCAGTAGTTTTGAGTACTTAAAAAATATTTAAAATTGTTTACTGGTTTTACCATAACATTTATTTTTGTTTCATTAATATTCAGATATAAAAATATTATTTATAAAAATTATTTTTTTAATATATTTTAAATTTATATTTTTCAAGTTAATCTCACAACACAGCAGAACTTGACAAAAGAACAGTCGTCCTACGTCAATTTCACTAGTGTAGGATGTTGAAGATTTATTCAATTTAAATTATTTTCTAATATCTAAATGCAATTCGATTTAAGTTTTCTTAAACTGCTTCAACTTAATTTTGTTCTGAAATAATCACTACTTTATTACAGCGATTAGTGTTGGTTAATTATAACATTTTTTTGTTAAATTTAAAGTTCATAAAAAATTAATATTCTGTATCTTTTTTTGGTTGGTAAAATATTTTATTTATTGCTTCAGATTTTTATCACAATATTTTATCTTCCAGTTAAATTTTAATATTTTTTAAAAATTTGTCTCAGTTTTTGAATAAATGTATTGTGTAATGGCTTTGCTGTAGGGTTTAATGTTAAATGGGTCTTCAAATTGCTTTAATGTTTTTTTTTAAAATTTATATTTGAAAAACTAGGGTTAAATATTGTTTTGCTCACATCTGTCACATTTAAAAGATAAAACTATTCATAATATAATATGGCTTTTTCAGCACATTCTTTAATCCAGGTTTTGTATCTTTGTCATGTTTATTAATAATATTTTAATTACTGATTTGCATTTACGATTGAAATTGTATAAGTGTTTCAAAATGGTCAAAACCTTTGGGTTATAACTTAAATTTAATGTAAATTGCAATTAAATTATAATCATTATGTAATAATGACTTTAATGTATTTGTTTGCTCACTGCGTGTTTTTTTTCAGTATTACTATATTATTTATTCTTGATTGATTTTAACTGGATTAGCATGAACGTTAAAAATATTTTTTATGTATTTTTTTTCTAATATTGTAGTTACTAAGGGGAGGTTGTAAAAGTATCAACACCATTGTAAAGGCAGGTATAAAAATACCATTTTCATTTGCTTCAATTTTTGTTATATGACTAGCTTGTGTGTTGATGTAATAAATTTTTTGTTTGTATTTAGCAGTTTTATGATTTTGGTGTAAGCATGTTTTAAATTTTACTTTCTTTAAATGTATAATTGATAACTTGACTGTGTAAAAATGCAATAATTTTAAAATTATTCTCTTTCTATAAAAATATCTTATGCTCAAGTGCTAATCTACTTCATTCTTGCAGCAAATTTTTGCAGCACTGTGATTATCCATCTTCATGTTTTCTTGTTTACAAATAACAATTCTTGAATAATCACTTTTTCAGTAACTGGTCAACTTATCACATTCTTCACAGATAATCTCAATATGCTTTAAGTAATGATTTTGAATTCAATACATGGCTATAAATTTTGTCTTCTTGGTTATAGATTTGGTTGTAGCAAGCTGAAAATTCAGTGGTGCAGTACAGTATTGCTTGTAATTTGATTGCTTTAAGTTATTTTAGTTCCATTGTTTTGAGTGTGTGATCTTAATTTTAATATTTTTGTTGTTGAGTATTTCTTACATTTAGGGTTAGCACATGTTTTAAATGTCTATTTTTTAAAACTTCTATGTTAGTGCTTGCAATTTTTTTTACGTTGTACTCTAGGTGTGGGTATATAATTTGCATTTATTCACATATATTGTTCTTTTTGTAGGAAAAAATATTTATTGCTCTAATTGCATATTTTTTTAAAAAATTGTGTATTGAAATAGGTTGTAGGTGAAAATTACAAATAATATGATGAACTAATTATGCTTGAAAAATGTTGGACAGGTACAAACTTTATAGGGTTACAAATGTAAAAAAATGTTAATATCAATGATTTTATTCTAGAGATAATTACAAATAAATAACTGAAAATTCAATAAAATATTACTTATTATGTTAAATTGAAAAGACAAAAATTCTGTGTTTAATTCCTAGATAAAATCTTATTCATGTTTATATTTCTTGTTTGATAATATACTGACATTTTTACAGTAAAAATGTTTAGCTTCTAAAAAATGTTATTGCAAAAACCACTTTCCTATTGAATTTTTATTTTTCAGATCCGAAAAATATAAAAAGTATAAAAACAATTTTTGCAAATATTTGAATGAATGCTAGAGTAAAATGTTATTCATAATATTTATTTATTTTAATTTTAGCACCTTGAATTGGTGAATAACATTAGTAATCTTTAATTTTTCATACCATTTAGCACTACATCACCACTTTTGATGACTAATTAATTAAAGCTCTCTAATTAAATATAAACCAATAAACCATTTTTTATGAACAATTGTATCTTGATATTTTAACATGCATGATGTTTTAGTTTTATGAATTGTTTCTTGGAAAAGCATACAAGGAGCAAGGAAATGGTTAATTGTATAGAGGTTAAGTTGAAATAATGTCACATCGTTGAAGTGGTTACAATAAATAATTGCAGGGTTCTAACTTCTATAACATCACTAGTTTTTTTGTTCTTTCACTTACATACTATACCAACTTCTATAACATCACTATGAAGGTGTTTTGTGTAGCTTTGTTCTTTCACTTATATACTATACCTACTTACTTACTTTAGTATTCAGAATACTATATATTGCTCCTATTTTCTATACTTTGTCTTTAGTATGTTATAAAATGATATTTGTAAATAACATTTCAAAAGAAAAGGTAGTATTTAGCATTTTCTGAATATTGCCTAAAAAGGTCAAATGAAATAAAAGGTTTTCCGACTTTATCTACAACATGTTTATGATGTCATAGTTTTGTTGAGTATTTTATATTTTAAAACAACAATAAAGCAAGGTGACATCATATTTAGCTTCGAAAATTGATAAATTTCCATTTTAGTGGAAAATTTCCCTTTTTGTAGAAAATTTTGTTTGTTGCTAATTTTAATATGACATCATCTTTACACTCCATTGTTTCAGGATTGTGAAGAATCGGTATGTAGTGTGATGTAAATTTTGTTCTAATGTAAATAAATTTTGATAATTATTATTTGATTTGAGGTAATTGGACATTCATCCTCATTTATGTAATAGAAACATTAACAGGACAAGCATTGGAGATTAGGGATGTACTATTACATAGCCAAGTGAAAAGTGTTTGTCAATTGATTATACATCATAACTCTAGTAGCATAAATTTTGTTTAAGTCAAGTAAAATATGAATAAAAAGAAATTGTGGTATCATCTGGATACGTGAAAATAAAAAACAGGAAAATATAAGTTCCCCGGGAGCTACATTTAAATATAGGCTATTTGATTTTTCAAGTGTTTTGATTTAAGATTTACAATCTTCTGTTTCAGCACAAGTTTATTTAAATTTTAAGAGGTTGATTTTTAATCAGTAAATGTCACATAATTTCAAATACAAATTTTGGTGAATATTTTATTATTTTTGCTAATGTAACGTTTTAGAGATTTATTTTTTATGTGTGGGAATATCCCAGGTACTTCAGTAATAGACTCGCAGATATGATGTTTATAAATTTACAGTTTTGACCTAGTAAATTTATTAAATTAGATTTGTGATATTTTACTTATATAATAAATAATTTATTTGTCTTAGTTAATTACAAAGATTAGGTACTAAATGTTGATGTTATCACTAAAAAACTATTTACAGGTCATAAAAATATATAATTGATTAAAAATTATAAATATTTTTTCTTGCTCATTGTGAGTAAGAGCTTATTGTACTTCTTAAAAAGATACTACTTACTTCCTTATAATCGAAACATTTCGTTTCTTTTAAAATGTTGCAAGTACTGTCTAGAGGAAGTACAATAAGTGCCCTGTACAACTGTCAGACAGATGTGCCAACTTCACCTACACGTGGTGCAGGGTGTTAAGGATGTTTCACTATTCAAATAATTATCTCACTAAAAATATATAAAATATTTTAGTAAGAGTTTAAATTCCAATCAAGTCTTCCGAGTTTAAAAAACCAAATTTCAAAATCTGAAAGAATAAAAAATTGCAAAAACGATTGAATGTGTTCTATTGAAATTTGTAGTCTTTTTTTTAAATTTTACTATTTCACAAAAGTTTTATATTTTTACAATGTTCTGTAAATTCTTTAATTGCCATTCTTTTTTACATTTAAAAATTAAAAATATCTACTATATACATTATTTTTTAACTATAATTATTGTTTATTTTTAAAACAATAAAGGAAAATTAAATTGGTTTTATATATTATAGACATTCTTTACCAATCCCAAGATTTTAATTTACCAATTTTAAATATTTTACAAAAATAAATAGTAGAAAAAAAGAAGGACTTTGTGAAACTGTATTCAACAAAGTTTAAAAATTTTAAATATTGTTTGACAAGTCATTAATTAGTTTAGTAAAAACTTTATTTCATAATTTTGTTACCTTAACTTTGTATTATTTATTTGACGTGAAACATCTGAACCAACGAAGCTCTGGCTTAAATCACATTTAAATCATACCAGGTCAAATATATTAATTTGTCTTATTTGTATGACATGAAACATCGGACCAATAAAGCTCTGGCTTAAATTGCATTTAAATCATACCAGGTCAAATATATTAATTTATTTAATCAATTTTTTATTTTAAATCTGTAGTAGACTTGACTAGATTAAATTAAGTTTCTTTTGCTTTTATAAAATTTAATGAACACTTTCAGTTCAAAATTTTTAAATGTTATTCATATGTTTAATGATAATTCTTAAAACTAATCAAATATTTGTTTCCTAGTTTTACATTTTAATTGATTTATATGTATTATTGAAAATGTATTTAATTGAATTTTGCATATTTTAAATTAAATTTGTAAATGGGTTAAAAATATTTAATTAATTAATTTTGGAATTTTTAAATTGTAAATGAAATCTAGATCGGTGAGCTTAGTTGAAATTTCCTTGAAAATTTATATATTAAAATCATCTTAAATTCAGGTTAACTAGGAAGTTTTTTGTATGTTCTGCAATATTAAATTGATTTTAGAAAAACGACATCTTTATTGACATATTTCTACAGATGATGCTCTAAACTCATGTATAGTGGTAACTAGGTTCTTTATCTTTTTTTAACCTTTGAGAGGGTGTATGCGGAGTTTTTCCCCACACATATTATTATTTGTTAAAAAAAAAATCTTTCCCGTTATCAGTAGTTTATATCCAGCTTATTACTCAACACTCTGCATTCTAGAAAACTGCAAAACTTATTTTTGTTCATATTTTCCTCTTTGCGTTAATGTGAATATAATCCTTGGCACACGCTGTCAGATTGTGGAGCTTTTGTCTGTAAGCCCCCTTTCGTGTAAGTTATTTGTGCAGAGTTCCTTGTACTGGCTTTTTATATTACAAAAGACTTTGTGGAGCTAATTTTTGTTATTATTATTTTATTTTTATTGTTTAGATAAATAAAACCTCTTAAACCACAGGAAGTAGACTGTAAAAATTAAAGTTGGTGAATGGCAGAGTTTGTGTCAGGTCGCCAATGACAAGACAGGCGACACCCATTTGCCATTTTATCTAATTTCAGATTAGGCCTAGAGCTTCAGTTGTATAGTTGTCTATCAGTCATGATGGTTCCTGTTGGAATTATTGCGCACACAGTACTGTTTTGTAATTTTATGTACTGTATTATTATGCAGCAGTTTTGTTTTTTCTATTGTACCATTTCTGTATACATTATTATTTTGTTGTTTTCTACTTGCATAGTTGTGGACTAGTTGTTTTTCATTGCAGTTACTATACATACAATTATAATTTGTTGTTTCCTGTACAGTATTGTTGTGGAACAGTTGTTTCTTTTTTCTATTTCAAATTAGAGCTAGATATATTAAGAACTTTAAGCAACGGTGGTGTAATTTTAATTTAAATAAATAAAACCATCGACTTCACGTAGTGGTAGGTAACTGTAACAATTTTGGATTTATAGTTTTTATATTTAGGCTAATACATTTACTAATACTATTTTACAAACAAATGAGATTACAACTATCTCTTAACTAGCAAAAGCAGTTAAGAGTTTGGTGTAGTCGCTTTGTCAGAATTTAATCATTAATTTTTGTCGTGTTTATTATTTTACAATGAAAATATTGGAAACACCATTGGTGTTTCTTTCTAAAATTTTCATTGTAATATATTGTACCACTGTGAGTCTTGATATTATTAATAATAAATCTTTCAAAACGGTTATTTTTTTAAAAAATTTTCAAATAATTTAAGATCTAATTGATGGCAAGCAGAGAGGAGGGCCTTGCAGCAACGTGATTCATTGAATAGTGTAAAAAGCATGGTGGGGAGTTAATGTATTTATAAAATGTAACTTAATTCAAATGTAGTTATTTTCGTAACATTTCCTCTGAAGATGATTGTACAAGTGTTGTTAAATGTACATAATGATTTAAATAAAAAATACATTTGTGATGAAAAGGTTTTATTTATTTAAATGCACATACATTACTGAATCTTTTCTTTTTATATACATTTTTGAAAAGCTGTAAACTATGGAGTTCCAAAAGTAAAGTGGCAGTGATGGTTAACCATATTATGCTTACAATCCAATAAAAAGCTTTGACATCATAATTCAGTTTGTAAAGGTGAGAATAGGTATACAAGTATGGAAGAATATATTTGTTTGTTCTTACACAATTTATGATATTTAAAAAAAATAAAGTTACTTATAATGTTTTTTTCTCAAACCGTTATAATAAAATGTATTAAATCATGACACTTTTGAAAAGCCTAAACTAGAACTGGTAGATAAAATCTTCTACATGTGGTTCTGTACTTAAACGTTTGAAGGAAAACATGTGACTGTGCCAATAATTATTGAGAAAGGTAAACAGTCTCGTGATAATATGGGCTAGCCAGAAACTGAATGTATTTTCCGATGATTTGCTATAGCGATCTAAAATTTATCATAACAAAAAAATAAAAATTTGTTTGGAAATGAAGTTTTTTGCAAGTCAAATATATAATGCCGATGAGACTGGCCTGTTGGAGACTAAAAAAGTTGACAAAATTTTTAAATAACTGACAAGTTCTATTGTGTCCTAATGTTTCAGGTAACAGTATATATATACTTTGATATTTTATGTTGTCCATTATTTTTCCGTTGCACTGACTTTATATAGTTGATATATTACTATTGCAAATACCTTTATCCACCTCCAAGTGCAATAATTTTACCTTGTGTGATGAGGCACCTTTCGGTCACTTGACCATTGTCGAATCTTATGGTCGACAATGTTTAATTCAACAATGGTCAAGTGACCGAAAGGTGCCTCTTCACACAAGGTAAAATTATTGCACTTGGAGGTGGATAAAGGTATTTGCAATAGTAATATATCAACTTCATATATATATATATATATATATATATATATATATATATATATATTATATTAAATATGGTGATATGTTTTCTTGTATATATAGTTAATAAATTTAAAATATTTCAAACACAAGAATACTTTTAATGAATATATTTATTCAAAGCTTTTCGCCGATAAAAAAGTATCAGCATCTTCAGGAAAAATAATTATCTAATAAAATCTAAAGCTTTTTATCGGCGAAAAGCTTTGAATAAATATATTCATTAAAAGTATTCTTGTGTTTGAAATATTTTAAATTTATTAAATATATATATATATATATATATTTAGAAAATACAAAAAAAGCGTCTTAAACTTTTGTAACTTATGAGGCTTAATCCAACATTTAAGTTTAGTTGCTCTTGATAGTGATTAGCTCAGCCAAAGAAATAATAGGTAAACTGCTATTGATAGTATTATAGAACCTCAATTGGAAGTTGAATCTGATAAAAAAGACAGGGTCAAGTTATCAATCTCAACAGCCCCTCTTATCTGGAGTGAAACCGTTTCTAGTGAAATATTTGTATGATTTGCTAAAGCAACAAGTCCTACATTGTTGCTGAATTTGTAAATTTTTGTAATATACAAACAACTTTTTTATTTGTGAAGTTTTTTAGATTTCCATTATTGTAATGGAAATATAAAAAACTTCACAAATTAAAAATTTTTTTTCACCACCAATTAAGAGTTGTCTTATCATGTATGGTGAAAGTGCAATGAATTTTGTGAGAAAATGGTGGTGTGTTAAGTTCAGTCGAGAAAGAATGGACATTTGCTATGCGCGTTACAGGGCCTGGCTATTACTTCTTATAAAGAGTTAAAAGAATAAGATAAACAAAATTTGGAGAGAAAAAAAAGATACATTATCAAGATTTTCAGACGGGCTCGTAATGCACATCTTACGTTTGTATTTCAAGAGCTATCCTAAATAACTTTCAGCCACAGATCTTCTAGATACAAATATATTATAAATAATTATTGTGTAACTAATTGAATACTTTAATTGCTGACATTTTTTTGAAATCAATTCATTGACGAAGCCGACTCGCTACTCGATGAAATGGTTATTTCGAAACGCATCAGCAATAAAGTAAGGATGAAAATAATTCAAACAATAATACAGTAGTATGAACTTGACAATTATCGAATTGTGAATAAAAAATATTGAATTTACTCATGAAATGGAAATAAATAATAAAATAAATTTTTTAGATTTAACATTAAGAAGAAAATATGAAGAATTTGAATATATGATATAGCGTAAAGTATACAACCAAAAAAATGGCTGCTTTATACAACTTATACAGGTTCTATAAAATCTCCAATAATAAAAAAAAATAATTTGAGAGAAAAAACATCATTTATCAAATAGCAATATAAAATGCTTATAAAAGGAAAACTGTTGACAAACTTAATTATAACGTTTTTTTTTTCAAATTGATTTACAAAAATAATGATAAAAAATATGGATTTCATTTTTATTTATAGGTAATGAAATAGAAAGTAACACCAATTTATTTGAAAATACAATTGTCAAAATTTATGTAAAACTAATAATAAAACAAGTAATAAAAAAGAAAATTTAAATCAATTCCTACTTTAGTCAACAAAGATAAATTGTATTTTAGTTTCTTTTTATTTTATAATTACAACTAATATAAATATGTATACACATATGACAGAATACCAACATTAAATGGCAAAAGAGAAAGTGAATTTCCTTGCAATTTTCCAATTTCCTTTCTATGTATGTTGTTAGACTATTATTTTTATTTGTTACTATTTATATGCTTTCTTTTTTTTGTTGTTTGGATTGTGTTGTAGTTTCTTTTCACTTTCCTTTCGCATTGTCCATTTGTGAAGCAAAGTTCAATACCGTTAATCCAGTTTGTTTATTTTATCATTTTCATCCATTTTGAATCCTTAAATATTATTTATGATATTGTGTGGTAACCATGTCAACAATTTAAGGTGGTACAATGGAGGTTTCGGCGACAATCAGGAGTAAAAGAAAATTGTATATTCTTTGAGAAATACACTTCTAGCTATGGGAAAGCTGCTCAGTGTCAAAAACACTAGACTTGGAAGATGAAGATACTCAGTTCAAATCCGACCTAGACCCCCCCCCCAATTTTTATAATTTAATTATTGATTAAATATTTGAAAAAAACTGTATTAACATCAATTGCCATCCAGTACAGGTTTTAAAAAAATGTGTTTAAACGTGACTGGATGAATAAAAATGTATTTTATTTATGTTAAAAATGTGTACATTTATATATATATATATATATATATATATATATATATATATATATATATATATTGCTTTGCAACACTTTTCTTGTAATCATTTTTACTATATGTACTTAAACAAGAATCTTATTTGGTATTTATGCGAGTTAACTTTCAAAGATTGGTAGTATCTCCATCATCAAGTCACTGACCGGGGGGTTGTAGTAGACCTGGTCATAACACAAACCACAAAACAAATACAGGAAAACATAACCTATCTGGAATTTACAAAATTACATGTAACGACTGCAACACGTTTTACATAGGAAAAACAACCAGAACATTTGAAATTAGATTTGAAGAACATTACAGAGCATTTAAAAATATAAATACAAAAGCATCAAATGTTGCAGCACACCTAATATCACATAAACATGAATTAACAAATAATGAAAATTACCTATCCATACTTAAAATAAATAATAACCCAATATTACTAAACTCACTAGAAAAATACCACATTTATAAAAACATACACAACAATTTAATGATCCTACAGACAACATATGCAGACGACGTACTATTCAAAAACATTATACACGCGGCTCAATGAAGAAACATGTATGACGTCAACAAATACCACATCACGGACAGAGCATCCACACCAGAAAAATAATTCAGTGATTCGACTATGGTCAAGTGACCGAAAGGTGCTTCATCACATAAGGTAAAATTATTGCACTTAGTGGTGGAAAAAATTGTTTACAATTAATAATAATAACTTCATAAAGTCTGTGCGACGGAAAAATAATGGATGTGGAATATCATGATATATATATATATATATATATATATATATATATATATATATATATAGATTTTTTGGACTAGGAGACTGACAGACTTACCTTGGTAATAGTCCAGTCTGTAGTCTTGAAATAGAAACACATAAAAGCACTTAAACAATGATATATTTCAACCACACAGTGGTCTTTATCAATCGAAGAGAAAACACAAAAAGAAATATGAGAGAATGAAATAAAATAATTGTAATCACAGATTGTGTAGAGTAGAAATCAGATGTCACAGATTAAAGATATATATATATTGTTTCCATGAACATATGAGTGATTATAGTTTATATAAGTCTGTCAGGGGAAAAGAGATAAGGCTATTTGGAAAAAAAAAATGAATGGATTTATCTGATGTTGAGGTTAGGGGATTCTCTGGACTTGGTATACCACTGGTATGATAGTTCCCACCTTCTCAGTTCTGAGGGATTGCAATCAGGGGGGAGTGATTTAATTATTTTTGTGGTATAGCAGTCATCAAAAGTTGTGATGTTGTGACTCGCAGCATGTTGAGCTGTTGGTCTATCCATATTCATAATTTTAACATCATGTCTGTGGCCATTCATTCTGATATTCAGACCATCCGTGGTCAGGCCTATGTACTGTACTGAGCAAAGTTTACATTGTAGCTGGTATATGACATTTTTCGATGTACAATTATGATGACCCTGTATTTTGAAGACCATTTTTGTTGTTTGGCTGTTGAAACTATTTGCTGAGGGGTGTATTGGACACGTCTTGCATCTAGGTCTATTGCATGGGAAGGAGTCATGAGGAAGTTTGTGTGGTTTCTCTGCATCAGGGTCTGGTAGTTTAGGATGTACTAGGATGTTTTTCAAGTTGGGAGGTTGGTTGTACCAAATTTGCGGTGGATCGGTGAAAAGATTTTTGGTGTGGACGGAAGCTTGAAGAATTTTGAAGCCATCTCTCAATATCTTGTTGAGTTTATGTAGACCAGGATGGTAGTCTGTTATTAAAGACAGTTTATTTTGTTCTGTTTGTGGTTTATGGTGAACCGAGGGTTGTGCTGAATGAATTTGGTTTTCAATGAGTTTTTTTGGGTATCCTCTTCTCTGGAAGGCTGTTGATATCTTTCTATTAAAATCTTCCAATTCCCTATCATTCGAACAGACTCTGTTACCCCTGATTGCTTGACTGTATGGAATGGATCGTTTTATGTTTATTGGGTGGTTGCTGTCGAAATGGAGATATTGTAGGTGGTTTGTCGGAGTCGATCTATGAAATGATTGGTGTCCTGGGTATCTGATTGAAGGTTCTTTACTAAGGGTTGAAGGTGTGAGTCGAGGAAAGCTGAAATTCTTTCCGTTACTGAATTGCAGCCAGCAATTATTGGCCTACCAGGTGGAGGGATTATGTTTTTGTGGATCTTTGGTAATATATAGAATTGAGGAGTAGAGGGGTTTTCATTATATAATAATTTTAGAGATGTTTCCGAAATGTTTTGTTCAGGAGCTGTATATTTGAGTAGGTCCGAGAGTAAATTGTTGAATTCTGTAGTGGGGTTATCTGTAAGTATTTTGTATGTTGTGATGTCTGACAGTTGCTTATTTGGGCAAGCCTTCTCCCACTACACCTTTTCTTGTGAACCTGACCAGGTTCATCCTCGAGAAGAACAACTTTCAGTTTGAGGGAAGGAACTACCTTCAAATAAAGGGAACAGCAATGGGCACCAGAATGGCACCATCGTACGCAAATCTGTACATGGGATTGTTGGAAGAAAGTTTTCTAAAGACGCAAACACACCAGCCATTATGTTGGTATAGATATATAGATGACATCTTCCTAATTTGGACACAGGGTGCTTCAACACTTGAGGCATTTTTAGACAGCCTGACACAATTCTCCACACTTCAATTTACCTGGGAGAAATCTACATCAGCCATCACCTTTTTGGATGTAGAGGTAACACTCCAGAATGGAAATATCAACACAGGAATTCACATCAAACCGACAAACCACCTACAATATCTCCATTTCGACAGCAACCACCCAATAAACATAAAACGATCCATTCCATACAGTCAAGCAATCAGGGGTAACAGAGTCTGTTCGAATGATAGGGAATTGGAAGATTTTAATAGAAAGATATCAACAGCCTTCCAGAGAAGAGGATACCCAAAAAAACTCATTGAAAACCAAATTCATTCAGCACAACCCTCGGTTCACCATAAACCACAAACAGAACAAAATAAACTGTCTTTAATAACAGACTACCATCCTGGTCTACATAAACTCAACAAGATATTGAGAGATGGCTTCAAAATTCTTCAAGCTTCCGTCCACACCAAAAATCTTTTCACCGATCCACCGCAAATTTGGTACAACCAACCTCCCAACTTGAAAAACATCCTAGTACATCCTAAACTACCAGACCCTGATGCAGAGAAACCACACAAACTTCCTCATGACTCCTTCCCATGCAATAGACCTAGATGCAAGACGTGTCCAATACACCCCTCAGCAAATAGTTTCAACAGCCAAACAACAAAAATGGTCTTCAAAATACAGGGTCATCATAATTGTACATCGAAAAATGTCATATACCAGCTACAATGTAAACTTTGCTCAGCACAGTACATAGGCCTGACCACGGATGGTCTGAATATCAGAATGAATGGCCACAGACATGATGTTAAAATTATGAATATGGATAGACCAACAGCTCAACATGCTGCGAGTCACAACATCACAACTTTTGATGACTGCTATACCACAAAAATAATTAAATCACTCCCCCCTGATTGCAATCCCTCAGAACTGAGAAGGTGGGAACTATCATACCAGTGGTATACCAAGTCCAGAGAATCCCCTAACCTCAACATCAGATAAATCCATTCATTTTTTTTTCCAAATAGCCTTATCTCTTTTCCCCTGACAGACTTATATAAACTATAATCACTCATATGTTCATGGAAACAATATATATATATCTTTAATCTGTGACATCTGATTTCTACTCTACACAATCTGTGATTACAACTTATATTTATTTTATTTCATTCTCTCATATTTCTTTTTGTGTTTTCTCTTCGATTGACATAGACCACTGTGTGGTTGAAATATATCATTGTTTAAGTGCTTTTATGTGTTTCTATTTCAAGACTACAGTGTGGACTCTTACCAAGGTAAGTCTGTCAGTCTCCTAGTCCAAAAAATCTAAATAATCTTTACCAACCAAAACTAACCTATATATATATATATATATATATATATATATATATATATATATATATATATATATATATATATATATATACACATATAAAAGGAGAGTGTGAGCTAATAGGAGAAATTGAATAATAAATAACAAAAACAAAATAATATGAATGCAAAAAGGTGGTGTTTATAAATTAGAATGTGAAAGCTGTAATGAAACTTATATAGGTCAAATCAGGAAAAAACTAAAAGAAATATATAAAGAGCATTTAAATGCTTATAGAAAACCAGAAATATAGAAATCAAATTTTTCAAATCATTGTATTAATAATAAACAAATTTCTAAATATAGAAAATATGAAACTTACAAAAGAAATTAATAAAGGATCAAGAATTAACATATATAAAGCATTCGAAATATATAAATAATAATAAATTAATAAATGAACAAATATGATCTAAATTTGATGCTATATTCAATATCTATATTATGGCAACAAGATTAATTTGGAAATACAGTTGTGCCTCTTTATCCGCAGTATGCTCTCACGCTGAGAATCGAAGAATAGTTTAATTTAATTGTTAGTAAATGCATATTTCTGAGTCCGTTTGTTTCAGATGACTCGCTGCTTTCCTCTGAAGTCTTCAGTCTTCAGTCTGTTTCTACTGGTTACATTAGCCTATTTGCTGCACTTGTTCGTGTTAGTAGTACAGTATTGCATAATTAACTTGTGAATATTTTTCTGTTAGACAATAATGGCCGTGAGTCATCTAATAATGCTAAGTGTAAGTGAAGCCGAAGTGTTCTTTCATCAAGCGAAAAGGTGAACATTTGAAATATGACGGAGGTTGAAAGTAAATCGTTTGCTTGCATTGTCTATTCGTGAAATTTTTAAAAAAGAGTAAAATTCAATAAAGTTTTTCAGCTGCTGATAAAGAATGCATATAATCGATTGGTGTTATTTAGGGAGCAATAAATCCTCGTCCTCTAAAAAATTACAATAAATTTTTTTTCCTGTTTTCTGGCAAACACTACCGCAAGGTGTGGATGACGGCAGTATTGTAGACTGAATGGTTTTGAGGATATTTTATTCCTAAATTGGGGAAATATTTAGAGAAGGAAGGATTACTATACCGAGTTTTATTAATAATAGACAATGTTTCACAGCATTCTCAGTAACTCTGCAGCGAGAATGAAAATAAATGTTCAAGTAGTGTTTATGCAACCTAACACAACTGTGATAATACAATCAATTCGGACCCTGATCTTGATGTCATGTAGTGTTGAAGATTGTTCAATATCGCTGATGCGATAAGTTACATTAAAGCAGCGTTGGATGAACTGAAACCAGAAACGGTCAAAGCCTGCTGGAAGAATTTTTGAAAAGAATCTGACAGTGATATAAATAACTTCCCAAGGATCGATGGAGATGTTAGAGTGATCGTTCAAGCAACAAGAGATGTTTGTGGAGAGTGATTCTTAGATTTAAATGATGCAGACGTGGAAGAGAATATAGAAGAACGCCAAGAAATTTTGACAAACAATGATTTTCAAGAATTAATTACATCAGTTTCCGAGGAAAACGGGGAGGATGAAGAAGAAGAAATTGATGTGAAAGAAACTGAATGGACACTGGAAAATTTTGGAGATGTTTTCCAGACTATACAAAGAGTGAAAGAAAAAATAATGGATTACGACCCACTTATGGAACTTTAAAGTTACCAGAATGATTTTGGATGTCAGCCTCAGCAATTGGAAAGAAAAAAAAACAACCCCCTATCACAATGCTTTTTCAAGTAGAAAAAGAAGTGCCAATTATCAATTCATCTGTCCTATTATTATCGTAAGCATCATTAAACGTAATGGACCGTTCTTTATCGAACACCGAGTCTTTTCCACTTTCAGATGAAGATGTTTCTGACTAATTATTTCTTGTTATTAACTTACACTTTAAACTTCTTTTTGTATGTAGTAATTTTGTTTAACGTGTAAATCAGGGATGTCCAACTTGCGGCTCGCGGGCGGCATGCGGCCCGCCATGCAATTTTTCACGGCCCGCGAAATCTTATTGGAGAAAAAAATATCAGAAAATTACCTGAAATGCCTTTATCTTGACAGGGATCTAATAATTTAATGGAAAGTGTATGGTTCGTGTTGAACTTTGATACTGGTACAATGATGAGTAGGAAATCGGTAAAAAGTAAAATTAATACCCAAAACAGGATTTACAAGGAAAGTTGGGAGAGTGATCAACTGATTGTTAATAATGATGGGAAACTGCAGTGTTTGGTGTGCATGAAAGTTGTGTCGGTGCCTAAGGAATATAATGTGAGAAGACATTACTCAACAATGCATGGAAATAAGTATGATACATATACAGACGAGAGTCGGGTAACATTAGTTGGAGAGAAGAAGAAGCTTAAACAAGAAACGGGTATGCTTAGTAAATCCGCATTCTCAAACGTATTCATTGTTTGCATCTTAAGCCGTATCTCTAGAGCTGGCCAGGGCAACAGAAGGCTCATGATATTTTTATATTGCTTTCTAAAGAGAGATCCCAATCTTGCGAGATTTCGGACTAGAAATATAATCAATGTTTAGAAGTACATACCTATGTAAACATGTTTTAGACGATGAATTTTATAAAAAAAACAAAATAGAAATAAGTTTTCTGATGTACCTCTACTTCATCTCATGAGGTTGTCTACAGCCGAACTAGGAGTGGATATTCGTTCTTTATTGCATGTAACTGACCGACCACAATGCTTACACTAAAATAAAATATATTTAAATTCTCATTTCACTGTTTGTGTTGATTGATAAAACAATTTTTTCTGTAGTTTTTCTTATTTGTGTAAAAAAAAACACCTGAGTCTTGAGAAAGACAACGAATATTAATAATTTCTTTTAACTTTACTTACCCTCCTGTCACTATTTTAAATTTATATTGAAGTATTACTATGTGGCCCACGACCACGCTCGGGGGTTTAATTTTGGCCCTCTAGGCTTTGGAAGTTGGACATCCCTGGTGTAAATTATGAAGTGTACAATTCATACTTGCTCTCTACATAGATCTATTAAATAAGTTTTCAAAGTAAAATAATTGTCATCGCTTTTGATAACAAACGCTTGTTGTTAGTATCTACAAAGGGAATAGAGTACTGTACAAGACTGATGGTAAGTACAAACAGTAATCACAATAGGCCTACTGTACATAATAATACTTACGTACTGTACTTTAATATTTTAAAGATTATACAGTGCACTATATACATGCACTACTGTATAATAAAATGTCTGTAGCTATAGTATTTGTATGTAACATGTAACGCTGATAACACATCTAGTCCTTGTTATCTCCGGTTACCAACAGAAATTTTGGACCCCAGTATCTGTGGATATGGAGGTACAACTTTATTGTGATAAATTTTGCAACAATGATGCTGATTCTAATTTAACATATGTTGAATAACTACTGTATTGTGATAAATTTGGCAACAATGATGCTGATTCTAATTGAACATATGTTGAATAACTTACATTCATTCTAAACTAACTACAAATATCTCTAAAATACAAATTTGAAAGTAACAAAAATTCTCATTCTGTTTCTTACAGTATTTATGACAAGAATCTGTAGTTTGAATTTTGTAGTTTTAGCAATAATAACTTGTTCAACTTATTTTTTATAATCAAGTAGGAAAACATTTAGTATCACATTTCCAACAGGTAAATAAAGATGGAGTCAGGTTTTCATAACTGTGACATACATTTTTGGAGTGTATCGAATAGTCATCAAAATGAAACATTACTTTTGCTTTGAGCCTACTTGAAATTTTTGAATTACTTATTTTAAAAAATTACTGGGAAACACTATAGTGAACACTTAACATGTTGGCGTTTTTATAAGCATGTAGGTGGTCGACAATAAAGCAACAGGCATCTGACTACCCTCATGCGGGCTATGTTGTCATGTTTGGTTTTATTTAGTTTGTAACCATGATTCCAGTTGTCAATTTATATATATTTATATACAGATGGGTCATCCATAAAGTAAAGAACATTGTACTATAACTAAATAAAAACTAAGATGTGTATACAAAATGGTATTTTAAGCATTATATTATCTTAATCTAGTTTTTGATAAAGTCAACATAGGTGTCAATGCACTTGTAGCGTGTAACCAGTTTTACAATGCCAACGTCTTAAGATTCCAGCTGCCAATGATCGAAGATGAATACTACTTATTTGTGTTCTTTATTACTGTCAAAATGTTTTCAAACTTACAAAATCCTTTAATTTCGTAAACAAATTTGGATTAGCGAAAATTACTATAGGGCAGGACAGGTGTTAGGAGGGTGACCAAAATTAAATGTAGTCGATTAAACCCTTTTAGTTCCAAAAAATCATTGCCATCACTTTCCTGGTGTTCAGATTTAATTTATTGTTTTGGGTTTTGAAGGGGAGATTGAGTCATGCCATTCTATGTACTGATACCTTGTTTACATTGTTTTTATATTACCCTAGTTTAATGTCTCCTCTGACAATTTGGTTGAGAAATTTGACAAGGTTTTCTACTTATGTGTATTTTGAATTCACAGAACACACTTGATCATGACCACACCACAACAGAACTCTGCTCACTCTGAGGCAGAAAGCTGTGTTTGACTGCAAATATTCTTTACTTTCTGGATGGGCTGATAAATTGGATTCTTAATGTCTTATGTATAATTTTAAATTGTCTCAAAATGTTAAATTAATTACCATATATTTTTAATTTATAATGATTTTACTGATGTATTATTTTTGAAATTATTACAAAAATTTAAAAAGTCTGTTCCCTTTAACCTTCAAACACACGCGCCGGGGTGTAAAGCACCCCACACCATTCATTTCTCTCTGAGGCGACTCAAAAAAATTTTTGTTCTCGCTCCCCTCCTAGGTAGTTGTTTATCACTTCTTCCTCCACACTGTCACTCAAGGTCAACCCGTTGTGGCGTACCAGTCATTGTGTTTACATCGTTGTTTTAAGTGCGGGGTGAATTTGACCCCGCGCATGTGTTCTCGTCCAAAAATTTGTGTTGGTATATTTTTAAGTTATTGTTTTTTAATTAGAATAATTTTTTAGTGTGAGTCTTTTATTGGTGTTTAACATATTTATTTATCTTTTTTGTTGTAATTTTGTCTTTTTGTCATAAAAAAAATTAAAATTCTGGGTCAAGAACTTTCAAAACCCCAATTTGCATCAAGAGCCTTACTGCCAGGACTACCTTTGCATATAAAGCACACCTTTGCAGGTGTGAAGCACATAAGTGGTGTTGAGGAAACTCGAGAAATAAAAATAGAAGTTCTGGACGATGCGGAGTTTGCCCGCTGCAAAAAGACCGGAAGACGACCACTTTATGCTGCAACTGCAACAAATTACTTTGTAGGGACATTCCTTTATATACTGTGAAGAATGTGCACCTGAATAAAAAATACATTTTGAAAATATGAATTTAAAAAAATCTTTACTTTTTAAATTTTTTTGACTTTTTAATTTGGACTAAACTAATGTTTACTTCTAAACCAATACTTCTGTACACAGTTATGAATTTTGCTAATTTTTTTTCACCTAGTAAAATGTGTATATTTTTTGAAATATTTTATTCCAATGTAAAAAGTTATTTACTAATGTTTACTTGTCTAAATATGAAGTAAATTGCATAGTAATAAGAATTATTTTTCATTATGACGAATAATTTTAAATTTTGAGTGTGGCAAATTTTGACGATTTTCAAGCTGAATTTACATAATTTTTTTTCAAATAAACATATTGTTGTATTTATGTTGTTTAGCTTTTTGAAAAGTCCTCTAAAGAATCTAGCCATTACAACTTACTATAATGTATGAATAAATGTTTAATTTTAATTTGAAAAAAAAGTTACAATTTATAAAGTCAATTTAAGTGCATTTAGACTATATTACTACAAAAAAATCTACAAGTGATAAACCCATAAAAATACTATAAAACGTTTTATAAACAACAACATTCACACACACAATTTTATAAAGATGAAAATTTAGTGATAATTAACTTTTTTTTAAGATAAGAAATGGGGTGGAAAATACCCCGCCCGTGTGTTTATGTCCGAGTAGTTGGCGCGTGTGATTGAAGGTTAAGTACATAAGTAAGATATTGTCTGTTGTTGTCTTTTTTCAATAATTTTATATTGAACTTGAATGATTGGTACTTAGAAAAAAATTGAATACTTGTGTATGTATTTTAATTTTCTTACATAAATTTCATAAGCTCAGCTCTAACTTATAATATAATGGTAAATGAAAATCATAGAGGGAATACTGGAAACTCCAGTAATGCGTTTGTAATAAAATAAAGGATTTCTACATTGAGGAGTCTTGAAAACAGATGAGATCAAAGATGGTGGTAAATTGATTGACAGGTCTTGCTCTCATTCATATTTATCTGGATATTAAAATAAATATTGATGTCATTAATTAATTTCCCAAATCGAAACATAGAAGAAATCCTTTTTCCATTTTCATACTGATTTACTATTAGATATGTATATACATTAACATATAAAACATCCATTCCTATTTAAACAAAAAATAAGTTCTGCTATAGGCAAGTGATATATATATATATATATATATATATATATATATATATATATATATATATATATATATATATTGTATATTGCTATATTTTAATACGAGTAAATAAAAGAAATGTTTTTTTTTAGAACAATTGGAATTTCATTCATATTAAAAAAATTCAAACCATAAATAATTATTCCAATGTAAATAAAAGGTTATATGTGTTATATGCGTATATTTTCTCCTTCAATTTTCTTAGAAAAAATAAATACTTTTATTTTGCTTCCTTATTAGGTAAATTTTCATCTTGTGACATTTTCATCAGCAACATTGGAGCTGATGGGACTAAGGGCTAATTTATACTCCAGTGGCAAACGTTTAGAATCAAATGTCACTTGAACCTTTAAAGTGACACAATTTGTTTTGTTAAAACGAGTGAATTATATTTGTTCCTAATTTAAATACATTCATTAAAAATTGAAGGCGTACTCAATGAGAATTAAATATAAGTGATACAGAGAGTTATTTCTTTATGAATTAAGATTATAGGTTTTAAAGTAATAAGAAATTCTTAAAAGGAAACTCTAAATTTTCATTTTCACAAACTGCAGTTATTCTATAAAGTATTGAGTGTTAAGATTTCTTATAAACTTCATTAAAAACATTGAAACATCTTCTAATTCAGAAATTTTCTCATGGGTATAAGACTTTGAAAGTTTTATTTCTGAAATATTGCAGCCGTTGTGAAATGAGTTTATGTGTATTGAAGTTCTTCATAGACATGCATATGAGCAGCTCTCAGTCTACTGTTAATTTGTTTTGGGTGAAAACTATCCTGAAGTTGTATATTTCAATTTCCTTACAAAAGTAAAAAAATTAATGTGAAATTCATTACAGAACTTTCAGTTTAAAGAAATGTTTAAGGAATAAAAGATTAAAAAGAAGCTTGATAAGACTTCTGAGGGGATTATAATCCATACCTCACTCAAACACCATCTGCCCCCTATGTTATAGTATAAATAAATCTGGTCAATAATAAAGCACAACTTATCATAAATACATAATTTGCTTTATATTTCAAGTTTTTTAATAAGTTTGGGTATTTAAATTTAACTATTTTTTAAAACTATTATTAAATAACCGTCTTCAATTTGAGTTACTAGTTTTCACTTAAGTAGAGATTGAGATGAGCATGGGATGTATATAGATGTCCATATTTAAACAAAAATTTAGTACTACTACCACCATAACAAGGATTACATGTTATATTTTTATGTGTATAACTGTAATTAAACAAAATTTTATTGTAAGATTTTTTCTGGACAAAGTGTAACAAAATATTTTGATAGACTTTTAATTTTATTTGTATGTAATTTTAAAATAATAACAAGTATGAGTTTTACTTCATTTTCTTTGCAATTGTGACAGTGTTATCTTTAAAATATGGATTTGATTTACTTTTGCACTCAGTACTGGTACTGAAAGATTTACAATAAAAATTCATCTTTTTAAAAATCACTTTAAATGTTTGCCATTAATTTGAATGCCGATACTCATAGGTTATCTGAGAGGCAAACACAGTTTCTTCATCCATTTCTTTCTTATCAAACTGCCAAAATTATTGTAATTTTTTACTAAACAAAATAATAGCTCAACAACTTCAATATTTGGTACTAATTCCATGGATAGATCATAGAGTTTAAGATCTTGAAGTTTGTATTTCTAACGCCAGGCAGCACTAGCAGATAAGAGGGCGCGCTGGGTGAAATGTTACAAAACATGTTTGATTTTTTAGTACCAGTAGATCAGCTGTGAGGTTCGTTTATGTGAAGTGAGTGCTGTGTGGTGCTTGTTTCTAGTAAAGGTTCATGGGCCTGTTGTGAGACACACGTGTGCACAATCTCGAATTTTACGACCGAAATATACAGCTTTCAAGTAAAATCTAATTTTCTAGAATACTTTGCTACCAAAATACATTTCACGTCTAATTTCTTTCAATTTTTTTCTCTTTATGCGATCAGTTTGTCGAAATGACCGGGAAAGAGCCAATGACCTGTCAAGGCTAGGCTTGGAAACTGAGAACTCACAAATTCTATTAATTTATGAAATTGCTGATGGATACCAGGGCAATTTTTCAAATTAAGTCTTGTTTGTAGTTTGGATTACTATTAGCATTCATTGGTAGTTAAATGTTTATCAACATACTTGTTTATTGTTAAAACTAAGAGATTCCAAGGGCCGCAGTTGGCATGTGTTTGACTATTTTATAAGCGATGTACGGAATCAGGCTAATATTATTTGTGGTCGTTATTTTGGGTTATTTTGAAAACAAATACAGTACGCAAGGTAAGTTATATAATAGTAGATTCAAGCCACAACATTTTGTTTTTGTTTATAATAATATGCTACATTTATCCAAGTGATCTAAGTTTTCATTAGAGGTAATTTAATAGATAATAGTAATTTAAAGGTACAATTGCTTTTTAAACTATTGTCTTGATATGTCTTGAAGAAGTATATTGTCTATTAGTTTTGTTAATGAAATGGTGGTATTATTTTGAAATAATTGTTTTTGGAGTTGTTTACTTACAAAACTGTTTACCAGACATTTCTTGTATGACATTTTAGTACACAGTGTCAAGGCCGAATTAATTGAGGAGCTTGAAAAAATTGTACTTTTTTCTAAAACAAAGAAATATTTAGAGAAATACAATGTAGGATAATCTATCAAAACTTTTATAAGTTGTATGTTTAATATTTGTATGCCGCAGTACATTTTATATAAGTTTAAGCAGTCTGTCTTACACACAATGATTTCTATTCACGATGTTTTACGCTACGTTCAGAATTTGTAGTTCTTTGAAGGGCCGGTGGGGCTATTAGAAATTTAAACTTTGACTTAAGGGGAAAGACTTAATTCTGAGCTAGCTTGTAGTAAGATATAGTCTATTGTAATGAAAAAAGCTAGTAATTATATGAATATTTTAACAAGATTTACGTATTTCCCGTTTAATTAAACATTTTTTCAATGTAGATCTAACCCTCATAAATGCGTTAAAATTAAAATAATTAGAGACCTAGACAGAAGACAAATAAATTTTTATTATTTTTTTACAGATTTAATTATCTTTGAACATGCTGCAATTAAACTTGGTGATACCATAAAATCAGTCTTCTGTGAAATTAATTTGTTAAAATCTATTCTGAACAATTTTTGAAATAAAAGATATATAGCCTATCTAATTTACCTATCGTTAGAGAATGTTATTGCAAGCTAGTAATCGCAGTATTTTTCATAATAGGTTTACTTCTATCAGTGGGTGTACTCTAAGTCTTTTCTAAAATTTCTGGGGGACCACATTTGGTCATTTTCAGTAAAAATGTCAGATGTGATATGGATTCTGAAAAAAAAATAAAAAGTAAAGATGTTTTTAAATATTTATTATAAAATAAGTCTTTGCAACGTGTTAGATATGCAGGAGACAAAAGAAGCAAGCTAGCACTCAGAAATCGGGACTAACATCTGGTTTATTGTAACCCAAATATTGCTTCAGTAGAAAGAGGAGATCTAGCGAAGTAAAAGTACCTATGTGTCAACAGAAATAATTTTTAAGCGTCCGTGTCTAACACGTTAGTGGTGGACACTCTTCTTCCACTTATTCGTGGAAGGAACTTTGTTAAGTCTCTGGGTGCGGAGTAAGTCGTGAGATAGGTATCTGCATTTAATCTTCCACCATGTGAAGACAATACGCATGTATCTATATGTATAATTAGACTTGCAGAGCTTTTAACTTGTCATTTTTGAAATACAGCATAAGTGAAATTGCGTGTTTATTGATGTAGGCTCTTTGTAAATTTCGTTAGGTATTAGCAGTTTAACTTGCTTTCTTTGACCACCGACCATTATTTCAAATTAAAATTCTAAGCTTTTTTAATTTCGACAGTAGAAATAAATTAATATTATGCTTATGAAGTTCAGTATTTTTCACTAAATGTATATTAATTATTCGCAGGCCTACATTAGTGGAGTTTCAATAATGAAGTTCAAGTCCTTAAATTGAAACCATTCTTATAGTGAGCAAAATGAATCTTATAGTGAGCAAAATGAATCTTAAAAAAATATACTTATTTTAATTTTATGTAGGTAAAACATTGTTTAAGACGAAAACATCTTCCACTGCCAGTGTAAAATTTATTTTTTAGGCGTAAATAGTTAATATAACTTATAACGCTTTCAAAGATTATTTTAATTTATATTATCGTGAGAGGAACCACTTTTATAAAAAACAGAATCTATTATTAATTAGGCTACAAGATCTGACTGCTTTATTCTGTTTTGAATCCATAGATCCATTAATAAGAAATAAACTAAGTTTAAACATTAACAGCAATAAGTTATTTTTAATTAGACATTATAGACTGCATCCTATATTTACTGCCCTGGAGCTTTTGTCAGTTCATTTATATGCACTCTAATTGTGAACCTAATCACGAGCTCGCTAGGGTAAGCGATCAATGTTATCTTGATTGAATCTTTATTAAAAACTTTCATTTTGTATTTTTAAAGTTTAGACCTAGGTTTGTTCTGCAATAAATGTCTGGGATACTTAAAAACGAACATGGTCATTGAAGTACTGAAAATATATGATCGATAGGTAACAATATATGTACGGTTAAATAGATAATTTGTTAGACGAAAAACTATGTCTTGCGATTGTATTAAATCTCTTCAGTTGATCTTAAAATAACGATCATGATGCAATAAACAGCGGTCATCTACATAATATTATCTGTCAAATTTATATCATTCAGTCTGTTATTACCATCGAAAACGTAGTAGGCCTATGGCTATAATTACCGTACCTATAATTTAAAAAATGGTATGAATAAATCACTGGCAAAATGACATTTGTTTGAACAGGTGTACACAGTACTTGGCCATTGTTTCAAAAAAACAAATTTTAACAACTTGAAGCAACTGTGCCGTAAATGTTTATATTAAATAAAAACAACCTCTTACCACAAATTCAACAATTTTTATTTTAACCTAATGTACATTTCGATTACAAAGTAATCATCTTTAGAAGTATTTTACAAACTGAAGTCATTTGTAAAATACTTCTGAAAATGATTACTTTGTAATCGAAATGTACATTAGGTTAAAATTAAAGTTGTTGAATTTGTGGTAAGAGGTTTTTATTTAATAAAAACAAATTTTAATTGCGCAAATAACTGAGAAATAACAAAAATAATTGAAGAATAATTTTTTCAGTTCGCTATTTGATTTGATCATCGCATATCTAATTCCACAATGTCGGTAAACAAATTAAACAAATCTTTAACTTTTAGTTTAGAATCTTGGATAAAATCAAAGTCGGAAAATATGGTTTTAATTTTCTTTGATTTGTAATTTTTACTACTTTTAAGTTGAAAACTTATGTTTCAAATCTCCTCTCCAGTTGAAATGTTTACTAGTCAGTTGTAGCCTATAGTAATTGTAGCCTATAGTAATTGTAGCTTATAGAGTATTTAAGAACAAAATGATCTTTCTCAAATTTTATCTTTTACCTCAATCCTCAGTCCTAAACATAATTTTCATTTGAAAATAGAAACAAAATTGTAAAAAACTAGCAACCTTCAAGCAAAGCTTGAAATAACCATAGTTATTTCTTTCAAACTTTCTATCACTCAAATTGTGGAATTTTAATTACTTATACTTTTACTATTACTTGCGACCAGACGTTTTGTTAACTAAAAGTTGTTAAATTGTTAACTTTACGCTTGGAGGAAACGTTTTCGTCTTACGACTTCTTCAGCCTCCTTGTGAAAACGTCCCGAAAGACGAAAACGTTTCCTCCAAGTGTAAGTTAACAATTTAACAACCTTTATTTAACAAAAAGTCTGGTCACAAGTAATAGCAAAGGTGTAATAAGTAATTAACAACTAGCTCGTCATGAACAGCAACAAGATTTCGAATTTTAATTAGCCTACCTATGTTTTTAAAGTGACTGAATAGATTGATTTCAAAAAAAATTCTAGTGTAAAAGAAGAGGGTTTTCCGTGCTTACAGATGTTTACAATCATGGTTTATAGGTATTATTTCCCAAAAATTAGCTGATTTAATTAAATTCTTATTTGTATATCCTTTGTATATCCATTTTTTTATCACAATGTCGAAGAGCGTTTCCGTTCCGCACATTTCAAAACCTTGGTTCAATTAGGAATAAACGTAATCTAAGCGACAGGAAGTAATAGCATTAGATAACAGTTTCTAATCTGTGACGAATAGCCAATTTATTTTTAGAGCTTTTTCATTCTGTTTTGGGTCAATGGGTGATTTAATCGAGCAGAAGCTAGTTTCTTGATAACGGTTAGTGACGTCATTATAGATTCCTCCCACATTTCTAGATGGCATTGACGCCCAAGGTTAGAACCCACGTCGTTCAGTTCGCAAAGGTTGATGCTTAATTTCACCCAAACTCTTGTGAAGATTAAGTTTCATTATTTAGGTTACATTTATTAATGGAACGCTATTAATATTTTACATTTTTAAGCAAAATATGAAAGGATTTGTTTAGAAATGCTTGAAATACTTCTTAAAATCCTTTTTACACCAACAAGGATGGTAGATGTTTTTTACAAAATGTTTTACTTTTATTATAAAAAATGAAATATCTAAATCCTCTTTAGTATAGTTTATATACTGTCAGAAAGAACAGTATTGTTAAGAACGAGGATCGAACTGAGCGTAGCAGAATGACAGACGGTCAACAGATTTTCCCCTATAGGCAATAAGTAGCCTACGGTGGCTACTACTATCCTCTAGAGGCGTCAACGTCTGACGAAAAGGCCAGGTAGAACACTGTAGTATTCTTGAAGTTTGTAGTCCATTACGTTCGGTGAATCTTATTAATCACCTTAAACAATTTAATTAATACATCTAAATACATTATCAACAAAAATATAAAATCCCACCTAAAACAAATCCCTAAAGCACCTACCCTCCGCGCTCTTCCCAAAATTCACAAACCCAATGTCCCCATCCGAGCCATCATCAACTACCAGAATGCCCCTGCACATAAATTAGCAAAGCACATGGACAAAATAATCAGATAATGCATAAACGTAAACACAGAAACACACATAAAAACAGAAAAAACCTCATAAATAAAATAAAAGACATAAACATACCACACAATTCAACACTACTATCACTCGACATAACAAATATGTACACCAACATACCCATACCCTAAACGCTCAACATCCTAGAAACCCAATTAATACAGAACAACATACCTAAAACCTACGTTACCGAAATCATAAACATCCTCCAAACCATCACCAAACAAAACTATTTCACCCACAACTCAAATTTCTATTCACAACCAGATGGCCTACCCATAGAAGCCCTATCAGTAGCGAAATTTTTCTACAACACATAGAAAACACCAAGATACTCACAAACAATACACACGCACACAAAATCATTTACTGGCACAGGTACGTCGATGATATCATAATACTATACAGGGGCAACTACCGTCAATGCGAAATACTCCTCACCTACACTAATAAAATACACCAAAAACTCCACTTCACTTCAGAAATTGAAACCAACCGATCCCTAAACTTCCTCGACCTAACCATAACATAAAGCCACACACAAAAACACAGCTTCAACATTTACAGGAAACCCATTACAACAGACACACTTATCCACAACACCTCAAACCACCATATCCAACACAAACACGCTGCCTCCAGATCCATGATCCATAGACTTAAAGAAGTCCCAATGACCACCGAAAACATAAACAAAGAACTAAACACAATTAAATATTTAGCATACACAAATGGATACAACACTACAATAATAGACAAACTATGATACAAAATACAAAATAACACTAAAATTAACACTACAGACAGGGAAAACAAATACATCACATTACCATACTTAAACAAAACAACAAACAAAATAGCCCGCAAATTTCAAAAAATAGGATACAAAATAGCATAGAAAACTAATAACAAGTTACAATACAAAATACAACACAACACCAACAACAAAGATTAACTACAAACACCAGGCGTATACAAACTGAACTGCGACGAATGTAACAAATTCTACATTGGACAAACAGGTCGCAGCTTTAAACATAGAGTCGGGGAACACAAACAGAACACCAACTCAACATTTTACAATCACATATAAGAAACAAGACACAAATACACAGACATTTACCATAACCTAGAAATCCTACACATCAACAAAAAAAAGGACCACATCTCAACACACTAGAACAATATGAAATTTACAGACACACAAAGTACAAACATATTAAACGAACAAATACAATACAAATCACACATACTATTTGATAGTATCGAAAACCTACCTTTAAAACCATCACCGCTTGCTATTTGATACTATCGAAAACCTACCTTTAAAACCATCACCGCTTGCTATTTGATACTATCGAAAACCTACCTTTAAAATCGTCACCGCTTGACCCAACATCTCCAAGCAGAAGATACTGATGAAGATCGGCACATAGCGATCGAAAACGTTCTGTCTCAGTAAGTTTTAACTATAGTATTATTTCCGAATATAGACTACTTAGTAAAGGAGTAAAAAACATTAAGTTTTGTTGGATCACCCGTAATTTTACTATGACCAGCCTAGGCAGAAAAGTCAAGGCCTTACAATAAAATATTCAGACTTTTTAAATTTTGTAAGACGATATCGTGACACGTGTTTGGGGCTGACAATAGTCACCCGAGTGCAGGAATCACGAGTTTGAGGTCGAATCGTGCGGACAGCTTCCACATGCTTGATTTAGGTAATCAACATTAAGTTTTATCTTTGTGCTCTTGAAGGAGGTACCTGGTGGCACTGATTTTGTCAATTTTCTTTTTTATTTTCAGCATTTTTGTATTCTTCTACTTATTTTAACACATACTGGTGTACTGCTACAAATTACTGTCAGCTATAGCCTTTTGAAAATACTGTTGTCAAATTGAGTGAATTTACGGAGAACTTAAGGTGCATTAAATACCAGGAAGTGGTGTAATTGTGTGCCAAGAAATCACAGGCTGTATGTTTTTGTAGGGATGGTCGATCCAGTGATTTTAACGAATCTATGATTTTAGTGACAGCGCCAGGCTTGAATTAGTGACTTTTACCGGTGATTTTAGTACCGGTGACAAGGGATACTGAGACTTTTCTGTATGTTCCAATAACAGGCAGGCACACCACACTGGTGACGAAATACAGTGGCGGTGGCATTATTATTAGGAAGTTACTGCAACACATACACTGGGGTGATAAATTATATAATCTTATATAAAACTACAAAATAACAGTTTATTTACAGCATAGGGTTTAATTACAAAATACAGTTTATTTACAGTATTGGATGTTTGTGTCAACGAAAAGGATTTTTCAGACCTTATCAAGACTTCTAGATCTTTTGTCATTTAAAATGTAACCTCCCTTAGAGAATAGTCGCTCGCAAGGTAGGGATGTGGCTAGACCACAAATATTGTTTCACTAGTTTGCATAAATTAGGATAATTGTAGGAGTTTACACCTCACTTTTTTCTTTTTCGGAAAGCATATTTTACTTAAAAATAAACTCATACGGAATTAAGAACAAACTATAGCGTCTACGGCACATAACACTGTCACTGACCTGAAATCTGACACAATTCGCCATTCACATACGACGTAAATGAGTAAAACCAGTGACAACGACAAATCAACCAATGACAGCCTCAGTAAAATATCGATAACTTTCCAGCTAATGACGACGGCGTTTTGCCTCCGATCGATCCATTGTCACTGGAACTGGCGTTTTCCATATTTTGTCACTGGCACCACCAGCGACAAACGAATATCAGTGACAAAGTCACCGGGATAGAAATTTCGACCATCCCTAGGTTTTTGCAGTTTTCAACGTAGACAAAATACAATAATAGGGCAAAATAAGTCAAACTATCAGCTGCCCTTTAGCTGCTGAATAGCTTGCTGAAAGATGTTTATAAGATGAATTTTAATTAATTTATATCACACAAATCTTTCTTTCAAGCTAATCTAGACAAAAGTATATAATTAATAATTAAAAAAAAAAAACAGTTTTTCTTACACACTGATGGAGGTCTTCCGTCTAATCTCAACTGAATTTAGGTATGAATAATTATTGAATTGAAATTTTTATTGATTGAATGTTTTCTATAATGTAAAACTATATTTCCGGAGGCGTAAATGGAATGTTTTTTTTCTAAAACGGTAAAGTACAAATTTGATGCTATTTAGGGGCAAATCATACATTAAGTTTGCGTTGCAAACATTGAGAACGAGTGTTGCAGGATTTTATAATTGGAAATATAAAATAAAGTAAACGTGATAAATATAAATGGGAACGGAAAAGGAAAACTAGTAATTCAGTAAAATTAAGCGATGCCGATATTATCTACGTAATCTCGGTCCTGGTTTTCTTGAAAACTAATATTTTTGTAGACACTACAATTGTCTTTAATTTTTGTTAATTGTGTACACACAAAATGGTTTTAAATTTTGATGCACAGATTCTAATAAAACACGAAATATTTCTGTATTAAGTGTTAGTTTATTTTACTGGAGCAGCACAAACTATTTTATGCAAAATATTACTTCGTGAACACGAGAACCATAAAAATAACATCCTCTCGCCTAACACACGCCTCCTATTCTTTCTTCATCCAGAATCTATCCCGGTTTATCCCGATTTTTCAAAAAACTATCCCGGATTTTCACGAAAATTTTCCGCGATAATTTCCCCCCTCTCATCCGGAAAATTCCCCCTATTTATTTGTTAGGAAGGTCGGAAAAGCGTATCTACTATCATGGCTCGCCATCTGAGTTTTCCGGGTCTGCTTAAAATCCTAGCTTTCGACTTCCGTTAGATAATAGTACAATCTTTATCCGCCATGTATTATACACATACAAGAAGTCAGTGGATATATGTTTTCAAGACCAGTAGAGATTAGATCAATTTCAAGTAAGCAATCCTACCTTGCGAGTGCTGTTACTTTTTCACATGCAATAACTGAAAGCTTTTCCCTTAATTAGCCATAACTTTATCTACCATAAGTTTATCCTCTTTTCTTTTTGGTCTAAATGAGTAATAGTAGAATCTGAAGTTTCAAAGGATTTGATTTAGTTCCAAATAATTTGGGTTGTAGGAATACTTTTGTAAAACTGCACATTAATTATGTTAATGGCAATGCTTTCTGAAAGCAAAGGCAATATTGGCGTCATCAGAGGCATAAAAACACTTTTACAAAAAAAGTTTATAAATAACTGTTTAAAGAAATGTAATACAAAATTTTCATGTAAAATTATGACCAAAAGTATTTTGTAAAACTCCTGCTATGATTTTCAAGGGTCTGCATAAAACCACGTGTTTGACTTGATAGGATTGAATTATACATCAATTTTCGTATTACCTACGTAACTCAGATAAGAATGCAACAAAGTAGCCATACCTTATTTATTATTAAAATGTATGAAAATCTGCCAATATGTTTGTACAAGCAGTTAAATTTGCAGCAAAGTACTGCACTTTATTTACTTGTTTGCTGCTGTGCTATGATAGGCTACATACATTTTAGCAAATAAAATATTACTGTCTTTTAACCCATTCTTACCTACCCTAAATTCTTTAGCCTATTCCTTTGGAAAAAGTCGTTCATATTTGTTCTCTATATTGTATTCCAACTAACATCAGTATGAGTATTCAACATACTAATGGAATGTCGTGTAGCATGGGCTGTGCTTATTTAGCAGTATGGGACGTGTTTATTCCTTATTTATGACAAGAGAAACATCACCTTTAACAGCAGAAGCTGTATACAGAACGAATCCTTCTATTCTTTGTTTGACATTCCAGAGTAGTGTACTCGTTTCTTTGTAAAGAATATGGGTTTACGTTTGTAGAAATAATATTTACACAAAAAGAGCCGTATTGTGACTGATTTTCAGTTTAATAAATAGAATATTTTGTAAATGTATTCTTGAAACGTCCCGTAACCTTCCAAAATGTTCGTATTAAAAAGGGTACATCTAGTCTAGGTTCAAATTTTATGCCTATTGTATACAGTTTCTCAGTAGATGCAAGAAATATAAAAATTGACACAATGGTAGAGATATATATTGTTTTCTGACTGAATGTTACAACAATACTGTTATATTATTGTTTAGTATAGTATATTATTTTTGATATAAATTAATTTTAGTTTTATTTTTAAAAATTGCTTGCCTTCTAACTGGAGTTATATTTTTGTTGTTGAAGAAGGCGTTTCTGGTGCTAACTAGCCAAAGCTTTTCACTATAGTTAAGTGGCTTTGTTTAATGGCTTTTGTCATTACATTTCCTGTAGCCGCGATTTTTTGTTAGTAAAATGCATATTTTACTAGAATGAATGGATAGGCTACTACGCGGTTGGAGGCCAGCCCTTTCTTATCTAAATTTAGTTACTCTAGAACACGTGTCTGAGTATAAATAACTACGGGGCTGAGTCAGACAGACACTTGCACTCCATCTTGCATGCGACGGTCACGTACCTCTGTTCGCACGCCGGCCGCCTCGCAGCCTGCCGGTAGCTTATCGAGTTTTATGAGGTCACTCACTTTCTGTACACTGCAAGGCGTAAAGAAAGGCCTCATTTCATCCGTGTTGAGTTTGCCGAACTGATGAAGAGAAACATTCAACTGACCTTACTCTGTGTAGTTGCGTCATATTCTTGTAGTGAGGTTAAAAATTTGTATTCAGCAGCAACATGTATAAGAGAACCTCTTACTGATGTCGAAAGTATCTAGAATGATTGAGCATTTACGCTCATCTACGTACAGGTCTTCGAAACTTTTAAAGTATCTGGAATAAATGAGTGTTTACGCTCAACTACTTATAGGTCTTCGTAACTTTAAAAGTATCTAGAATTATTGAGTGTGAACGCTCAACTACTTATAGGTCTTCGTAACTTTTAAAGTATCTAGAATTAATGAGTGTGAACGCTCAACTACTTATAGGTCTTCATAACTTTTAAAGTATCTAGAATAAATGAGTGTTTACGCTCAACTACTTATAGGTCTTCGTAACTTTAAAAGTATCTAGAATTAATGAGTGTGAACGCTCAACTACTTATAGGTCTTCGTAACTTTTAAAGTATCTGGAATAAATGAGTGTTTACGCTCAACTACTTACAGGTCTTCGTAACTTTTAAAGTATCTAGAATTAATGAGTGTGAACGCTCAACTACTTATAGGTCTTCGTAACTTTTAAAGTATCTGGAATAAATGAGTGTTTACGCTCAACTACTTACAGGTCTTCGTAACTTTTAAAGTATCTAGAATTAATGAGTGTGAACGCTCAACTACTTATAGGTCTTCGTAACTTTTAAAGTATCTAGAAGTAATGAGTGTTTACGCTCAACTACTTACAGGTCTTCGTAACTTTTAAAGTATCTAGAATTAATGAGGTTAACGCTCAAGTTCTTATAGGTCTTCGTAACTTTTAAAGTATCTAGAAGTAATGAGTGTTTACGCTCAACTACTTATAGGTCTTCGTAACTTTTAAAGTATCTAGAATTAATGAGGTTAACGCTCAAGTTCTTATAGGTCTTCGTAACTTTTAAAGTATCTAGAATTAATGAGTGTTTACGCTCAACTACTTATAGGTATTCGTAACTTTTAATTAGTCACAAATCTACTGTGGATGTATCGAAATTGTAAAAATAATTAATAAATATTAAAAATTATTAATATACGGTTTAACCTTTTGCAAACAACGTTTACGTAACCGAAATTTACTGCATTTATCAAGTGCATTGTCAAATAGAAAATAACTATGATTATTTTTACCATGAGCAAGTAGCGTGCTTGTGGAATATATTAAATGTACAGTCAGAAGTGTTAGAAATGGTCAGTTGACACTTGAATCGGAAGGGGCAAGAGTATCTTATGTCACCCCAATATTTTTCGAAAAACGTTGATAATTAAAGTCAAGTTATTTATTTTTATAAAATTTCGTTGACCTACGAAAGGCTGCGAAACAATCGATGACAAATGCAAGACCGTATAACCTCCCCCTTCAAAACGATCCCTTTTCAACTAAAAAACCTATTGTAACCAATTTCGAAACTGAATCGAATTCGATGAAACTTAAGAAAAGCCAACTTGTAATGTCCTTTTCTAATTTCAAAATAAAATAGGAAAATCGATTATATTGAAGCTTTATGAATAAAAACCTTATTAACTTCATTGTTAATGAATATATATTGACAAAGGCTAAATTTAGCGACGAATAAAATGGTATTAATAAAAAAGGGAGTAAACAAAGAAAGTAAAGCAGATTGAAGGAGAATTTACAAAACACATTCTTTATGTGAGCGAAATTATTAATTACCTATATTTCATATTCAGTAAATATGAGTACGATAACCCTTGAAAGTACTGAATAGCGTGCAGCTAACAGAAACATTTATTATAAAAAATACCAATATGCATCCCCCATTTTGGCACCATTGTACTGAGCGTCTCAAGGTCGTTTTCGTATCTGATAATGTAGTTGCCGTGGGCCAAGTCGTAACGTAACAATAAACTGGATAGTTTTTCTACTTTTGTTTTAACATAATTTTAGTTACGTTTTTGGCGTTTAAAGACAGATTAACTTTACAATTGACTAGGCGAAGACACTGTGTTTAGAGAGACTATAAAAAGACATAGGTTTTTAAAATTTTAGGGGAACAGCTGACTACAACTGGAGATTACAGTCCTCCAAGTGAGGGCAGTTTCCAGGTAAGTCACCCGTTCCAATGACCACGTTACCCCTTCAGACACTACAACGGTGGTTAAGATATCTACTAAGCATTCTGAACATTCCGGTCAAAACTACACTTTTTAGCTGGATGCTCTAAAAACTGGTTTGTGCTTTTAGAACGCTACAGCTCTCCTCCAATTTTTTTTGTATTAAATTTTACCTTTTGATTTAATCGGTGACGATTTTAACGCTCTTTGTGTTGCAAATTATTATAAAGATTCAACTTTTGCTTTCTCCAACTTACTTATGCAAAAGACCCTATAACTTCATACTCTAAGAAGTAAATCTATGTCAGTGGTAGGCTTTTTAATAAAAGATGGAGAAAATACTGCTTGTTTTTCATTGCACAGGAGATAAATTTGAAACATGATGTTAGTAATCACCTCTTAACTCCAGCCTGAGCCTAAGTGAAAACGTTTCACAGAGGCCAAAGTGAGGGAATGGGTAGAAGGCGGCCTAATGTAAAACCTATTTTTAAACAGAGCTTCAAGAAATGGCGCCATTTAAAGTAGTCCGTGGATGTTTTACAGACCCTTTCATCCACCAGTAATGTTCACTCGTAGTGGTTACAATTTACTGTGGATTACAAACGGAGAGAGTTAATCAGAAAACAAATAGCCTACTTTAAAGCTCGAAACTTGAAATTACACAAGTTATGAAAACGTGAAGTGTATTCCTCGCTTTTATTTTTTGTATATGCTATTCAGTTTACCACTTCTTGTATAATATTTTAATGCTTTGATCCTTTATTGGATTTTAGATAAATTTTCTGTTTTGTAGAAAGTCTGCAAAAAACTCGACTCAGAATTAAAATTTTCTATCGAATGATAACATTTTGTCAAATAAGGCCTAGAAATTTGCACAAAGCTTGTGTTGCGTTAGCGGATTTATGTTTGTAGAGAGTTTGAGGTTATTTTAATGTTTGGATGACAAACACGTAATAAATTTGACAAATAAAGAAAAATTGAAAGGTTTATTTATTGTTAGCTGATATTGTACGTTTATAGATCCACGTTTTTGTATGAAGGCCCAATAGTTATGAAAAGAGCAGTTTGTGGGCTACACATTAGTACATTAATATAACATTATTTTCTTTCCTAACAAGAAACTATGTAGGCCCATAGTTATCATCGCCATTACGTCTTATCCTAACCACAAAACATCCCTCGCAAGTGAATTCCGTAAACAGTTATTATTATTGTTTATGTTAACAATTGTAACTTGAAGAAAACACTGAATGGCTACTCCTGTTGCATTTGTGAACAATACTACCAGATATTCCAGTAAAAAGTAACTAGAAATGATTGACATTTTTCTGTTTCCTTTATTGTATTTCATTTTAAACACTAATAACACTGAACAGCCTACTTAAGAGTCTTGTTCAAGCCGGATGTATCTCTCAGGCCCTAGTTTGACCGGCGCTGGTTTAAGTTCTATGTCGATTTTTAAATTACGAATCACAAGCAAACCTATACTGAAAATATCCAAGTCTCTTGTGGTTTAGCCTCTTCGTTGAAGAATCAGTCAGGACATTATTGTTATTTACACACACACACACACGCACACACACACACACACACACACACGCACTCACACACACACACACACACACACACACACACACACACACACGCACACGCACACGCACACACACACACACATGCACGCACTCACACACACACACACACACACACACATACACACACACACACACACACACACACACACACACACACACACACACACACACACACATACATACACACGTATACATACATACACAGACGCGCGCACACACACACACACACACACACACATATATATATATATATATATATATATATATAAATATCGCAATATGTATTCTTGTGTATTAATAAAGAACATAAGTCAAAATACAAATACAAGAATTATAATTGAATTTACAATTCAAAGCTTTTCGTTGGCTAACAGTACCAACATCATCTGGAATATTAAACAATTATTATGATGTTGGTACTGTTAGCCAACGAAAAGCTTTGAATTGTAAATTCAATTATAATTCTTATATTTGTATTTTGACTTATGTTCTTTATATATATATATATATATATATATCTTTATATCTTTATATATATATATATATATATATATATATATATATATATATATATATATATATATATATATGTAGAGAGAGAGAGATTAACATTTTTGTTTTTTTGCAAATTAAATCACGTTTTATGAAATCTGGTGATCATATTAACATAACCGCTAATACAGCGTTCGTTACACATTTGTTTAATGATTTCTAATATTAGAATAATAACAGAATTACAATTCTCGGTTAAAGGAACGAAACTGAGCACACTCTATAGTTGTGTCTTGGAATACATTGGGTTTATTTTAACAATTCAAATTATGCACACTCTCAGCCGCACCTCCAACCTTGACTCGAGAAGCAGGCGCTATCTGAGAAAGTAATGGCACTAAATCATGTGAAGAAAGGTTCGCAATCGTCACCGCGAAGTGGGTGGCGCGCCCGCCATCTGTATAGCAAGGGAGAAAAGGATTACAGTGCAAACAAAACCAAGACCACCGTGGAACGTATCCAGCACTAAGACCATCTTTGAATGTAAATACTTGCACTTCTTGCTGCAAAGTTTATCAAAAGATTTTAGAAAATATTCAAATTTGCAGTACGATTTTTAAGAACTGATAACTTTACGTGGGAAAAACCCATTTACTTTTGTGTGTGTTTTTTACAACAATTACTTTCATGCCTTTATGTTAGTTAATTATATTTTTAAAACAAAAACAAAACATTGCCTGCATAACTATCATCACAATTGTATATAAAAAGCGATGGTCACAAAAATATATAACATAAGAACAACTGTTAATTATTAACTTCATAAAAACAATGGGAATAACAATAAATATCACAAGTATGACAGTAAACGTACTTATGGGTCTAGGTAGTAATTAATAAATAAGAAATAATCTATACTTAAATATATTGTAATGTGCAAGATACAGGCTCTTATAGAGCACTTACCAGTAGGCTAGAAATTGAAAAAATTGAATGGTATTCTTACGAAAATAAAAATGACAGGCCCCTGCGCGTAATGGTTAGAGGTCTACACGACTCCTGTAGTAAGGAGGATATAATGAATGAGCTTCAAGGCCGGGGCTTTAAATTGCTGGATGTTGTAAATATTTTAAAGAAAGAAATCAAATCCAATGAGCAAGGGCAGGTGGTGACTACTAAGCGGGGTCTCCCATTGTTTATGCTCACATTCGACAAACAGGAAGACCCAAAGCGCGTGTTTGACATCAAGACGATACTCCATATGGTGATAAAAGTAGAAGCTCTGAGGAGGAATTCAAGGTCAATTCCTCAATGCAAAAGATGCCAAGGTTTCAACCATACTCAAGCTTACTGTCGAAGGGAAGCAAAGTGCGTGAAGTTTGCTGGCAAACACTTCACAAAAGACTGCACTGTTAGTAGACAGACTGTGCCAAAATGTATTAATTGTAAAGGCGAGCATCCGGCCAACTATAGAGGGTGTGAAGTCGCCAAAGAACTTCAGAAACGGAGAAATAATATTAACTCTAAACCAGACAGACAACTAATAAGGCGAGCGTAGCCCGCCAGTGAAGGGAAACTTGAACTGCAGCTTAAATCAAGGGAAACCAAATTCGGTGAAAAATCGTTCGCTCAAGTAACAACCAACAAATCCTTGAGAACTGTGTCATACGAAGAGGATGAAGCCTTATCCATAGGGCAGGAACTGGCTCATATCCATCATCGGCTAGAGGAGCAAAGTGAAATAAATAAAATCATATTGTACAGGCTCACCGAGCTAGAGAAGACTGTTAAAAACCAGTTTCAATAAGCAAAAATACCGTATAACTTACGAATAGCCACATGGAACGCCAATGGGCTTCAAAATAAAATTCATGAATTGGAACTGTTTCTTAATAGGGAGAACATTGATATATGTCTTGTGTCTGAAACACATTTTACACGAAAAAATGTAGTTAAGGTGTGGGGGTTTGATATTTACTACACCAACCGCCCATCAGGAATAGCCAAAGGAGGTTCTGCAGTGATTATTAAAAAAACTATTAGCCATTCTCTCGATCCGAAGATACAACTTGCTATGATGCAAGTCACTACGATTCTGGTCTATCCAAAAAATAGAGAATTCTTCTCAGTTTCTGCAATCTATTGCCCACCACACTATAGTTTGCACCACGTCGACTACTTTGAGCTTTTTACCAGCCTCGGTCGCAAGGTTTTGTTGGGTGGTGACTTCAATGCAAAACATACCTTTTGGGGCTCCCGTCTAATAACTCCGAGAGGAAGGGTATTGTATGAAGCTGGATGCAAACAAAATTGTTACTTCTATTCAACTGGAAGGCCGACCTACTGGCCAACTGACATCAGAAAACTGCCGGACTTGATTGACTTTTTTGTCGGAAGAGGGCTTGCAGGGTACTGCATTAGGACAGAAAGCTGTGGTGATCTCAGCTCTGACCACACACCGGTCATTCTATCAATCAGCGAAAAACTCTTGTTACGACAAACGGCTCTTAAGTTGCCAAGTGAAAGCACAGACTAGGAGAGCTTCCGGCTGGAGCTGGAAGATAAAATCGAGCTTGCTGTGCCTATAAGAAACAGCAACCAACTCGAAGAAGAGGTGGAGAGGTTTGTCAATCACCTACAGGCTTCTTGGAACAACACCCCTGATCCTATCAACAAGCCGGTTAACAATAAAAAATGCTGCACCATTGAGGTCCGTCTATTAGTGAAAGAGAAGAGGAAAGCTCGACGGCGATGGCATCAGACGCGTGATCCAGCTGACAAGACCACGCTAAATCGTCTTACTAATGAGCTACGAGACACCCTGCGGCAAGTCAAGAGTGATGAAGTCAGCAACTATCTTCATGGTCTGGCGGCAGATAAAGTAAATGGCTATTCTCTGTGGAGAGCCACAAGTTCACTCAAGAGACCAAAAACACAAATACCACCCATCAGGGTCGGGAATCACACATGGGCTAAAACTGATAAAGAAAAAGTAGAAGTCTTTGCGGACTATCTAGCAGATATCTTTACCCCTTTGCCAAGACAAACTGCCAGTGAAAATACCACGTACTTACGGAGGACTGATAACCTGATGATTCAACATGTCACCTTCAAAGAACTTCAGAAAGAATTAACAAAGGTTTCAAATAAAAAAGCTCCCGGGTATGATCTGATCACTGGAGAGATCCTGCAGGAGCTGCCACACAGAGCTGTCATGAAACTTCTACACTTGCTCAATGCGTGCTTCCGGTTAAAATATGTTCCGAGACAGTGGAAGGTAGCTGAAATCTTAATGATTGCGAAGCCAGGGAAACCACCGAATGAGAAGACATCTTATCGCCCGATATCATTGCTTCCAGTGACATCAAAGGTTTTTGAGAGACTGCTGCTGAAACGACTCAAACCAATAATTGAAGAACGAGGCTTGGTTCCAAACCACCAATTCGGTTTCAGGAGCAAACACTCCACTATAGACCAGGTGCACCGAATTGTAGAAGTAGTTGAGGAAACCTTGGAGATGAAGAGGGTATGCTCTGGTGTCTTCCTCGATGTTTCCCAGGCATTTGATCGTGTTTGGCACGGTGGCTTACTATATAAAATTCATCGAGATCTTCCAGAAGAATTCTGGCAAATACTAAAGTCCTATCTGGCGGACAGAATCTTCCGCGTCAAGCAGGGTAGGGAGTATTCTGGTTTCAGGGACATCGTTGCTGGTGTGCCTCAGGGTAGTGTCCTTGGACCGGTATTGTACCTCTTGTATACAAGTGACATACCTATAAATGGGAATACAATTATGGCGACGTTTGCAGATGACACAGCTATCTTGTCTGTTGCACAAAATGAGGCTCACGCAACAGCCAAATTGCAGATCACCCTGGATAGTGTTAGTGAGTGGACTAGGCAGTGGCGCATAAAACTTAATGAAAATAAATCTGCTCATATTATTTTTACCAATAAGGCAGAGAGCAAAACTGACCTCATAATAAATATCCGGGTTGTTCCTAATTGTAAGGAGGTGAAATACCTAGGTTTAACATTGGACGCTAAATTGAACTGGAAATCTCATGTGAAGAAAAAAAGAGATGAACTAGATGTAAGATACAGAAGACTAGCATGGCTCATGAACCGGTATTCGGAGTTAAGCCCCTACAATAAACTCCTTGTTTATAAGCAAGTGCTAAAACCAGTATGGACATACGGGTTACCACTTTGGGGATGCACCAAGAGCAGCAATTTACAAGTAATAGAACGCTTCCAAAATAAAGTGTTGAGAGCTATAGTGGGAGCTCCATGGTACGTCCGTAACTATTATATACTTAGGGACCTCAAGATGAAGAGCGTGAGAGAGGAGGCCGCTACTGCAGCAGTGAATCACTTCGGGCGGCTCCAGGAACATACGAACCCTGTAGCTATGCTACTAGCTCACCGGATACCAGTGCGTAGACTTCAGCGCACTAAACCTTTGGACTTGATTCCAGAGCAACATTAAGTTAGTCTCGTTCACTGGAACAAGACGAACATTGTAATCTCCATCAGAAAGCAAGCTGCTAGATAGGATTTATCTTAATTGCAGTTTATAATAAATAAATTGAATATATATATATATATATATATATATATATATATATATATATATATATTGTTACATATAAACAAATTAATATTAAAACAAATTCTTTAAATTTTTAGATTTCATAAACACTATTGAAAATTATTTATTAAGACTTGAGCTGGTCTAATCACAAGGAAATTAATAAACCGCAAACTTTAAAAATGTAATCCGTATTTTAAAATCCATATTTAATGATAAGATATTTTTAAAAAAATTAAAATTTTCATAATATAGCCTAATAATTTTTATTTTAATAGAATTACATAAGTGATATTATTTTAAAAAACTGAATGAGTTCATGCCACACGTCATATATCTGAACAAATAAAATTTATATTGTTGAAACACTTCGAGCTAGCATCCGCACCTTACACAATTTCGCCATATTGGGTTACGTAATAGTGCTGTATATAACTGAAGAATGTCGGCTGCACCAATAACCTTTTATCACGCAGAAAACTTATCTTTTTAATATCTATTTATCATTATTTTTGTTATTGCTATGGTTTGTACAACCGAAACGAGTAAACATTGCGCGCAGAAAATATGTGAACTACTACTAGACCAACTAAACGTTGCGTGAGGAGAATATGTGAACTACTACTAGACCAACTAAACGTTGCGTGAGGAGAATATGTGAACTACTACTAGACCGAATAAACACTACGTGAGGAAAATGTGTGAGCTACTACTAGACCAACTAAACGTTGCGTGAGGAAAATATGTGAGCTACTACTAGACCGAATAAACACTACGCGAGGAAAATGTGTGAGCTACTACTAGACCAACTAAACGTTGCGTGAGGAGAATATGTGAGCTACTACTAGACCAACTAAACGTTGCGTGAGGAAAATGTATGAACTACTACTAGACTAACTAAACGTTGCGTGAGGAGAATATGTGAGCTACTACTAGACCAACTAAACGTTGCGTGAGGAGAATGTGAGCTACTACTAGACCAACTAAACGTTGCGTGAGGAGAATATGTGAACTATTACAAGATCAACTAAACGTTGCGTGAGGAGAATATATGAACTACTACTAGACCAACTAAACGTTGTGTGAGGAGAATATGTGAACTACTACTAGACCAACTAAACGTTGCTTGAGGAGAATATGTGAGCTACTACTAGACTGAATTAAACATTGCGGGCTAATAGAGGAATATTAACAGCACTGCTAACGGACCGAGTAAATATTGCACGCAGAAAATATGTGAGTTTCAGCTAATTTCATGGTAGCATTCCGTTCTTCGGCCACGATGTTTACACGGTCGGGTAGTAGACAGTTGCGCTATGGAGAAAATATAGGACCGTCTGCCCCCAACAGCTGTACTACTCATAGTCAAAAGTTAGCCAGTTAAAGAGTCGTTTTTTGTAATTCTAACACATTCCCTCCTCTCCTCTCTCTCATACACACACACACACACACACACACATAAAACACATAAATTTCGTCTCTCTCACTTTCCCTCTCTCCTTCACTCACACGTACCTTTTGTCACTCACATATTTTCTTTCACACACACACATTCTGCCAGCTATACCTATATTTGTAATTCTTGTCTTTTGTCTGAGGCTGGAAAACTCTTGTCTTGGACTTTACATAAAGTGAAGACAGTAGAGGAAGCAGGATTTGGTGTGTGGCCGCTAATTGATTAGCTATGGAAACTAGTAGAGCTGCCTCCACTGGGTTACAAGGTGATCTATGGGTAAACCACCAGAGCTACAGACTCTTCTGAAATAGTGTCCTCTGAAACGTACCGGAGGATCTTAGGGATGAAGGCAGGTAGTAACGTGGATGCAATGCATTAACAAAACGTTTGTTACTTTAAGTCACAATAGGAAGGTTTTGTGATTAGTATCTGAAAGTCGTTTTACGATGTGGTGCAGTGTCAATGTTTATGCACTTGTTAGGCATTGTCTATACAATCTAGTGATTTTTAAATTTTATAAAAATATAATGATAAATTTGTGAATCTCTCGATCTTAATGTTACTTAATTAACTGAACTCGGCTATACTTCTTTAGTAGCTTGTCTTCAGTAAATAAAAACACTATGCAAAACATTGATTTGAATTTCCGATAAACGAGGGCTACAGAGTTTCAGGTAACAAGAACTAAAAATTAAAGATTTTTATTGAAAGATATAAAAGATAAAGTTAAATGGTTTTATAGATCGAAACAAATAATCAAGTTAAATTGCAAGAGAACAAAAGGGGTTTGAAGCAAATGTGAAAAACTATTTACGCTGATAAAATTGTTTGAAAAACACAAAAAAAGTTCTTGAAAATAAAACGTCTTCTTAAAAATCTCAATTTAAAATTTTCTAGAAAAATGAATAAAGAGTATGAAATTTTAACCTCTTTCCAGTGGTTTCTTGAAGTAGAGAGCCGTGTGAACAATTCATTCAAGGATTGAATTCTTTAAGGCAGTGGTTCCCAAACCTTTTGGTACCATGCAACCTCCTTTTGAAATAAAAGCAACTCACGCCCCTCCACGTTACACTATAAATAAATGGTATGGGTATAGAAACAAATATTATATATGTTTAAGAAACAAATATTATATATGTTTAGAAACAAATATTATATATATATATATATATATATATATATATATATATATATATAATATTTATAGATACTTTTACAAGAAACATCATATAGCACTTCAAGTTTTAATTCGCAAGGTATATTTTAACTGATAAGAGAAAAATCTGTTAGTAACATGGATGAGCTTGAATTTTTTTTCACTATCATGGCTATTTGAGGTATTTTAGTAAAGGCAACGCAAGTCATTAGCAAAATCAAGTTTGTTGCTATATTTTGTATTTATTGCTGAAAATGCTTTTTCGCCAATGTAGGTGTTTGAAAAAGGCAAGTATAATCGAAGAGCTGCCTGGGATACACTTTTAAGTGTTTTGCCAAAAATGAAGATTTGTCCATTTTGTCAAAATCATATTTGGGAGAGGAATCGTTTTTTATTTCCAAACCTTCATTTTGGAGTACGTCTGGCAGAGAGTGTATGTTGACACTGAATGGTCAATCTGACAATTGACAATCTGTAAATATTATGGTCACAAGTTTACAAAATTTGCATTACCTTTCTTATATTTCTTTTATAAATGCATGCATTTCATTCACGTTTTCTAAACATTTTGGTCAATAAAATTACCTACGTAAAAAAAATCTGACTTGAAAATTTTGTTTTCAATTTTAATAAATTGTGTACTTAAATTTTAACGAAATTTGAATTCATTTCCAGCTGATCTCCCGTACCCTATACGCTCCCCAAGCGAGGTGCCCCCCCCCCAGTTTGGCAACCGTGCTTTAAGGTATTATGTCATTCATTGAGTTGGAACGAGGTGGTACTGTAGAACATAAAACAACACAATGTTTGGTGTCAAACGATACTTTTGAGACTTCTTAAATTACCAAACATTTTGAATATCGCCTGTTATACAACAATTGTGCAGATGGTTAGGACAAAATTAATCAACGGTGGTGTAGATTAAATTCGCTTACTAAGTAAGCCAACCGCCAACCTTTAAAATGTTACCGTATCAAAATAAATTGATTCCACCAATTGCTAGTCTTCGACGAGTGTCCAAGATAATGATTATTCAAGATGTCTTAGTTTAATTAAAAAGAAGAAATTATTAACCACGATACCAAAAATTTAAGTTCTTCCATTAAAAATTCCTTTTGAGAGTTTTATTTTGTAATCATAGCAAAAATCTGTTATTGCTGATGCATAGATTCTTGTTTTTATTCAGTTTAGTGCCTGGAATCTTAAGAAGCTAGGTTTGAAGGAGAGAGAAAATGTAATAATAAAAATTTGAAGGATTGATTGTGCTCCATAAAAGGCTTGGACTTGAGTATACTGGCGCCCGTGCGGAGGGGAGACCATGAAGAGCCAATAAACTTTGCTCGCTGATTCTACGGCTCCATTTATGGATCGAAAAAGAAGTTGTGCTAATAGTGTCAAATTGTAAATCAATTAAAAATTTCTATTTTTGACAAATATAATTACCAGCTGTTGTAACTGAATATTACTGATTCCCACTAATTCGACTATTACAAAACATGTATTACGCAGTATACAGCTGGGGCCAGAGAGCCCTCACACAAATTTAGCTCCCTAATATATACAAAATTAAAAATTGTGATGATTTTTAAGTACAAATAGGAAAGGTCAGACCACGAGAGGGTAAACATTCCAATACTGTTTTTAACTTCACATCTTTTAGCATGTTCTCTTGAGTTCTCAACACGTCCCTCTCACAATAACTAACTATAACCATGTCGACCCACCAAATTTCCTGGTTACAGCCGTGGTAATAAATTACTGGTAAACGGAAGAACCTCCAGTCCATCGTTTTTCCTACTTCGGATCAAAATACTTTGGACTACCTACAAATATTTTTAATATTCTAATTGGGAGAAATTGTTTGTAATGTTTTAATATAAAATATGTATTATTATTTTTGCAATGACTTTTAAAAATCTGTAAGATAAACACTTTAGTTTTCTTGTGAGCCGATTGGTAAAAAAACAATGATTGAAATATATATATATATAAAGAATTAAGTCAAAATACAAACACAAGAATTATAATTGAATTTACAATTCAATTGTAAATTGAATTAATACACAAGAATACATATTGCAATATATATATATATATATATATATATATATATATTGCAATATGTATTCTTGTGTATTAATTCAATTTACAATTGAATTGTAAATTCAATTATAATTCTTGTGTTTGTATTTTGACTTAATTCTTTATATATATATATATATATATATATATATATATATATATATATATATATATATATAAAGAATTAAGTCAAAATACAAACACAAGAATTATAATTGAATTTACAATTCAATTGTAAATTGAATTAATACACAAGAATACATATTGCAATATATATATATATATATATATATATATATATATATATATATATATATATTGCAATATGTATTCTTGTGTATTAATTCAATTTACAATTGAATTGTAAATTCAATTATAATTCTTGTGTTTGTATTTTGACTTAATTCTTTATATATATATATATATATATATATATATATATATATATATATATATATATATATAAAGAATTAAGTCAAAATACAAACACAAGAATTATAATTGAATTTACAATTCAATTGTAAATTGAATTAATACACAAGAATACATATTGCAATATATATATATATATATATATATATATATATATATATATATATATACCTATTTCGAGACTAAAATGTTGGTACAAAAAGCCTGATCCACCCATATTTATATCTATGTTAAATGGAAACATTAAAACATAGGCCTATAGGCCAATGCTTTCTTAGTTGAACATAATTAACTGAATAACTTTTGAATAAGCATAAGAATATAACATATATCAAAATCTATTGTATTACTTGAACCTAATTATTGATGTGTGTCAGGTTATTCGGTGACGTCATCCAGACATAAATAATAATATAAGTACTTGTAATGCTTTTGCTAGCCACCAAATTATGGAGTTAATTATTGAAATTATTTCCAAAATAGAAACGTATTATGATCCAAATAAATAAATTGTGGCTTTAAACTTATATTAGCCTACTTCTTAATTGGGTTCGGGAGCGACGAGGCCAGTGGGAGGAGGCGGTTGTGTCAGAGCGCCACTTCCTGAGTGCATTGAGAGCCTGACCACTTCAATGCCTTTCGAGATATAGCCTACAGGCAATGAGTGGAATAGGAGAAGTTTGTCAAGTTTTGTTAGACCATTGTATTGTTAACTTTGACATTGTGGGGTGACCTCACTGTGAAAGTTCGAACACGTTGGTAGCGCTGTGACAAGCTCTCTACAACTCTCTGCACTAGGTGGGAATTCAATTAGGCTGGAAGGCAGACTTTAACCTTGGGATAAGTAGATACCTGGATATCTTTCATCCCTCCCTTCATTCATAAATGCTTGTTTATATTGTTTACTTTTGTTTGGTTTTACTTACGTTTTCTTATTTAAAGCTGTAAAATATGTATGAAAGGTACGAGTAATTTTTTAAACTTTTATTATTTCAGAGGTCAGAATATTACAGACATTCACGAAAAACAATTAAAAATGAAGTTGGTGGGAATTTGCTCATTGTTCTAACTAATTAACAACAATTAATTTCTTAGATTTTTTAACAATATCTAGGTTATCTTTTGACCTGTAGCAAAAAATAAATATAGCAACTCATCTGTAGTTAAAATTGACACTAGTAAAATATTTGTAACAGATTTAAAAGTGTGTCATAGAACAATTATAATAATTTATCATACATAAATGGTTACTGTCCATTCATTTTCTGTACATTTATAGCAGGCCTACTAACCCCCTAACTTGATCAAATTATTATTAAGTTGAATATTATTTAGACTTTTTGAACCAGTTCAAACATTTTTTCCCCGTTAATTATCTTGAACAATATTAATTTTCTCTTTCAAATGTATTTCGAATGGGTTTCTCTTTCAAAATAATGTTTTAACTTTTGTTGCCCACATTTATGAACAAGCTTTATTTAAAAAGAACACTACACAAATAACAACTTGAAGCAACTGTGGCGTAAATATTGACTCTGAGAGTCATTTGTAAAATACCTCTGAAGATGATTGTAATCGAAATGTACATTAGGTTAAGATAAAAATGGTTGAATTTGTGGTAAGAGGTTGTTTTTATTTAATATAAACTACACAAATAAATTACTTCGTTATATTACGAGTACTATTTTACAAACGTTCTAGGATTAAAACTAACTACTTAGTAAGATTGTAATTTAAGTCGCACCCTACGGTTCGTATTAAAAGGTTCATATTACAATTTTTATGAGGTTTCAGAGATTACGAGATTAGTGTTCGAACACCCTCTTCTGTGGAATCTTTTTGTTTATTTTTACTAGGATCTTTTTCTTATTGTAATTGGTGATTCACAAACTAACATACTTATTTGTTATATGCTAAAGCCTGTAATACTGCATCACAACTTAATATCATAAAATTTATAAGATTAAACCTTTAGCGAGTAGGTCTATTAAAACCTTTATTTCTTAATAGTACCTTATATAAGTATTTAAAAAAAATATTGTTATTAATAGCGGTAATATAATTTTATAAAGTTTCATTAGCCACATTAGCCTATTTTTATTTTAAAAAAACTACTAACATAAATTTTAATCATAAATTAAATATAAATTTTCCAATCTCGTTTAAAAAATCAAGACAGTGTTGAAAATTTGCGTGTTAGTACTGTAGAAATAGTTGTACATTTGAATAAATGTAAACATTTCAACTTTATATTGGGCTCTGGATCTGCCTAGGATTCTACCTTATACATTGGGAATGATGAGGTAAAATAGGGCAGTGATAATATTTCTTAGTAGAACTCAAAGCCTAAATAGAAGTTCGAAATAAAGCCAAAGCAAACTTTATTGATTTAGTTAGTTAGAGCTTAGCTAGTGAGAACTATCCACAAAGATAAAAGTCAAAATAGTGAACTCAAAATCTCACCAAAAATTAGTTTTTAATACACAAACACACTAGTTTACAACAGACTAGTTTTAGCGACGATGTCGCCTTCCTCAGTGCTTGGCTACTACTCTACAAGCACTGAGGAAGGCGACGTCGTCGCTGAAACTAGTCTGTTGTGAACTAGTGTGTTAGTGTATTAAAAACTAATTTTTGGTGAGATTTTGAGTAAACTATTTTTACTTTTACCTTTGTGAAACTTTATTGACTGGCAGTGACCTAATGCACATTTGTTATTTCATATCTTATGACTTTTCTTATTTCTCAGATCATATCACTTTTGTAACGGTATCAACAAAACCTTTGGGGAGAGTAAGTCTTTAACATTACAAAGAACGGGAAACTGGCTTAGTAATTAAATTACTTGGCATTACTTGGTAAAATATTACAAATATAAAAGGTATTTGGCAAAATAAATGTCATTTTCTATTAAACGCCATTTATAGGTAAAATTTTATAAGATGGAACTTGGGGGCTACGGACATTGGCGAGAGGCCGAGGACAAGGGGACGATGAATACGCAATTTCTACCTGAGAGCAAAATGCCAACTTATAAAATTTGACCTATAATAATAACTGATTTATAAATAAATGAAATGTTAATTAGTGATAACTATAAAGAAAATTACTAGGCGTAAGTTTTGAAGATGAATTTTAATTTATAATTAAAGAAAGAAGAACAAATTAATAGATTTGACAGGCTGTACTTATATTTTCAATATATAAATATAGGCTTTATATAAATTGTACAAGATGAATGTGATGAAAATTATGAATAATTCTCAAATTATTTTGCCCTAGAAGTACAACACATTATATAATTGCAAACATATTCAACAGTAAATATTCAATTAAGTTAATATTTCAAGTAATAATTTAAGAGAAGATGATGTTATACGGTGAAATACACGGAACCATTAATTTCCTCAGAGCGTATAATCGTAGTCTACTTTTACCTAATTGTGTTTTATTTCAATTAAATAACATTATTTTCTTCAATAAAAATATGAAATTCCTTAGCTTATATAACTTGATTTTGTAACACTCTTAAAAATAAGGTGTTACATATAAATTCATTTATATATTTAATTTTTATTTAATAATTATATCTTCCCAATATAAAAGAAAATTTTTGTTTTATTCGTGCTCATTGTGAAGCTAGCATAGATAGTAGCGCCCCTAGCGGGTAAAAATGTAAAATATCGTACGAGGTAGTAACTCAGGGTAATTAACTGACATCACCTCATGTGACGTAAGCATGGTCTGATATCGCCTGATCCGAAGCACCAATCAGAATATTCAAAATAATAAGTAAGGGTGGGAAAATTCCGTTGGTGTGTCTTTGCAACGACCCCACTTCTCGAGATGTTCTTGAACAGAACAGACGTGATGGCATTTTCGGACGTAACCTAGAAATGTATAAGCTTTCAGTATTCAAAATTTAAGATGTCAAGGCCGGTACCAAATTTTATTAACGAGCTAAAGAAGAAGTCAGAAGCGATTATTTATGTATTTCAAATGAGTAAAAGTTAATGTCATTTTTGTTTAAGTGCGCTGATTTGCAAGAGCGATGTGTTAAGTGATTAGTGATTCCAAAAGCCATGGGCAATGTTTAATATGTGTTAAAGTGTTTTAAAAATAAGTAATGTGCACAACCAGGTACGTTTTAGATAATAATAAAGAAAATGTATTTTAATGTTAACTAAGTTGAAGAATTTTTAATTGATAAACGGTTAACACATGAACGGTAGAAATTGTCCTTTGAATAAAAATTCAAAATTAATTTGGAAAAACTTAAGTTACTATCTTGTCGATATAAATATAATTTTAAAGGTTAATAAGTAATTAAAATGTATGGAATAACTAGCAGTAATTAAAAGTAAATTACTCGACACATTGCTGTATTTTGTTCTACTGTAATTTGTCACTGATTAATAAATTGTATGACTTTGTATTTTAAAAATTTAAATTCTTATTTCACAAGTAAACTAGAACGTTACAAACTTTCAATTTTCATTTCAAGTAACCTAGTTCTATCTTCCGAAGATATCAGAAGATCGTTTACAGAAAGACGTTATTATGCCTGGCTGAAAACGGAAAACTAGGAGCCCCTGGTAAGTAAGGTTAATTAATTTGTTAATTAGTAATTAACACACATTTTTAATAAAGACCTGATAAATACTTACCCCAGGAAAAAGGCTCACCCGTTACAATTTGTAATGCTTTATATTCAATAATTCCGTTTGTATCATTGTAATTTTAATGGTAAAACAACTTTATTTTTAATTACATTCATCTCTCATAGTTTAGTGCTTTTCAGTTTTTACTATTAGTTCACACACTCTCTATACTATATATATATATATATATATATATATATATATATATATATATATATATATACACGTATATATACCTTGTTCAAATTTTCATCGTTAATAAATTACTTTTTATTCATCCACTCAAGTTTAAATATATATTTTTTTAATTTGTAGTAGATGACTTGATATTAATACAGTTTTTTAAAAATCTTGTAGTATGGCTATTTAATACAGTTGTAAAATGTTAGTATGTTAAATATATTTAATAATTAATTTCTCATTCACTTTGGCCACTTAATATTGTGATTCTGTCGCTGGTATATACATATTTATATTAATTGTAATTATTTAACAAAAGGTAACTAAACTTGACCTAAGTGGGCTTTGACTTTAAAACATATTGTCTTGAATTACTTGCTTAGGTGTATTGACTGGGTTTAGCTGTAGGCGATTGAAGAACTGCAGTGAGCGCAGGAACACTCACAGGCCACGTAACAATAGCCTGGGGCAACCGGTATCCACACTAATGTTTTACTATAAGACAAGATCTGTGACCATTAAATACTACGCGTTACTATAGCTATGTTCCTTCCATTAGTTCTAACGGCGATTGCACTGAAATATATCCAAACACTAAATAATTACAAACAAGTAGCCTTTGTTAATCTTGGTAATATTAGGCTACGTTCTAACGAACTTTTAAATTAACAGAATTACTGGGATTAAAGGTTTTAGAGCGCAATAAAAAAGATCTGACGAAAATCGCTTAGTGAGTTCCAAAACTGTTTACTCCGTAAGTGTTTTATAAATTTACTTTAGTTATAAGTGTAACAATTCTTGATATTATAAAATGTAAACAAAACATAAATGTAAACTTTGTCGGTCACTACACTTCGGTTATAGATAGGTTGCAACCCCTAACTAATAATTTAGGAGTTATTATTGACCTTAAAATATTTTTTTATCAACCGGACCGCGTGGAAGGTGGGAAACAAACTGAAAAGACGCCTCAATTAAACAATATGATGATATAAAATTATTTCTCTTATATAAAGCTTTGAATAAATATATTCATTAAAAGTATTCTTGTTTTTGAAATATTTTTAATTTATTAATTAATTTATATATATTATAAAACTAACAATGTCGACCCTATATCATATCATCATGTCCCTACATATCCTCTATCATTGTGTAGGGTTATTGAGTAAAAACACAAGTTACATATTGATATGACTAAGCATTCATAAACACATTTCATAAATACGTTTAATTTAATATTAAGTGCATAATGAATTACTTAATCAAAGTACCCTCCACCATATAAGAGGAAAACAGAGCTTAGCATTATGCATTACCAAATGCCCAAATATTTGTGTCCGAAACAAGCGAGGCTAAGCCTTGAAAATCAATAATAAAATGAGTATATCATATCATCAATCAAGAGTAACCAACAATTATTTTCGTTTTAAGTTACCTTAAATATTTGCTATTATTTTACTGGGGAATGTTTTGAGAGGAAAAACGTTGATTTATACCGCATTGCCTTCGTGTTCAGATGGGTTACTTTGTTGTTGTTTTGAATAAATAACGTTATCCAGGTTCCAAAATTCATTAAATATTAGCACGAATATTAAGTTGACACTTTGCACTTTCTTAAAAATTCTTTAACACAATTTTTTCACCAAAGAAAGGTTATTAAATGTAATAATGGGACAAGAAATACTAACTTAAATGGAAGGAAATCTCTTTCCATATTGATACTTCTATAATTCGTAGACCAAACACAGTTGCATATTCATATTCCCGTACAACACAATTGACGTTTGAATCTTTTTTCCTTTATTCTGCTTCATCTTTCAAACTGCCAATCACAAAAGTGTCCTTATTTTAAATTGTCTTCACCAACAAATATGAAAGTGAAGTAATGTATGTATATTTTCAAAATATATTTCATTAAAACATAGTGCCCAATATATAGTATATTATTATACATTATTATTTAGTATGTACTTTACATTTATTAATATTGCATTAGGACAGTAAACTATGGTCGGCACGGTAATCGGTAATGAATTTAAACGTAAAATGCATTATTGCATGAATACCAACATATTTTTTAATCTCAAAACGCATCATTATTAAAAGTTAATTATTTTTGTATTATGCATTTCTTTGAACAGGCATGAAAACGGATCCGTATGGTGAAAAATTAAAAGCATTATATTACTTTCGGACGTTTTCAATAAATTCGCGAACGAGGCGCAAAGGGGCGGCCGGCCAAATGTGCCTAGGGGCACAAAAATTTAAACAATAATTCTGATTTTATCCTTGAAAAAATCTAATACTGTGAAATATTGAAAACATTATATTTTACATTAATATATTGATCACGTTTGAATTTCTATATAATTCCAACTGTTTATTTTCTTTCTTAAATTAACTTATATTCTGGTTTTACTAAACCTTGCCGAAATCTTTTAAAATCTCGGTTCATCTGCATCAAGTGCAACTCATGAACACCTTGCAGAAGGAGGGTTTACTATTTTTCTCCCCACTTCCGGTGGAAGTCAACCGTAGCAGTCATATATTATCATAGAAATGTCGGAAGCTGCATTTCTTTGCAAGACCTTGTTCTCAGATACGTACTTCCGTTCGGGGTAAAACAAATTGCAACGCTACAGCAATTTCTATGAAAGATTTTTCTTGAAGACTAATATTTAACACACATTATTTAGTTATATTATTTTAAATACTACAATAGCTCTATTTGAAAAAGGGGACCAGAATATGTCCGAAATCAGGAACAAAAAACAGATACATTCGTGGAAAAACGTTGTTAGATAGCAGAGTAACAATGTGTTTTATCATATCTGTCCTATGTCCATCATAAACGTTTGTCTAGAGCTTAGTGCACAGGTTGAACAAAAATCATATTTGCGTAAAACTATGTGCGATGGGAAGGATTTAAGTATTTACATACAAACATTGATGTAGGCTACCTGTTAAAACATCTGGGCGGGCGCGTTAAAACAAATTAAATTTGAAATCTATCGTTTGACCTAGACATTTCTTTTAGAATACGTTAGGCCAGACTATCATCGCTTGTAAAAAAATCAGACAATCGGAGAGAAATGCTTGATGCAAGTTAATAATTGCCAGTGACAATATAAAGTGTTGGGGAAATGCGTGGTGTTGTAGGCTATTTATCTATTGTACCAAAAATATATGGTAGCTGTAACTCAGTACGATCTGATCATAAAGAATAATGCTGTGGGGATTTTCAGAGGACAATAAATTGATTTTGTGTTGAATGTGTTATTTTAGGAGAGATCTATTTTTACCACTCTATCGGTTGCTTTACAAGGGTTAGTGTCTTCAATATTTGGGTCCTGGTTTGAGGTGAGTGTAAAACGCAAGTAAACACAGCGATTTAGTCACAAATTACTATCGAAAACGTACAACTGCTAAAATAAAATTACACTAAAAATTAAAAACGTAATCTAGTAATTAAATATAGAGTAGTCGCCGCTTATTGTAATCATATTTGTCAAACATATATTTGATAACAGTAACCTACATCATAATCACCATTTTGCAGAATTATCATATTGAACTCACTGTATTACAGTAACAACTATTTACTAAACTATATGTAGGCCTAGCATTACAGTGAGTCATTTTAATTCTACAACACTACAAATACAATGTAATTCAGGCATATGGAAATCATCAGTAATTACTCACCAAATATTGGAATTCAAGACAGTTTTATGTACTGTAGTAAAATTTTGTAACTAAGTCATCTATTTGTTTTATTTTGTGGGCATACTTCATGTCAAATAATTTTATTCCATTAAAGATGTTTTAGAACACTAATTGAGTCCAGCATAATTTAAAAAATTCATTGAACTACTTACAAAACTTCATAAAACACTTAAACACATAAAACTTTATCAGAAAACACTTCGATCTTATTCACACTCAAATTTATTTACTATTTTACATAGAATATCTCAAAGTGAAATTGTAATATTTCAGTAAAATATTGTTGACAAATTGTTCATATTCATGTTTGTTGAAATTTGTTGAACAAACTACTGTAAAATCTATAGAGTTTGGTGAACTTTCTGCTTAGATCTTTGCAGTACAGATTTATCATTTTCATCGTCACCAGTATCATCTTCTACAGTAACCTTTGATGTTGAAGCAAATCCTTACAAATGTCGTTTTCAGTCATTCCCGCTGCTGTTTCAATAGTATCGTCAACTTCCATCCACTCAGAGTATTCTTTTAAAGACAAATCAAAAGGATTCAATTTCTCTTCTGACTCTTCCTCAGATGTAGCTGGCTCTTGATTTTTAAAATAAAAATCCCCACCTTTTCAAAGCAATTTTCAGTGTTTTCAAAAATTTGCTAAGATTTTGCTACAAGAAAGAAGTTTATTTAGCAAATTCTCAGCATTTTAATTATGCCTTGGTTGTATAAGTGATGTAGTATTGGCAGGAAGGTAAATCACAGGGCTGTGTCCTGGGTAAAGCACTTTATGTTTCAGCTTAGTGCTTACGTCATTATGTACAGTACAGATGTCTATTAGAAGGACAATGTTGTGTTTCAGCCTGGTATCCCATTTAGTCACCCATTCATTAAAAATTGTTGATGCCATCCAAGTTTTGGGAGTTTAAAAGATAATCAATCGGTAGCTTTTTGATAAGTTAAAAACAGCGTGTATTTTTAAATTTGCCAATGAATAAGAGTTTTTCTTTTTGTCGAACCATGTTAACACAACACAAAACAGTTATACGTTGTTTTCGTATTTTACAGCCACTAGCATTTTCATTTTTGAATACATAAGTATGTTCGGTTGAAGCTCGATAATAAGGTCCTGTTTCATCTGCATTATATACGCAGCAAGAAAATACTCAGCCCAAAAGTTTTAGCCATATAACCAGTCCTCAGCTCCAACAATACAATCTTTCTTTTCACCACATGTTTTCTTATAAACAATATTTTCTCTTTTCTTCCGTCGATTGAACCATCCATCTGTGGCTTTAAAATCCTGCTTTCCTATTGTTTTTTTTGCAAGGTCCTCGGATTTTTGGCGTCTTAATGTGCCATCAACTCGAGCATCTTTTTCGCGAAATTTTTAAACCAACTTTTCAAAGCTAATCCCACTTGTGGATCCTTCCCGAAACGATTTGTTTTGCTCTCAACATTTTCATTACACTTTGGTAATGAAAAGATAGAGTCTTTGTTCTTCAAAGTTTTACATAAGAGAAATTGCGAATTGCAAAATTGAAAAGTTATTTTGAATCGGTTTAGGTTATGTATCTATCTAGAGTGTCATTTTCTCTAACACTAACGTCATTTCCTTTGAGATTCGAACATCTCGCTACACTTTGAAACTTCAGGTGACACCAAACTTCACAAAACTATAGAAAAAAGATCTTCCAAAATTAATTTACGTAAAATCATTCTGAAATCATAAACGTAAATGAAATATAAATAAAATAAATAAATACACTATGCAGTAGTCGCGTGAACAAACGACATACGAACAACCTGTTCATTTTATAAAACCTACAAGACGTATTTGAGTAAAATGAAACAGAATATGAATGACATTTCGATAATGAATCACGTAGATAATGTCGGTAACAGTACAGATTGAAAGGATGTCAGTCATCATATCGCTGAACTGATTCCTCCGTATTTACCGTACTTGTAAACATTTTTGTTTGGTCTGTGCTATTGAAAACATATTTTATTGCACGACAAATTAAATAATAACAATAAGCGGAGATGATTACAATAAGCGAAGAGATGATACAATAAGCCACTCCGTGATCACACTATGTGGCGCCTACTGATATAGTAGCTTATATTAGGCCTATATAAACAGCTAGTGTTTCGGTTATAACTCAAGGCTCTTGGAATCTAACCCCCGCCCCAGAATAAATAAGGGGTGTAAAAGTTTTAGAACATTATTAAAACAAATTATCAAAATTAAATTAATAATAAATAAAAAAGATAAGGTGATATTTAAGACAAATAATTCATTATTTCTTATATTTTCGGTCTTAAGGCGATAAACCCGTATATCATCTACAAATGAGAAGAAAGTAGTGTGAAATGTAGGCATATCTCCATCCTGTCATAGAATATGAGAGGTATCTTGAAGCACCGTTCACGCTCTCACATCTGAAGTATACCCACTCTCTATCGGGGACAATAAAGTGGGCGTCTGTCCGTTACACACCCTTGTAGGAAGAAGGATGTGGAAGGGAAGTAGGATTAAGGATTGAACATATCTACTAATTGAATTTAACCTGGAACTACCTGAGAAAACCATTTTACAGCCAATATTATCATTCATCTTAATTTTGTTAAAATCATCATTAAGTCATTAGTAATTAAAATGAAGGACGTTTGTGATGATTGGTCGAAAACTGATCAATAACTTCCAAGATATGTGAATAGAATCTCAAATGAAGAATATGCATCATTAACTTTGTTCTAAAAGTTAGGTTCAGCTAAAATTGAGTCATTGTTCTGACTGAATATAAATGTTCAAAAAATGAATTTTTCAATTCATTTTAAGTTTGTGATTTTCTTTATTTAGTTCCTAAAAACAAAGACTTTTTTAAGACTATTTAGTAACGATAATCTGAAATAACGTATTAGTTTCTTTCACCAGTGTAGTTATAGGGCTACTACATTGATTTTTAGTATGTTTTCCACGAAAATGTGTGTAGTGGATGATATTATTAGTAAAAAACACCTAGTGTGTGTAAAATTACAAAAACTTAACGGTTTTTATTTTTATGTCCTAACTTTTCATGTAGCCTAAAAGTACGTCATGATCAACCATAATTTTATAATTTATAATGGTCAAAATCGAATTTTGTTGTATTTTATTGGATCTTGAAAGTTATGTATAAACCAATAATTTATTACACCCAGAAATTGTTTTTTTTAGCAATTCAAGTACTTTTCCACATGCTTACATCCATCTCCTGGTGTCTATAAAGCCCATCTGCTTCACTCGTATAAAAAATTGTCGGCTTCTTGTCTCTACATTTATTTTGCAAACAACCGGTACAAAATGGTTTTAAATTTCCCGTGTTTCAAAAACAAAATCTAACTAAAAACACACGTAAGTGGTGAATTATTGGATGCTTTATGTACTAACTATTTAAACACTCAATTAACGTGATAATTAAGGAACATAATTCCAAAAAAGTTAACAGGTGAGATAAAACAGTGGTTATGTAGCTCATTGCGAGAGTTGGGTCGCATTCCGTCAGTGCGATCGGCTAGGTGATGTTGCGTACGGCGAGAGTTGGGTCGCATTCCGGCTAAAGCGGCAGTTCACCACTGTCCAAGTTCACGTACATTACATGAATTCTTTAGTTACAGGATCGCGCAAGAACGCGATTTGATGAATTTATGTTTGTTTAGAATAGTCATATTGCAATAGACTGTGTACTACTAGATTTCTATACAAGGTCAAAAATTTATTTTTATAAATCTATGAGGTTATGGAAATTTTAAAAAACTATAACTGTTTGTTATAAATGTTAAATTTTAATGTCTAATGAGAAAATACATAAAATATTACGTAATTTTCTAAGTGAGTTAAACGTATTTTCCTCTTACAAATAAAAGCTATTTTGGTCAAAGAAAAAGTGCATATAGCTTAACATCACTTCTGAAGGATTGGCGTGTAGAAGAGGCCATGTAAATTATTTGTAGAATTAAGGCAAGGAAATTTAATACCTCTTTGTACCGTAGGTGGGAAAGAACTGTAAGGTCATGGGATTGTAGCGTCGTCTGCTGCCAAAAATCCAAATAACAGCCCTTAACTTGGCAATGTAAATTAATCGCTTGATTGCTACATTGTTAACTAACTATGTATTATATCAACCTTTTTAATATCAGGTTCATCCCTTTAAAATAAAATCGAATCGAATGAAATGAAATTAATGTAATAATAAAATAGAAAAAAATTATAATGATCATGCAAATTTGAATTCTTCTATTATTGAGGTGGTCAGGGTGAATTGGGCAAGTGGTAAAGCAATTAGTAAACGGATTATTTCTGGGCGTCCGGGCCTATGGTCGAGCCGCGCAAGGTAGACCCTAGGCCCATGGATACCCAAACCGGGGGGGGGGGGCGTGAATGCAAGTCAGGGGAGACGCAAGACTAGTTAGAAAATAGTAACATGAATTCTCATTTAGTTAAAATTTAGGTATACAATTTAACAAAATTTAAAACTAAATTTAGACTTCAGATTTTTTACATACGTAATTTTACTGACCATAACGTTCAGAAAATTCAAATGAAATGTATGCATTTTTAAAAAGAAATATAAGTAAAGGTTGTGCAAATTTGGTGAACTTGAAATTCAATCAACTTGGCAGCTTTGAAAGCAATAATAGTGCAAAAGTGTAGCGAAACGAATGTTTGCCATTCAATGTGGTAGCAGCACCGCAATAGACAAATCTTCATTTTGAATAAAACACTTAAAAGTGTATCACATGCAGCTCTTCAATTATACTTGCCTTTTTCAAGCACCTACTTGTGCGAAAAAGTATTTTCAACACTTGATGCAATAAAAACGAATTATAGGAACAAACTTGATATTTCTAACAAGTTGCGTTCTGCCTTTACTAAAATACAACCTCAAATAGCCATGATAGTGAAAATAATTTCAAGTTCACCCATGTCACTAACAGATTTTTCCTTATCAGTTAAAATTTACCTTGGAAATTAAAACTTGAAATTTTATATCATGTTCCTTGTAAAAGTATGTATAATATTTGTTGCTTTTTCAATTGCCCATACTATTTATTTATAGTGTAAAGTGAGAGGGCATGGGAGGATTTCTTCTCAAGAAGAGGATGCGTGGTACCAAAAAGTTTGGGGACCCCCTGCCTAGGGCAACTATGCAAGTTTAATCGCACATTTTAGCGTAGGCTTACCAGCCGCCTTTTAGTCAACTCTGAGGAAGAGAGTACTAAATTGTAAATTTTAAGGCCTGCAAGGATTTTTACTTCACACATTAATAACAGGTTTACTATTATATGAGTATTTATTATGACGAGAAGGAATTTGCTAATAAGTTGTGAAAGATTACACTTTCATTGAGAATTACTTTGGAAATTGCCTTCAAAACAACTCTCTATTCGTTCCTACGTAAAAAAAAACATTTAACCTGCCTAGCCTGCTAAAAATGTTTATTATAATTTTCAAACTGTATTTGAATTTTCACTGATAGCTTTTATTTTCAAGTATTTTTATGTTCGATGTAATATTCTCTGTAAGTCATAACATTTACTTTAAATTTTTATCATACGATACGATTTATAGTTCGCACTACCCTCGACTTTACCACTTGCGCACTTCGACCAATTACAGTAGTTCTTGAATACTGAGAATGACTAAGGCATATTCTTCGGTTAGGGTCAGAGTTCTAAATATGCATTTGTGAAAGTTTTTTTAATATAATTGCAAGCATTCTCATAAAACAAATGTAATGTTAAAAAGCATATTCTGCATTAGCTTTATAAACGTTTTAGAATTCAACTTAATCACATTACTAGTAGATACTGGTTGCTGTATAGGCTTTTCCTCAACCAGATAGGCCTGCTGGTTTATGATAGGATCAATTTCAGAGTATCCTAATCATACCTTGAATTTCTCTTGTTGTTACTATTTTGTAAGTTTAAGTCTATATATATATATATATATATATATATATATATATATATATATATACACACACACACATAAGGTGATGATAGTGCATAGCCTATGTACTTTGATTGAACACACAATATTTGAAGGTGTTAGAACAAGAGTGGCCCATCGCTGCCTAATTTCATTAATGATCTAATTTTAGTTAATAGAGGCTAAAGATTGCAAAATGCATTCCAGCCCTCGTGACAGCCATTTTCTAGCGAGGTGCCTCTGCCTCACATGCTCGCGTGGTTAGTATTCCTATCGCTTGTGATGGAAACGGAATTGATTACCCATGCACCGACCTGATAAGCTCTTTCCATGTTAACCTCAGTCTTATTTTTTTATTTTTTTTTACCCGGGTTTGAGCCCCCAAAACCCGCCCAGCCCTCGTGGCAGCCAACCTCTAGCGAGCTACCTCCGTCTCACATAGGCATCCGATTAGTATCCCTACTGCGAGCGAAGGAAACGGGATTGATTGCCCATGTACCAAGCTCATAAGCTCTTTCCATGGAGAATCAGGAGATAGTGAAATGAAACAGTACGGTAAGTGTCGCGTTAAGAGCGGGATGAGGAAACCTGGCAAGAAAGAAACCCTGCCAGGAAAAATCCCGCGACAGATCATGCAGGAACCCTGGGGGCTTGGATCACCTTATGCTAAGGAATAAGGAGAGGTATTACCTAGCAAATACCTTGTTAGTGAGTCTATAGCAGGAATGACATGCACCTCTTCTTCTGCTGCCTACTCGAAACTGAAAAGGCATGCAATCAAATTAGTACTTCCGTTGGGGCTAAGCTGCGGCCCTGGATATATGCCCCTGCGTCACCTGGAACATAACTGTGTAGCAGAATTTATTAGTGTGTATATTTTTATTTTTTGTGTTATGGTTGGAGCTAGGTGGTCAGTAAGGACAGCGGCCGTCTGTGTGTTTCGTGTGTGGGGTCATATTCCCAGTGAGGAAATGAGTGTGGATGTTGTATGTGCGTGAGCCTGTCTGTAGAATCTTGATGCTAAGTGTTGGAGGTGTTGTTTGATGAAAGGCATTTTCAAGTCAGCGTGAAGCCGTGTTAATCTTGTACATCTAGGTGCCTTTGTGATTCTTCGCAAAACCTTGTTTTGGAATAAATGAAGTCTGCGTGGCGTAAGTTGCCTGCATGGCCCCAGAAGGGTGAAGCGTGAGTATGCTGCGTAACATAGATACGTATATAGTAGTGGCCGCCCGTAGTGAAAGTGGGCTTGTTCTGTTAAGCATAGGATATAGTTGTGTTAATCTAATTATTGCTTTTTTTAACGTGTTGGTAATGTGAGGGTCCTAAGTCAGGCCTCTGTCTAGTATGACTCCTCAGTCTTATTTTTTTATTTATTTATTTTTTTTTTTATTTTTTTTTTTTACCCGGGTCTGAGCCCCCAAAACCCGCCCAGCCCTCGTGGCAGCCAACCTCTAGCGAGCTACCTCCGTCTCACATGCGCATGCGGTTAGTATCCCTACCGCGAATGAAGGAAACGGGATTGATTGCCCATGTACCAAGCTCATAAGCTCTTTCCATGGAGAATCAGGAGATAGTGAAATGAAACAGTACGGTAAGTGTCGCGCTAAGAGCGGGATGAAAAAACCTGGCAAGAAAGAAACCCTGCCAGGAAAAATCCCGCGACAGATCATGCAGGAACCCTGGGGGCTTGGATCACCTTGCTATGGAATAAGGAGAGGTATTACCTTGCAAATATCTTGTTAGTGAGTCTATGGCAGGAATGGCATGCACCTCTTCTTCTGCTGCCTACTCGAAACTGAAAAGGCATGCAATCAAATTAGTACTTCCGTTGGGGCTAAGCGGCCCTGGAGATGTGCCCCTGCGTCACCTACTGTCCAGTAAGTTCAGTGCTGCTATCTATCGAAAAGTAACATAACTGCAGTTAGCCTATTTTGGCAACAAAAAGTACATGTTGCCAGGCTTTACTCAATTTCCCGTTTTAGGCCAGACCGTCCCAATTTACAAATACTTAGTAACATGACTGAACAGAGAATAGCAAAACGTAAAATAAATTAATCTATAACTTTAAAGCTTTACGATACGGCCTTCTTCTGTTTCCTCTGATTTTATTATTTCAAGCCGGATAAAAGTTGTGCACGCGGACCAAGTCGGGTAATTATAGCGGAGGACGTCTTTGATGTGCAGCATTTAATGGGCCTGAAAACACAAGCAATCAATCAAATAACATCACGGATCCTAAATTTAAACGATTTCTAATCAAATCGAAAACAACTAAACGTGATTACTGTATGTTGGTGAGTAATATACCGCGAACCATTATTTTTTCGAGATATTTATAGTCATTTACAACAGTTGACTGCAACTGGAAGCTGAAAAAAGACATTAATCTTCGATGAATCACATTTTTGTGAGAAACGGAGGCTTCCAGTATAAATAAAGATATCAACGTTTGAGAAGTGTTTTCGTTTAAACTGTTGCACTGGTTTTACTACACACTTTGTACATTTTATAATATAGCTTATAAGCATGGGTGTGGCTACAGTGGGTGCCGCGGCTCCCACGGCACCTAATTTTGAAAGGGCGGAAAATAGGATCATTAATTTTAAGAATAAAACTTATCTTTGAATTGAGTAAAGATTAAACTAAAGAGAAGTACAATCACTTGTTCAGCTCACCCACACAATAAGCTGAATCTGTGTTCGGGAAAATGTTTTGAGTGTTTCACAAAGACTTGTAAACGTGTCACAAGTGCGTGAATAATAGGCTACGTGAGTTTGTAAATAGGACTGAATGATAAACATATTCTGTCTGGGATACAACCATATTTCTACTGTAATTAGACATCCCGGTGACAGTAAACTTGACCCAATGTAGTTATGCTGTCGGTTCCGATAACGAAGTGTGTCGAAAAAATACGTTTTTTATTTACAAAAATCCGGGTCTTCTCTCCTTCAGTGGTCAAATTGTCTAGTTTATTATCCAAATTGCAGAGCATACTTCAAATATGTTTGAAAATTACTTTATGTACCACAAAGTGTTATTAACAAAACAATAAAATATAGACGAACTGTATAAATTTTTATCGTTTCATAGAAATTTTATTGTTTCCAAATTATAAAAAAAAGTAAATAGGGGGATCGTGATTTTCACCATTGTTAACTATAGGCTACTAGAAAATCCTAGTCACGCCTATGCTTACAAAAGAAAATATTCACAGACATATTTTAATATCCAATTTATTTTATTTATATTTCACTGCTTTTATGGTAACGATTTATCCACTTCTCAATAATTTTTATTTGCAGTCGATTTCTGAACTTTTTGGTTGCGCTTCAATTTTTTTTTAAATCAACTGGGCTTCAAGGCAAGCTGCTATACAAAAAAAAGTGTCATATAAAAAAAAAATTCAAAAATAACTAAAAAAATACCACTTTAAATAGTAACATGGTATTACACTTATGTACTTTCAGGGGCATAATCATCTTCTTGAAAGGGGTTTACTTAACTAAAACGTATGTTTCGTCAATGAAGTATTAAGAAATATTTATTTAACTCAACACATACTATCTTATTTACACGGGTTTTCTAGGTCACTGCAAACAACAAATATATAACACTATTAAATTTATACTCGAATTGCTTAAAGTTTTACAGCAAAACTCACATGCTTACATTGTCAGTGCATCAGAGCTGTACAGTGTAACAGATACGTGTAGAATTATTTCACACCCTACAAATTCCTTTCATATAGAAATACTTCTTTTTATTATTTATTTGGTGTTTCAAGGCGAATAACACCTGGACCGAATACCGTTTATGTAGGAAGAAAAAAAGGCGCAGCTTTTTATGTAGGAGCCTGTTAGTTGTCTGAAAGTTTATCACTTGCTGGCTGGCTACAACGAAACTGAAAATGTATCGAGTGCCTGCTTAGGTGTAAAATACTAAATCTAAAATAAAAAATGCATAAAACACACACACACACACACACACACACACACACACACACAACTCACACACACACACACACACACACACACACACACACATACACACACACACACACACACACACACACAACTCTCACTCTCTCTCTCACACACGCGCGCGGTACTTCGTATGGATTTTTAAATACGGAATTTCTCTTCTAAATGAATTGATTTGTTATATGGCACGAATTCTTACCCGTATAAAATTTGGGCGTGCTTTCAGGGAGATGTTGATACTGTCGGAAAAATCCTATGTATTGGAACGGTAGCTTATATTTCTTGAAATAAACAAAGGATAATTACAGAATTACTAACAATTAAAAACATTCTAATAAATACGATACAAGTATATATATATAAGTTCGTATAGATACAAGTTTACGTAGAGTGTATTCAAGGAAATTAAAACAAACTCACTTAATGCAGTAAACATATATTTTTACCGCATTATGTACAATAAAAATCCAGTATATTAATGTTTATAGTTTTAATGCAATCATTCTTTATTTATATCACTGCTTGCGAAGAATTGAAATCAGATAAAATAAGGTAGGGTCATGACACTCTCTTGTCTAGGATATAGTGAAGAATCATGGCATTTCTTTACATGCATATAAATATATAGATGTGTGTGTGTGTGTGAGAGAGAGAGAGAGTGAGTGAGAGAGAGAGAGAGAGAGACAGAGAGAGAGAGTGTGTGTGTGTGTGTGTGTTTGTGTGTGTGTGAGAGAGAGAGAGACAGCCTATGTGTGTGTGTGTGTGTGTGTGTAATGTTAGTGAACAATCCTAGAACGTTGAGCGACAAAATAATACACTAGCTATTCTTGTCGGCTATAAACATCACACAGTTAGAATATTGTAAAATCAGCTTGCGTCTAAGCTTTTAACAGTATATATCTCATATCACATTTTCTTCATGGTGTCAACGTCCAGCTTTCGCCCCTCAATGTCTTGAGCACCACTTTAAATGAATCTATGATGCACTGTACTGACCTTCATCTTCGTTACTTGGTGTAGACTTCATGCGCCCCCAGTCTAACATAAACACTACTGACAACACTTACTTCACTGCTACACACGCTAATAAATATATCTTTACACACAAAAATAACAAGACAATCTTTATACATACGTACACTTACATCTGTTTTTAATTTTTGATTGGCCAAAACAGTGACGCGTTGGGATTGCTTAAATGGTCAGAGCTTAACAAACTCTGATCTGGGAGTGGGTGTGAGCTTGCTCTACCGAAAACGTAAGCGAGGTTGCTGGCCTGCATGCCGCTTCTGCCCTTGGTCAGGGAGTGTCCGCAAGTACACAGATGACGGAGCCTACCGACGTGTTTCTTCATTTCATAGTATGCAGGTTGAGCTCCAGTTTAAATGAGGGGGTCGGTGAGAATCTGAGGAAGCTTACAAGGCCACCTGTAGCCACAGTATGCAGGTTGAGCTCCAGTTTAAATGAGGGGGTCGGTGAGAATCTGAGGAAGCTTACAAGGCCACCTGTAGCCACAGTATGCAGGTTGAGCTCCAGTTTAAATGAGGGGGTGATGAGAATCTGAGGAAGTTTACAAGGCCACCTGTAGCTTAGTAAAGTTTAATTCAGCTAATGATTAAACAACATAATACGGTTTAGATGTCATTCTGAATTCCATTAAGGTACCTTATAAACACAGAACATTATATTATACCATATAACTATATATATATTATATTACAACTTATCTACAAAGTATTCGATTAGGGTACATTTAATTATTAAAAAAACATGAAATTAAGTTATCAGTCATGGGTCGCCTCAACAAACTAAAGTTGCAAGACGGAGGTCACTCGTTCAATGTCTCTGATTACCCGATATTTGTATAAACAATTCGGTTTATATATATAAGCTATGAATATATTTACTTGGTACATTTTAATTTTTTTATAACCAAACCTAACCTGATAATCTGTATGTATGTTTAAAAATAACTTCGTTCTAGTATAATACGTTACAGTATTTTATAAAAAAACATTCAGTTTATATGGTTTTATGTGGTTCATTGAGTTTATGTTCCAATTTTTTCGAATTAAACTTGCCATTTATCGTTTGCTAAACTTAAATTCACTTATTGTTTAAAATGTAGTTGTAGTAACATATGGAAACGAGAAATATTGGAGTAGGCCCGCATCTTGCCATCGAAAACTGTTTTAAGAACATATTAGTAAAATAAAATTTCAAATCATTGCTGAACACATCTTCAAAACTAAACATAAATTAGAAATAAATGACCAAAAGTTAGTTAAAAATGTCAAATTAAAAATATGGTCAATGGTTTTGAAAGTCTGATTATTAATATATATCATAAATAATCGTAGATTATTAAGTTCTGACAAAGTAATAGGTTTTTCGTCATTTCCTATGAAGATAGTTGATTTGCAATAAATAAAGGTTTTGTGTGACTAAGAGATTTTATTTATTTATAATAAAAAAATAACTGTATGTTTAATTTAAATAAATAACCGAATGGGATATTTATTAAATTAAAACTATTGGAAAATCAGATAAATTGTTAAGATAAAACATCATCTGATTGCGTCAGATAAAACTATTAATCAAGGCATAAACAATAAATCTGTAACTAGTAATTAGTATTATCTAAAAAAGTGCAGTGTAGATTTTATTTTTAAATCTATAAAATTTAATACTCAACACAAGCAAAATGTTTTTATATAAATTGTTTTGTATATATATATATATATATATATATTACTGCTGTATATATATATATATATATATATATATATATTTGCTGTTATATATTAAAACAACATAGGTTATTCAAATACAAGAATATTTATTAATTTATATCCAAAGCTTTTCGTTGGTAAACAGTACCAACATCAATAGGAATGAAAATTACATGTTGTTTTAAATTATTAAACAAGAAAACGTATTATATATATAAATATATATATATATATATATATAAATATATATATATATATAAATATATATATATATATAAATATATATATATATATAAATATATATATATATATATATATATATATATAAATATATATATATATATATATATATATATATATATATATATATATATATATATATATATATATATATATATATATATATATATATATATATATATATATATATATATATATATGTGTGTGTGTGTGTGTGTGTGTGTGTGTGTGTGTCTCATTATTACTTTTATATTTAGAACGACATAGAACTTGAGGTATTATTTTTACCATTTAAAGGTGAATACACACTATAAGCAAAGCGTTTGCCTTCATGTGGACACCAATGGGGTCTACATATGGTAAATACGCTTTGTGTAAAGTTTTGCAGCGCATTGATAATATTCTACCTTGTACAGAAAGGTAAATTTGCATAGACGCCAGAGCCAGGATACATTGGGCCACTTTGTATTTGCTATTCACGATTGTATCTCAGTATTGTCCCTTCCCCACTATGGAGAGTACAAAGTCGGTGCCGGTTGTGTGACATATATATTTAGTAGGTTGTGCTGACTCTCTTACACTTATTGTCTGCTCTTATTTGCAGTAAGTAAATAGAACAAGGTCTTTAGAATTAATGGTGAAGCTTCTCAATAGAATGGAAGAATTGAAAATAGTTGTTTCAAATATGTTTTTCAATTCCTTCTTTTAGCTGACACTTTCCTGATATATGTATTGTAAACATTTTCAATCCTTAATAATATATGTTTTTATTCATCCAATAAAGTACAAATATATTTTTTAAAACCTATAGTGGATGATAATTTATGTTAATAGAGTTTTTCCAAATATTTATTCAATAATTCAATTAGAAGAACTTGGGAGGTTTAATCGTATTCAAACTGAGAGTCTTCATGCTCGAAGTATAGCGTTTTGGCACTGTGCCAACTTTTCCATAGAAATTAATGTATTTTTAAAAGATTTATATGAATTTGTCTTTTGCCACCATCTAAAAGGTTGTCGTCTAAAAATCCACTGTACAACCTTAAATTGTTGCTATGGTTACCATACATTATTATAAATAATACTCTAGGATTAAAAATGAATGTAAAGAATAAAATAAACAAACAAACAGGATTGGCTGTATTGAACCTTGCTTTTCAATCAGACAATGCGAAAGGAAAGCGAAAAGAAACTACAACACAATGATAGTGATGAAAAAAAGGAAAGCGTTTAAATAGTACAGATAAAAATTATAGTCCAACACTATACATAGAAAGGAAAATGGAAAATGGCAAGGAAATTTGATTTCTATTTTGCCTTTTAATATTGTTATTCTGACATATGTATATACATATTTATATTAATTGTAACTATAAAATAAAAAGAAACTGAAATAAAACTTTTCTTTGTTGACTTAAGGGGGGGGGATGTTATCACGTGTGCAGGATCGCTTACATGAAGTGCACCTTCTCTTTATCGTGACCTGAAAGAGATGTCTACAAGTTAAACTCCCTTAGGGAGAACTAAGATAAGGGCGTAACGGACCTCTTAGAAGAGGGGGGTTAATAATGTAGAAAAACCGCAGAGTTGCCTCAAGTAGACTTAGTCTACATCTGGGTAAAAGGGGGAACTTGCAACCCAGAGTAGGTTTGTGTACAAAAATAATGTAAAATTGTAACATTAAACAATATTTCAATTTTAATTTTTATAACACTAGAAATAATTATTACTATTCGTGATAAATTTCGTCTATATAGCCATTTAATAACGACAGAAATATTGGAAACATTTTCATTTAGTTACTAAAAGAACAACAATTTTAAATTTAGTCTTTCTAAAACAATTGAAAAAATTGTTCAATCCTGGGAAGAATCTGCAGATAAGTGAGTTGGTGGGACAAAGAAAAATTCTTTCACCAAATGCACTAAAATTTAATTGAAAACTGATTTTAGCACGATGAATTTCGTGTAAACGAAGATTTAAGCTTTGAAAATGAAATTAACAAAATGACCGCCATGTCGTCTCTGTTAATTTATAATTCAGTCCATACTAAACTAAGAAGGTTACAAAGAATGAAAATGATGAAAAGCTAAATTATGGGAGCTCCTAGTGTAAATTCATATGCTGTGTTGATTTTCTGAAGCTTATTTGAAATTATTCTTCCAACGGAACTATACTATCGTACTTCTGGCCGTTCATCCTACAATAGTTGAAGTGAAAATTAACGCACATAAACAGTGGTATATTGAAGATCTACTTTCTAAAAACCAGTATTAGTTACAATTAACTGGTGCCGCTTTTCATATCAAAATTTATTCATAAACCACAACTGAAATAAAATTAATATAGAGGCCACTACACCAGGCCTCGCATTTACAGAGCTAATGGACTTTTGTGCCACGTAATCTAGAATAGTTGTACTATTCACGCTCATTTGCAAAAATCCATAGTAAACGTACGACCACATCTGTGACCTATAACCGGTATAGAAAGATGTATTATAAGACTTAATTAATCCAGCATAAGTAGACCTATATATTAGTGCACAGCTGTATTACCGGTTTCTATTAATAGGCACAGCACGGACTTCTGCATGCACTTCGCCGGCTGTTTTCAACGTAATGGGAACACAGTGTTGAGAAACATACTCGGCTATAAAAGTTTCATGAAAGTAATATATTTCCTATTAACAGATAGCGGCGAAAAACGGATGTACTTTTGCCGACATTTTATCCCGTCTTGGGCAATAAATATGTTGCCGTCACACTTTCTCTGAATCTCTTCGCTCGGTGTCATAATATAAGTTTCCTCAGATTAGGCTGTGTCATCCTGGGTAAGCTGTTGAATGAACTTTAGAAAATTGCTGATTGCAATTATGAACACATTGTTAATAAAGAGTAAATATTTATCTCCATAATAATTAACAATTAGTAAACAGAGATGAATTATGTTAATACATTTTGATTTAAACTATTTTTATTCCTATTTTTGTAACATATAATGAAATTATAATGCTCAACAATTACCACGAAAAATATTATAAGAGAGACTATATTTTGTATAGCCTACAGATAATTAGTAAGCTTTCTTCTTTAAATATATCTACAAAATGTATGGATCACAATTATGTTATAAAAATCTAGTATTCTGATATAAACTTTTGTGTATGAAAATTGTGAAACTATAACTTGATTTCATTATCACAAAATGTAATTAAAACCCTATGAAACAAATCTTTTATCTGATTTCCATAATATGTGACTAGCCGCTAGTTATTCCCACTTCATAGTTTTAGATTCTGAGTTTCACTTTAGAGTTAATAGATTATATACATACAGTTAACATTTATTAAAACAAAAAACACCATTTCACTATTTTATTTTAACATAAGAAACAAATAAATTAATGAATAAATAAACGTTGAACATTAAAAAAAATTCCAATTTATGTTTTTACTACTATAATAGTTATTTTAAATGTCCACCTTTTCATATTTACTGTAAATCTATTTTAATATAAAAGCAGAATGGTATTATAAAAAAATTAAACAGAAATTTTTTAAAAGTAAATAAAAATTTGTGGTCTTTTTGAAAGATAAAGATAACACTCAAATATTGGAGTTGAGCCGTAAGAGAACATTCTCCTTAACATGTTCTCTGAAGTAGGAAACACTTTCTCAAAATTCTGTACGTAATTATGCATCACATCGCACAGAATATAATATGTAGGCCTACTGTAAAAACGTGGCTTCTTGGCCATATCGTGGGCACACTTTCTCTGTTTAGCATTAATAACACTAGAAGTAGACTAGTTGTACTAACAATATAGTACACTAACCACAATAATTATTATTAAATACACAAATCAAACTTATTTAATCGCAATAAAGTTGTAAGTAATAATTTAATAAAACACACGTTTCCAAATGTTTTAAAATATGAATTTAACGGATGGTAATTCTAACTTTTTACTCCTTTGTTTTTCCCTATTTCTTGATGATTATAATATTGATGATGATATTATTTGATGATAATTATTTTTCACTTTTTTGTTCGATACAAGTAAATGTACCAGCAATATGTTGCTTTCTATTGCAGTTCGTATATTTGTCGGTTTAATCACTAAAGTACATTTGGTAACACTTGTTATTGGTGTATACTTGAGGGAAACGTTTAATAATATCTGTCATTTAATAATTTGTAATTTCTCAAGTTTAACATTTTACATTTCTTACTAAATGGGAACACTTGGCGTTATAAGAATTTCCTCTGAAGATGATTGCTTTACAATCGAAATGTACATTAGGGCATATACAAAAAGATCCTGTGGTTTGCGAGGTTTTATTTATTTATAATAAAAAATTACACCGTAGTTGATCCGAGTTATTAGTGGTAAACGTGTTTATGGAGATTCGTTTTAGGCGAGTTTGACATCAAAACAGCTGTTTAAATTTAATAGCATGGATAAGGTGAAAGTCTGTTAGATGAAATTTCCTTAGCGCAATGAAAACATAAGTTGAGCTCTCATTTTTTAAATATTTTCGTTAGGAAAGGGTAAAAATCCAGTTGCTTTATTAAAGAAAGAGGGGTTGGGCGTAAAATTTTGAAAATTATTGTCAAAACCTTGCAATATGTAATAATTAAAAAATAAAACTTTTAGGCCAGCAAGTTGGTTGTAAAATTAGCATTAATGTCAACAATGTTGTTGAGGAACTGGTGAAGCCCAAGACATGAATTTTATTTTTGTTGCAGCCCAATCTGAATAGTTTCTGTACTTTCAACAAGGGGTTAGAAATATTCTAGGCACAGTTATTGTTTGTAGTCTTAACGAAATGAGACTATTATCGTCTATGAAGAAAAAGGAATAGGGCATAAAACCCGCGGTGTGAGGGATGTAGGGAACGATCTTGTGGATCATACCGACCTACTCTGTTGTGTTTTTAGGGGTTGCAGGTTCTAACATGATCTTGCGGTCGAACTACGCAAGGCCGTTCTCAGAATTCAAGAACTACCCTAACTAATTGGTCGACGTGCGCAGGTAGTTGAGTCGAGTTAGGGTCGAACTGCGAAGCCTACAAATTGTATCGTATGACAAAAAATTAAAGCAAAAGTAAACATGTGGAAAAAAAGCTGTAACTTACATTGGACATTACAACATTAAAATGAACATAAAATTACTTGAAAAGAAAAGCTGTCATGTAAATTCAAATACAGTTTTAAAATTATAATAAATATTATCTATAAATATAACTTAAAAACATAAACCATCTTGTATTTAATAGACTACAAATTTAGTTAAGGTTAGAATGGTTACATTTGTTTACGTAATAGGTAACGAATAGATAGCTGTTATAATAGCAGGGAATTTCCAAAGTAATTCTCAACGAAGTGTAACATATGCAAGTTATGACCAAATTGTTTCTCGTCATAATAAATAGCTTTAAATGTTTGGTTAATAGTAAACTTGTAATTAATGTGTGAAATAAAAATCCTTACAGACCTTACCATTTAAAATCTAACATTCTCTTCCTCAGAGTTGACTAAAAGACGGCTATAAGTGATGTTTTAACTGAAGCTTATTACAAATTTTAATATACAAAATGTAACCGGTAATCACCCTTAAAGTCGACCGATTAACATGAGAGAAACACGGAATTGTTTGTTTAATAATAATTAAGAAAACCGTATCAATTTTCTCAAATATTGCTTATTTGTTAGATTAACGTTTTAAAGTGGTGTAATCGGCAATGTGTCACTAATGGATTTACTCTCCGGGCCGTCCTCTAGGCCGGTCCTAATCCCCCAGCTACCTGGCTTGCCTTAACGTATCCTGAAACGTTGGCCTACGCAGTAAGGTACGATCAAGCGTGCATAATTCTCCCAGGGTAGCTAGGCGAATCACCTACCTGCGCAACTCGATCTTAGCCCCGGGGACTCAAAAATTATCGGAGTTCTACCCTGTCCTACCATGATACTCTGTGTCTAACTGGTACGACCACGTGTAAGAAGAAGCACCGGTAATTATATCTGTAGAATATAAGTATAACTAAGAAAAGGTACATTGATAAGGTGGTTCTTCAGGTAAGGCAGCCTCTGTCAGAGTCGCTTATCTGCTCCCAACTAGGGTAAAATATACGGCCACCCGCTGCAGGTGTCTGGCGTTTTTATATTAGTAGAACGTGATTTAAAACAGAGTTTACAGCAACTAGAGATTTCATCTACCACTGAGAAAGGGTTACGTGTTCTATAATTTCTGTCATATTGTTCTGTGACTTGCCGTCATATAATGTACCTGTGACGATGGGCTCGTCAGTTGTTCAACAATCTACATATCCGTAGTAGAACTTCTTTTGCGAATTTATTTTGTGTTAGAATATAAGTTTGTAAATAAAACTGTTGATTTGTTTCAAGTGATGGAAAAATATACATTAACAGCGTAAGCAATGGTAACTATGGCTACAGATGTTGAAGTTCAAGCTGTCTAAAAAGGGACAACGTACGGGATGGTAGGACTTTTTCTTTGGCATGAATTCATCCAATCGCCTTGTCACTGTTACTAGGTCGGATTTAAAATATGATTTCTCAGCGATTGTGCGGGAACTGGTTTGACTCGACCAACTAGACGGAAATTAATTAGTGTCTATAGGAAATGATGGTTACTTGAGAACTCTACCGAAATTGGTAGTGTGGAGCAGATTGTAGAAATAGATGAAAGCGCTTTTGAGAAAAGGAAATATTAAAATCCAATTAGGATAGCAAGAACCCTTGTCGTAGGCGGGATCTATCGAGAAAGTTAAAGGAGCTTTTTAAAAATTGTCAACAAAAGAAATTTGGATGCAATAATGGGAGTATTTGCGGTAAATATTTTGCCAGAAACGACGACTAGAAGTAAATATGTGGCCGGTATATAATTAGATTTATCGAAACGGCTATTTTCAAGAGACTATCAATAGGCCTAATTCACTAAATTTGTTAAATCCCAATAGCCAAATATTTGGTCAAATATTAAACTGGATATGGATCGCAGGATTAGTGGAATGTTTGTAGCAATAACTGAGACATATTTAGTAGAATATGTTTAGAGAAATATGCATACGACTTATTTCATTACTTTTATAAATAATTTATTTCCTCCCTCAAGTAATATTTTTAAGTAGCAATTAACAGAAAAAATTAAATCAACTAAATAAAAAAGAAAAAAATACAAAACAAAATAAAAGAAGACAAGGCTTCTAGAAGTAGATGCTCTCGTACAGTCTCCATAACCCAAAAACGTCAACAGCAAAAGAGTTTTTCACAAAATTAATTGTTTTTTCAAAAAAAAAAAAAAAGAAATCTTACAAATGAAACGAGCAGAGCAATTAAACTGCCAGGTGTTACAAATGAACGATGACAATGTACTTCAGTAACAAACTGCTTCCCAGTATTTACTGAGCAATGTAATTATCTTTCAACAACTACCGGACAGGTCATCACGCCAAAGTTGCAATCAGCCAAAAGTACTAATGACAAATTTATGTTTGTCAAAAATAATAGAAACACATTCAAACCGTTACTGATATGTATTGAACGTAAAAATATATTAATCAAATAATAAATACACAGAAACCTCTTAACCACAAACTTCCTTTATTTTACCATTATGTACATTTCAGTTACAAGTAACCATTCTCAGAAGGATAACACACAAAGACAGTCTTTGTATGTTATCTCTCTGAGGAGGGTTACTTGGTAACTGAAATGTACATAAGGGTAAAATAGAGAAAGTTTGTGGGCTAGAGGTTTTTGTATATTTATTGTTAAATTCAACCACAGTATCTTCCTAATAAATAGTAATATTAATCAAACTTGAAGCACGAGCGAACGGTTTTTCGAAAACATCCTTAATAAGAAAAGTATTTTTCCAGAGGAGTGACCAATACTTTTGAGCACCTGAAGTAATGAGATGAAAAATATTTCACTCAAAAGGTTTTAAAAATACATACAGATATTAGACCTACATTTAAAGTACTACCTTTTAATGGATATATATATTCTAAAACAACATAGGTTATTCAAATACAAGAATATTTATTAATTTATATCCAAAGCTTTTCGTTGGTAAACAGTACCAACATCATCAGGAATGAAAATTACAATAATTATTACATAATTATTATTATGATTATTGTAATTTTCATTCCTGATGATGTTGGTACTGTTTACCAACGAAAAGCTTTGGTTATAAATTAATAAATATTCTTGTATTTGAATAACCTATGTTGTTTTAAATTATTAAACAAGAAAACGTATTATATATATACATACAGAGTCTTAACTAACTTATAATCGCGTTTTGGAGGTATGAGGCAAACCGAGGGTGATGGCGTTGTTAGCTAGTGTCACGGCCATGGTCCACTGAAGGATTTACCGCGTGCTTACTTTTGAATTGTACAGACAAATCGCATATCCTTCTACAAATATAGCAATATTACTGTATTCTCACTGCGTAAGTTCGCATCGCTCCGTCGTGATGGGCTTCTTAACACTCTCTGCGTGAGTAGATACTCATTTCGGAAGTAAGTCCAAGGTAAATAGACTTTAGTAAAAGAACCAACCACAATTATTTTTCTGACTATCTGAATATTGTTTTGCATGAAACAAAACATAAGGTAATTATGTAACCCACGAATCGTAAAACCGTGTTTGCCAGGTTTACTTTTAAACACAATGTAACCCATATTAGTTGAGAGAGTGTATTAACAATTGAAAGCCCCCATTTTGGTAAGCTATCGCGTCGTTGCATTCCGGCGAAAGTAGGCTTGGTGTAACTCTTCAATCGTTACACGTACCTTGTGCATTAGTGAACTTTAATTATTTGAAACCAAACAGGATAGTTTGTAATATAATTATATTGTAATGTAATGCTTTACTTTATTTAAAAAAAACCCTTGACTTTTTAAAATTTTGTGTTTTGAAAGTAGAGGTAAATGTGTCTTCAATTTTGTTTTATTTTTGGGGCGTCAACATCAGATATTTTTTCTTATTTCTGAGGTATTTCTACATAAGGTGTATTTTATACGATTACATTTGAAATACCGAATATTTTTATTTATACATTAAGTATATGTAAAATTTTATAAGCATACACATTGGTCTAAGGTAGAAATTTAGTATTCCTCAACTAGAAAACATCAGGCATTGTCGTCATCCCTCGTCGAGGCCATAAATCGCGGCCTACCCGTCCCTACCCTTGTTTTAGCACTCTTCTTTAACACCATATTTACATTTGATTTATTTATACTGTACATTGAAAAAGTATTAATACGTGACAAAATATAGTTAACCCTATAATTTTGCGTAAGTTCAAGGATCGATGTTTTTGAAAATGACCTAGAGCACCTCTCTTTCCCCTTGTTGTCGGCCTCTCGCCAAGGGCGCAGCCCCCAAATGCCACTTTATAAAGTTTGACCTATATCTATGAAAATACATATAATGAAGATACATCACTAAAATTTTATCACAATAAACTTGTCCCCCAAATATTTTTGAAACGAGGTGTTAAAATAACGTTTCATACCGTCTGAAGTAGGTATTAATAAATGGTTGCTTAAAAGCAAACCTAAATTTACATACGATGTAATGAGCAATACTTACTTTAGGAAACCTTCTTTATGAGTTACAAATAAACACGATTGATTTACACTGCATTCCTGTAGAACCCACTACTCGGAAACAGAAGGTTGAACAGGTGTGCAGGCAGGAAAACTAAAGCCCTGATGTTTATGACTCGGCATAAAAGTCAACTGGGTTCCAAACTGCCTTTAGCTGAGGAAAGGAACAATGGCCCTGTCTAACCTTCATTAAGTGTGAAACGTGAGCAATATCTCTTTGCTTCCAACAACTGAATGCAGTCATAGAATGATATTTACGTTTTGTGAATTGTCAAAAATGTCATTGTTAAATGTTGCCATAACAAGTTCACAAGTCTTAACATGAAATATTGTATTTAGTTTTTCCGCTCTTATTTACGTTTGAAGTAAGTAATAGAGTAGATCATAATGAGCTTGCATTTTGTTAGACCTTTGCAACCTGCCTGCTTAGCGCAGGAAATAAATTAAGTTTTCAGGAAGAAATCATTATACTGAAGCTATACAGATATAATGAAATTCCTTGTAATCGTCTAAACTTGCTAACAATTACATTCCGTGGGGGCAATGATTTTACAGCTAGTACCTTAATGGTTTCCCAAGGCACAAGGAACATATTTAACAGAATTTTTTATTCAGTTATTTCTTAATATTTGTTGTTAGTGTGTAGTATTTTACTTCATTGTATGAAGGTACGCAGTCCTTTCTCCTTTACTCTGTATAGCAACAAAGGCCAGGTAAGCCTCATAGGCTTGGTCCCTGTCACGTGACAAAGTCAAGGCCCTCCCTAGTCCTTGGAAGCCAATTAGCACTCACATTTAGTGCCCTTCTGGTAACAAAATGCGCTCCTTTTGAACTATTCAGAAAGTGCCGTGTATAATAAAAGTTAATATAAGTAATAACTCTATGAAATTCATAACTCGTTTGGGTACATTTTTTACTGTTTAGTTTTGTATTTTGTAGAAATTACTTTAGTATACTGATCAAATTATTTTAATTAGACGAAATGTGGTCAATATATTGACCTATATAAAACAATTATATTGTTTTCTATTAACGTGTTTTTTATCACCTATTTTCATATATTTTTTTGAGATTTTAGTCTCCGGTAGTTATATTAACCTCACACGTCACAGATAAGCTTACTCATGGAATACGGAAAAATAATAATTTGGTGACGAGGCACAAAAATTAAAAATAACCTCACTTTAGAATATCGTGTCGTTTACATTACAACACTCTCTCTTTCTCTTTCGCAGACACGCACGTGTACGCTCACGCACACACACACACCTCACTCACTGACACAAGTACACACAAATGCGCACACGTACAGATAAAACGCGTGATCACAATCGCGCGCGCGCGCACACACACACACACACACACACACACACACCTCGCTCGCTCGTTCAATCATTGACACAAGTACATACAAATGCGCCCACGCACAGATACAAACACGCGATCACAATCGCGCGCGCACAAACACACACACACACGCACACACACTCACTGAAGACTTTATAAACTGAAGGCCTCTTTATAAAATAGCTCTATTTTATACAAAACCGAAATATAGCTTCAAATATCAGGTTAGAATAGATTTAGTTATAACAAAAAATAAACACAAATTAAAGCCTACTAATATAAGCTAACAGATTGATAAGTGAAGCGGTCTTATTTTTTGGTGTACGTTTGGAATACCATTGTGCGGGCAAGATGGAGGCCATATTTCACGCATCAGTTCTTAGCTCTCGTTAGTAAACCTTATTTTCTTTCAGTTTCAAAACTGATACTAACCTAATACTTAGTCATATAATTAGTCAAATGTATACATAGAAACATACCTATAACGTTATATAGAATAACAAAATGCTCTAATTTATAAGGAATCATTGTTTTAATAAAGATTCATATGTTGTAAAGTGAGCTTTTAATAAAGTTTTGGTACTTACGTATTATACGGAGGCCACTATTGTACATATATTATTTGAATGTGGTAAAAATGCACATTGCCCACCCCTAATGCAATATGTATAAAATGAATCAAAAACATGTTCTGAAGCTATATTAATAATTATTATTTTGTTATTGCCACGGAAGGTTAATTTTATATACCTGTATTGAAATATACCTATGGAGTATTCAGTCAGGATAGTAATTTTATACAATCAACCAAACAAATGTCGGCCTACACATGTACGGGTAGAATAGAGATCACGTGACAAAAATCTCGTGATTTGACTGACACTCTGGCAAAAAGTTTTACTCCGCGAATTTGGACGTCTAATTAGGTAATGTTGTATAAAATTACAATCAAATCTATCGCAACTGGAGACTTTAAAGGTATATTTTAAATAGGTATACGTGGTACGGCGCGCCGTTGATACACGGACGTAGTATTACGTCTTACGACTCTGCACTGAATGTTTTACCCAATTTAAATTTTATAAAAAATAAGCTGCCTTGTAAAAAAAATGTTATGCATATGGCCTTAGAATATGTTTTATACAGTTATTTTTGAAGCCCGGTAAGAAACATCCCTCTACAATAGTGGCCTCCGTATAATACGCAAGTACTAAAGTATTTTTTTACATATTTATAATTTTGGAATATTACAAAATTTTTGTCATATTTTCATAGTTCCTGTGGACACTAAATAGCCAGGGATAACAGGTCGTGTAATATCGGTGACAAATGAGGCCGATATAATTACCGTAATTAGTTTTGTGTAAGACACGCAGACCATAAAATGTCTTTTGCAGAAAATCATCAGAAAATATAAAATAGGTTATGTTGGAACTGCGCGATTTAAACAGATGTTCTAAAAAAATCTGTGAATCGATATTTGTTAATTTTTTTGGATGGGACCTATATGTGTATTAAGGATTGTTAAAATAGTAATTCCATGTAACAGACGTTCTGGTCCTGGATTTGTTTATTTGGGTTTTTAAGCAAGATTTTAGAAAAAAATCAGTAGAACCAATCTCCCAGGCATTGGGTTTTTGAGAATATTTACAAAAACATTTGGTCTATTTTGTTATGTTGCACTGCACAATGATTGCGGCGGAATCTGGTACAGTCTACGAACAAGTATTGATGTAAGAGAATTGGCCGACACTTGGTAAAGCTGGGGCGAACAAGTAGATTTTTCTTGTTAAAGTTTTTCTTACGACTTCATGCAAGTTGTGATGCCTTACTTCCTCACAGTATAGTATTTGTTAATGATTGTTCATATGATGTAAATATAAGTAATGGACATTGATTATTTAGCATTTGTGGGATAATTCTTAAATGCTTCAAGCATATATTGTCCTAATATATTTTTTCTTTTACTTGTAATAAATACATGTTACTAAAAGTAGTCCAAGGACATATAAATAAAGACGAAAAAATAATATATAAATAATGATGATATTTATAAAGACTTTAATATGTATTCAATTTTATTTTATTGTGATTTGCTGAAAAATAAGTGGTTGACCTCTAACTTTAACTGCTTTATCAAACAACTTGTAAAAACTTGCTTTGTTAATCTAAACACTACTTTTTAGATGTATATAACCACAAACACTTTAAACAACAACCAAAAAGATTGTAGTAAAAAGTTAGTAGGGGCTTATACCTTAGTGACCTTAGAGTAATATACTTGATCCGTTCCGGCTGATTAATAAAAACCAAATGAGGGACTCCCTTCTACAGCTCCTAGGGTTTTCCTTCTACAGCCCCCAGGGACTCCCTTCTACAGTCCCCAGGGTCTCTGTTCTACAGCCCCCAGGGACTCCCTTCTACAGCCCTCAGGGTCTTCCTTCTACAGCTCCAGGGACTCCCTTCTACAGCCCCCAGGGACTCCCTTCTACAGCCCTCAGAGTCTCCTTTCTACAGCTCCCAGGAACTCCCTTCAACAGCATCCCAGGGACTCTCTTCTACAGCCCCCAGGGATTCCCTTCTACAGCCCACAGAGACTCCCTTCTACAGCCCACAGGGACTCCTTTTTACAGCGCCTAGGGACTCCCTTCTACAGCCCCCAGGGTCTCCCTTCTACAGCGCCCAGGGACTCCCTTCTGCAGCACCTAGGGACTACGTTCTACAGCCCCCAGGGATTCCCTTCTACAGCCCACAGATACTCCCTTCTACAGCCCACAGGGACTCCTTTTTACAGCCCCCAGGGACTCCCTTCTACAGCATCCCAGGGACTCCCTTCTACAGCCCCCAGGGATTCCCTTCTACAGCCCACAGGGACTCCTTTTTACAGCGCCCAGGGACTCCCTTCTTTAGCCCCCAGGGTCTCCCTTCTACAGCACCCAGGGACTCCCTTCTACAGCACCTAGGGACTATGTTCTACAGCCCCAGGGATTCCCTTCTACAGCCCACAGATACTACCTTCTACAGCCCCCAGGGACTCCCTTCTACAGCCCCTAGGTCTCCCTTCTACAGCACCCAGGGACTTCCTTCTACAGCCCCCCAGTGGTACGACCGTCTCTTCTAAATACCCAGAGCTCTATATGAAGACAAAACAAGTTTACTACCACTAAACACTTATTATATCTAAGACCATGGATGTAATAGTCTTTTAATCTTTTGTAAAACCTATTGCATTCGTGATAAATGGAAATTATGTGACTGAAAAATGGAGATCATTTGGGATAACGGTAGAGGTACTCTGATGGTAGCTAACGTGTTAGTTGCCATCTTGCAGAAAACCGTGTTAGTTGCCATCCTGCAGAAAACCGTGTTAGTTGCCATCCTGCAGAAAACCGTGTTAGTAGTCATCCAGTGGAAAGAGATGTAGTTTTGTTTCAGCTGGTTAACCATTTGGCATAAATAATTACATCACAACCCTGGAAATATACGAGCAGCCTTTCGCCCTCGCCCTTCTCGTTGTCCTTGTAAAGTTTGTTACAGTGTATTGTTTATATATTCTTCAGTTTTTAATTGACTTTGTAATGTTTTTAATATTATAATATATACTTTTACCTCATTATAGAGATTCAATAAATTATAAAGAAATTATATACTAAACTATTTATTAATTTACACACTTAACATTTATAAAAGTTTTTACACTGCGTTTTAATGAGCTCTAATAACAACGATTGAGTTGGCTAACCGTCCATTTGGACTTACCACGCACTACGTGTCACTCAGCCACTAAAGCTTTTACTCTCTTCACTCATTACAGAAACTGACCCTCTCCACCCATAACAATAAATACCTTTGTGTAAATCTACTTGTCGCCTTCAGCAGTTCTTCGTAATTTCTACTTGCTTCACTTCTTAGAAAGCTCCCGACTTTACCAGAAAAGTGGGGCTGTTGTGTCCGCTCAAACAGTAAACTTGTCAAGCCGAGTGCCTTGGGAGAGTGCTTGCCCCTTACAGTACGGACTTTTGTAGCCTTTGAATGGCTTTGTTATGATTTAATATTCATAATATATATATATATATATATATATATATATATATATATATATATATATATATATATATATATATATATATATATACATTATTATTACAACCTCTGATCTACTGTGTTATGTTTGTAATAATTATATTACGTACAACACAAGCCTCTTTGTAAATTGCTTCTATTTTATTCTAATTTCGCTATATAGGCTAGCAGACAAAATCATTTGAAAATTTAGATTCTAAATATTTCTCTATACATTGTTTAATTCTTTTGTCAAAGTCAATTAACGTTTTCTTACTTTTTTATGACGAAAACCCGTATTCACAGCCATCAGTTTTGTTGTCATTTTGTTTGCGTCTTGTTTTTTTCTGTACAAACATTAAGCATTGAAATGCGGATTAGCATTAGGCTTATTTAATTTAGAATTTCAACCTCCCACTGGGATATTTGTTATGTGTTTTTGGCCAAATTCGTTCCAAATACTTTAGTTGTAGGTGGCTGTATATCAATTGATCGATAAAGTAGTTCAGGAGCGATTGTAATATTTCATTTACAAGAGAGTTGTCCGTTATAATAAACTAGATGAGTTTCCACTGGTGTAATCATTTGATTTTCCGTATCTATTTGTAAACACGTAAAGATTTTTTAACCGGCTGTGTTCATATCGTAGAAAGGGCACTTGACAAACCTCGTCTTGACTGAAGGCGGTTTCTAGGACGGGTGCAACTAACACGGTGGCTGCAAAAACGGGATCACAGAAGACACTCCGGTTGGTAGCAGGTGTACTTCAGGTAAGCGGACCTGCCAATTGGCGTCATAATACCCAATACTAAGGGTCAAAGGTCTTTTCATTAGACCGTTCCATATTTGCCCACCCTTTACTTTCTTTTTACGAGGAAGTGAAAGTGCGTAAGCCTTCTGTATAACTCGATCACAGTATGTAGTTCTTTTTCAGAACCGCGACCTTACACACATGACGTCACGGGCAAACCTTTCTATATTCATAATCCTCTCCTATTCCTAATTACTCTTCGAATAATAGTCTTAAACAAAAATTAAAGAAAAAAAATTTAACCTATGTGTAAAATTTCAGCAATATTAAATGATCTTTTTCTGTAGCGTTGGTTAAATATTGGAAAATTTAATAAGCTCAAAGCAAGTAAACGCTAACTAATCATTTCTGCAGAAAACAATTGAGAGTATTCTACTACCAGTGGACTGTAAGTAAAATTTTGTGAGCTGGCACTTGGAAGCTGAGGGCCTTACCGAAAGGCCGAGGACGAGGTGAGGGTGGAGGTGCTCGCAGGTCATTTTCAAAAATATCGACCCTTGGACTTCCGCTGACTCATAGGATTGTCGAGTTATTTTATTACCTATTAATATTTTTTAATGTTTAGTAAATATAACAACAAATAAAATTATAGCTTCACGGAAGCGTGGTAACAGGATTATCTAAGAGTTGGGAGGGGGTAGGCTTCGATTTATGGCCCCGATGTAACTTGTCACTACACGCATTTGCTTTAATAATATTAAACTTTATAAATTTGGAAGAATGAGAATCTTCATAATGTTTCTGCATCATGAAGTAAAATTTTACCATCATTCTACAATGTTAATAACAGTTATCTGGACAATAACAAAAAAAATGTAAAAAAGGTCTAAGTAGGACATTGAAAACAAAAGTACTTCTTTATTATTTTTTAAAGTTTAGAATTGTATTTTCGCCATCGTTTTTCAAAGGGGAATATCCCATGGATGTTTCTAATATGAACCTAAAGAGACCGGAGTTGCGTTGTGCTGGTGAGTGACCTACTGGTGAGAGTTAGCCTAAGCACTTGAGGTGTACGGACGCAGATGATATGAGTTAAACGCCGCTAAACCGGTTTTATGGAGTAGGCTCCAGACATTACGGTCTTTGATCTGGTAAAGGGTCACATTAGCATTTAAATATAAATAAATCTGAAGGTAATGAATCAAGCAGTGCCGCTATAAACTCTTAGCAAGTAATAAGTGCATGTAATTATACAGTCCGAATCTAAAGAGTTTTTTATTTCTGAATATATGTGCTAAAGAAGGAACATTTTGACGGAATTGGTACAAGAACATCTACGCACATATAATGTATTGGTATCTGCGTATTAGTTAGAAAAAGCTCTTATTTTAATTAATTCACTTCTTTTATCAACAACGATTACTCTATTTAAAATGTTTATTTTCTTAATAAAGTTACTTTTTTGATTATTGAGGACGGCCGTTTCGGGAGACGTGTCCCATTGAGTTACGGTGACTGTTGAAAATGCGACACATCTCCCGAAACGGTCTCATTTAATAATCAAACAAGTCAGTGCTTATATAATTAATGTTCAATTCTTTTAGCATTTGTTCTCTGTTAAAATGTTCGGATTAATGAAATACGTATATGCGACGTAACTTGCAAAAATCTCAATCCTGATGTTCCGTTGATTATTAAAGAAACTTTGAAAACATAAAGATTTAGAATGATTGTTAATAAATACTGATTCGAAAATGGATTATTTCATGTTTGCATTTACACGAGTACAAGCATACACCTATGCTATACTAGTTGCGTGAAAAGCAGTGAAGTTTGTTTCTGTTAAATAAGGACAATATCAGCTACGCCACACAGATGTATACAAATACTATTATTTACTTTTTTATAGTAAGATTAAGCGAACAATGGATAAATACGAAAAATGTTTACTAGTAAGGATTAACTAACGTTATCTACATGATGTTTAGAAGCTGTTTTTAAATTATAACATGGTTGTTGACTTCACTACGGTTGAAAACACTTATATAAATAAGAATCAATATATTCTATTATATAAACAAAATTATATATATTTGATTTTTTTCTATATGGGCCTATAACTAATTTTTTTAGTTGATGATATTTAAAATAAATATGAAACATTTTGTAAACTTCAAACAGAATAAATGGTATTAGTGTGATAAAACATAAATAATTAAGCAATATTTCTAAATAATTGAATATTTTTTACAACCGGAAGTAAAAACTCATGATACCCCTACCGTATTTTATAATCAGTGCTACCTTTGGCTGATTAATTTTTCCCCTTGAGGGACGTAGTACAGCTTCTTGTCTATAAAGCCCATTTTTGTCTCGAAGAATGCAAGAGAAATTATTTGACAGGAGCAGAATGTATAAAGCACGCTTGACAAGCTCTTCCTTCGCCGCCTGCTGAGCGCCCCAGGGGTCCGTTCTTATAACGTGTTTCAAATGAACCAGAATCCTATTGTCAGAACAATTCAGTCGGCACGAGCACTTGATGTTGTCAAGTGGGACATCTTTGTAAAGCCTTAATGTCGCCCTATTCAAGTGCTGGCACTCAGTACGCTTCTAATTGGCGAGGGGTAGTTTGTGAGCGCGAACACAGATCGGGTAATGCTGGATGTAAATCAACTGTTCGACTCGAAAGTAATTGAACAGCGAAGGTGGCATTCAGGGATAGATTTGGCGGTTTTAGAAACAGAATAGTTTTTTGTATTATTATAATTTTGTAGGTGAATAGACTAGTGCTGCAAATAAATGCAACCTTTGCAATCTGATTGAGGGCTCGGTTAGTCACATTAGGAGAGGAAACGGGTTTGGTGGCCCCGTGGCTTTGCAGCGTTTGTCTTTTAATACTGGCTACAGGTATAATACGCGATCAGGGCTGTTGGTGTGTGGCTGGTAAAAAAGGGAGATTTGTTTGGTTTGTGTCGGGTTGAAGGAGTGTTTATGCTGGGGGTCTGGCCCAGCGGAATTTCTGTCTATTTATTTTGTGTTTTTGTTTTTCTATGCAAATTGTAAAATCGCTTGACTAATGATTCTTTAAAAGTAATTCTTGCTTAAAATAATTGCTGCATATTCATCTTCATTAATGCTAAGTTTATTAAACACTTTATTTGATTCGCACGAATGGAAACGCTGCCCCTGTTTTATTCTTTAAATGTAACAGGCCTATTAATACATTTAGCGTTAATTTTATTTCATGATTTTCATAATTTTAATCTCTCTCTCTGTGTGTGTGTGTGTGTGTGTGTGTTTGTGTGAGTCTTTATTTTCGTTTATTACACCTATGCAGCAATAAGATTTTCATTTGTTTTAGTTGCCATTTGAGTTGTTTTTTTTAAATGTAAAGCAATTTAATTTTAATGTCCTGTAGCATTATATAGCAGACGTAGTTGGCTATTTAACAAGGTCATATTGAGGAAATTAGTAACCATTATGATAAAAGAGAAAATTTAAATACTGGAGATTGAAATATTCAGCATACTTCAAAAAGGCCACAGGCCTGTTTATGACAGTGGAAGGTAATTGAGACACTTTACATTCAAACGCGTATTGAATAATACTAACAAGATAGTTAGAAAATATATATGTTGATATACGTAAACATATACCACTAATTATTGGTTTCACTGAGTCAAGAAATCGTATTCAAGTTTAAAAAAAAAATCTTTTCGCATGATTAGCCCTAGGAGTCGATTCTGGACTTAAAATTAGTGACCAGAATTTGAATATTACAGTAATTTATACGTTAGTACTGGGCTGTATGAATCTGGGGGCCAAGGTCGTAATAAAGTGTATTCTAGTAGTTGCACGTCAACCTTTTCAATCGCTATTAATCAAACCTTGATTAATAGAAATGTTACTTAATCAATTCATTTGCTTTCATAATTTCTTGAATAAAATTTTAGGTGGCAGTTGACAAAGATGGGTCCAATTTCATTGTTACATACGTTACTAAAAAATATATATTCTTAACAAAAAGGAAATCATTTTAAATATCGCAAACCATAATTAGTGGTTGAAATTCACTTTAATTATGCCATTGAAACAATAACATTTTAGAAATAAACTCCCTTATCAATCGATACTACTCCGTTTTGTATAGAATTATACTGGTTGTACAGTTTCATGTTTGTATTTTTTACATGTACGATTTTTTTTCAATTTTAAACCAATAATCATGGTTTGCTGCATTTCAAAACACTTTCTACTGGTTTAGGTGCTTACCTAGGTCAAAACAAAAAAAATTGAAGTAGGAGAATTATTTACCAAAGGTCAACTATTACCGACTTATACTTCACTTCACAAACATTTCAACTTCAAATGTATGTTTTAATTGAAATTGTGGAACCTAATCCAAGAGAATACTAGCTTCTTACCTTTCTGAGAATTCTGCTGGATTTTAAAAGTTCAGAGTCACGCTGATGGTTTATCTTTCTTACGACGTAAGAGAATTTTTTAGGACAAATCCTGCGCAGTATTGAATCATAAGCGTCACTTTTCGTGGTTATTTTTTTCCCAAAGAGCTGTATCGATAATGTTAATACATACTGTTTTAAAACACACAAAATCTATACTTTAGATTCTATTTATTCCAGGAAGTACTCTGGGCTTAACTTATTCAATAAGTTGTATTGCTTAATGTGACGCGAGTACCTCATCATCAATCATCGTGCCGCTAAATCCTCAATCCAGGACGTATTTAGGCGTTCACTTGCATATTCAGGAAACTTAGTTATAGTTGATTGCTTAGTGTTATTTGCGAGTACCTCTTCAACAATGCTCCTGCTGCTAAATCCTCTATCCAGTGACGCATTTAGGCGTTCAGTTACGAGTAACTCTTCAACAATCCTCCTGCCGCTAAATCTTCTATCCAGTGACGCATTTAGGCGTTCAGTTACGAGTAACTCTTCAACAATCCTCCTGCCGCTAAATCCTCTATCCAGTGACGCATTTAGGCGTTCAGTTACGAGTAACTCTTCAACAATCCTCCTGCCGCTAAATCCTCTATCCAGTGACGCATTTAGGCGTTCAGTTACGAGTAACTCTTCAACAATCCTCCTGCCGCTAAATCTTCTATCCAGTGACGCATTTAGGAGTTCACTGGCATATTTAGGAAACTTAGTTACAGTTGATTGCTTAGTGTTATTTGCGAGTACCTCTTCAACAATCCTCCTGCCTCTAAATCCTCTATCCAGTGACGCATGTAGGCGTTCACTTGCATACTTAAGAAACTTAGTCATAGTTGATTGATTACCAATTGGATGAATCAGGTAACTAATCTATATGTTTTTGTTTATTCACAGCACACTATGCAGATGACTTGAATGGTTCCAGAGGCCTCTTCCCTGAGATATTCAACGTGGCCCCTTTGTCTGAGATAGTGTCTAACGCGACGTGCGGTGAACGAGGGCCGGAGAGATTTTGTCGCCTGGCTCAGTGGATTGCACGCGGCGATCAGTGCGGTGTGTGCGATGCTAGGAGTTCCGATCCAGCTAAGAGGCACCTTGCCGCCTTCGCTTTGGATGGCACTAACAGGTGGTGGCAGTCTCCTACACTTCAGGCTGGGCCTCAGTATGAATGGGTCACATTGACAATCGACATGAAACAGGTGAGCTTGTCTAATCCCCTTTGTAAGTCTTATTAGTAATATGTTAAACTTGTACACATAATTAGACCCATGACGTAATGCGACATTGTCCTATTCATGATTTAAAAGATCATTACTTTATGATAAATTTTTAAAATAATAATTGTAAAACATAAAACTGTCATTCGAGTAAATGTTTCTGCCTTTTCTAACATTACAATATTTTCCTTACTTGATAGGATTTGGAATTACTCCATTTTCAAAACTTTAGCAGTACACACTTAAGAGAGTAGTATTTAGGTTTTAATCATGAAGTAATTCCGGAACGCGTCAACAAAGGAAAATATTGTAATGACAAGATAGGCAGAAAACCGTACTAGAGTATATACAAATATTCCTATATTACGAATTTCTGTCATTTAATAATTTGTAATATATTTTATCGTCCTTAGATCTGGATGAGCAACTATAAAAGAAATGTTAAGTGAAGGAACTCCTAACTACAGCATAAATAAGTTTTGTTGTTAATGTTTATGGTTCAACATAACTGTTTCAACGAGTCGTTAAAGGTAAAGATTCATTAAAAGTGAAAAATAATAAGAATAATCATTCTTTTTTTATACCATTGATATGGTTTAGGAGAGGCACTGTAAGTCTGCTTTGATACCATGAGGTATTTGAGGAAGGCTACGCTTTAAACGCTCGTTATTGCCGAAATATAACCCCTAGCACCCATGATCACCATTTGAGTCAATCTGAGTGTTGAAAATTCTTTAGCGCTTTCGATGATCGAAATGCTCTGCCCACTCAGCAACATAGTTTACATTATAATATAGGAAATAACCGTATGAATTATTAAAATGAAAAGTTAGTTTTTCACAAAAGTAAAAGTCAAAATAGTGAACTCAAAATCTGACCAAAAATTAGTTTTTCATAAACAAACTCACAACAGAATAGTTTCGGCGACGATGTCGCCTTCCTCAGTGCTTGGCTACTAGTAACATATCGTTAAGGTATTAACGATTATAACTTGACGATATGTTAGTAGTAGTCAAGCACTAAGAAAGGTGATATCGTCGCCGAAACTAGTTTGTTTATTAAAAACTAATTTTTGGTGAGATTTTGAGTTCACTATTTTGACTTTTACCTTCGTGAATAGTTCTCACTAGCTAAGCTCTAATTAACTAAATATTACTTTTTCAATTAGCCTACAATTATTACCGCACACTTTCCTGATATACATCTGGTACAAATTTTCAATCGTTCATAAAATACGTTTTTATTCATCCAATCAAGTTCGAATCCATTTTGTTAAACCCATAGTGGATGACAGTTAATACAGTTCTTTCAGATATTTATTTGATAATTAAACTATAAAAAATTGGGGGTTCTAGGTCGAATTAGAACTGAGTATCTGCATGTTCGAAGTCTTGCGCTTTGGCACTGAGCCAACTATCCCATAGCTAGAAATCTAATTTTCAATATATGAACTTTTCTTTTGCCCCCATCTGATTATCGCCGAAACTTCTATTGTACAACACACCTCTATTGTACAACCTATTGTCTGTCCATGGCTACAGACAATATCATAAATAATGTGCTAGGATTAAAAATGAATGAAAAGAATAATATAAACAAACAAACTGGTTTAACGGTATCGAATTTTGTTTCACAAACTGACATTACGAAAAGAAAGCGAAAAGAAACCAACCACAAAATGCAAGCGACGAAAGAAAGAAAGACTATAAATAGTAGCAAACAAAAATAATAGTTCGAAACCATACATAGAAAGACAAATGTGAAAATTGCAAGGAAATTCTCATTCTATTTCGCTTCTTAATATTGTTATTCTGACATATGTATATACATGTTTATATTAATTGTAATTATGAAATAAAAATAAACTAAAATAAAATTTGTCTTTGTTGATTTATGTAGGAGTTATTTATATTTAAAAAAAATTATATTACTTGTTTTTTGTAATTTTTAAAATAAACAAAAGTTACTCCACCCTTTCTACGTAACATTTTATTTTATTAAAATTATTAATTTGCAAATGATGAGTGTCGTTTTACCGGTTTATAATTTTTAAGAATCTACTTCCACAAAACGTTCAAGCCATTGTCTCGTGAGGAAGATCGCTTAATGCTTAATTTTTTCACTTATTAATAATTTTCGTTATGTTTCATTTGAAGGTTTCTCACCCAGTTTCATAAATACAAATAATTCTTGATTGTAATTGTCATGGTTTACGCAAGAGCACGATGGACATATGTAGACATAGGCTTACTTACGTTGAAGCACTTCAAGAATGGAATTTAAAACTTGCTGTCGGCTCTTTATTCTAAGTTATTTCTATTTTATACGCCAATTATTCTCCTTATCCGCGAAAGATGCTTAAATATGTAGGCTAGAGGTTGTGCTTTTAAAATATCAACTCACAAGGTTAACTACAAGTATTTGAGTCTTCGGAGAAGAATGCGGCTTTTACAATGTAATTTTCCTTCTACCGTTTATTTTTATAATCTAGTTGAACGTAGGAACATTTATTTTCACTTTTTCATGACTGAAACCTAAACTTAAACTGAATTTTTTCAGCCGACACATTTAACAATGCATTGATATGACCCCCAAATATTGTATTTTCCATATCCTCCAGAGCTGGGGCTATCAATCTTTCGGGCACTGTGCCCTCCCTTATAACATTAACATGAGGTCATTGCCCCTTCCCTTTTATATTTGGTCAAGAATTACAATCTGAGAATGAAACCGTTTATGAATAATTATTATTTATAAACTCTTACTCGAAGAGTTCTCGAATCAACTATTACAAAATTAGGTTGATTGTTATGGTTGAATGTTTTGAAGAATTCCCGTGTTTCATTCTAAAGTATTATGAAGAATAAAGAAATAAGAGAGTATAGCTGCTCTTTTAACACGATACCTCTTGAAGTCAATGGCTTTTTAAGAAAGATACTTCTTTAAATTATTGGATTTTTAAAGTGAAATACCTGTTGAAATCAGTTGCACTTTTAGTAAGATACCTGTTTAAATTAACGGCTCTCCTAGTAAGATACCTATTGAAATCATAGGCTTTATTTAGTAAAATACCTGGATATTTTAGAAAGATACTTCTTAAAACCAATGGTTTTTTTAATAAGATTCCTGATGAACTTATTAACTTTTTTACTAAGATAAATGATTAAATCAAGGGCTTTTAAAGATTTCTGTAGAAATATATTGTTCTTTTTGGTAAATACCTAATTAGAACCTTATGATATCAATGGATTTTTCTATACGGCGTCTCAGGTTAAGTTGAGGCAAGCCAAATAGATGGGGGATTAGGACCGGCCTGGGCGATGAATGGACTGGGACGGTCCGGCGAGAACAACCCATTAGTGACGCATCGTCGATTACGCCGCTTGAAAAAGTTAATCTAGTAAATACGCATTATTTGAAAAAAAAACGTTGATACTGTTTTCTTAATTATTATTAAACAAACAATTACGCGTTTGTCTCATGTTAATCGGCCGTCTTTAAGTGTGATTAGCGGCTACTCTTCGTATAGCGTAACTTCTCACCTCTTGATATATAGTGAAGGCCTGATAAATGACATTAAAAATGATCATTTAATAAAATACATTATCTTATGTGTGACAGTTTATCTTCTTCTCTGCGTTTTGGATCTCTTTTTGTTATTAAGAAGCTCGTTTTGCATGCTTCAGACTGTCGTAGGCCGCATTAAAAGTGTTGGTTTGTAATACTTTAAATATTACTGATCTAGAATTTATGTACGAGCGCCGGATACGACGATCTATTTTTATTTGAAGAGATGATTTTGGAGAAGGCAGTATTTAAAGGACATCCGAAATATCAACATGAAGGAAAACATATATTTTACTTGGATGAAACTTTTTTGAACGCAGGACATACTGTCAATCATGCCTGGAGCAAGTAGAAGAGAAAGTCCTGGTCAAAGAGCTTCCTGGAGAGCCCAACGATTAAGACAAGTTATCAAGCACTGTAAATATTTTAAATTTGTTTTTGATGTATAATTTAATTACTTAGAATAAGTTTCATAAACTGTAAATATTTGTAAAACCCAAAGAAAGTACACAAATATATTTAAAATATATAAAAATAATAAGAAAGAAAAATGTAATTGTAATACAATACAGACCAACACTTTTAATGCGGCCTCCGGCAGTCTCAAGCCTGCAAAACGAGCTTTAATTAACAAAATGAGATCCGAAACGCTGAGAAGAAGTTAAACTGTCACACATAAGATAATGGTTTATATTAAATGATAATTTTTCACTATACATCGAGAGGGAGGAAGTTACGCTATACGAAGCTTAGCCGGTAATCACACTTAGGTCGACCGATTAACATAAGACAAACACGTAATTGTTTGTTTAATAATAATTAAGAACACCGTATCAACATTTTTCTCAAATAATGCGTATTTATTACATTAAAGTGGTGTAATCGGCGATGCATCACTAATGAAATGTTCTCGTGAGGTGTCCCAGCCTATTCATAGGCCCAGGTCGGTCCTAATCCCCCAACTACCTGGCTTGCCTCAACTTAACCTGAGACGTCGTATAGTAAGATACTTGTTAAAATAATGATTTTTGTAGTAAGCTATCTGTTGAAATCAATGGTTTTTTAGTAAGATACCTGTTGAAATGAATGGCTTTTTTGTAAATAAAAATCTGTTTAAATTAATAACTTTTTTTTATTAAAATACATGCTAAAATCAATGGCGTGTTTAGGAAGATACCTGTTGGAGTTAATACCTTTTTTAGTAAGATAACTGTTGAAATATATGTCGCTTTTAGTGAGATACCTGTTGAAATCAATGCTATGCACGAAGTACTTTTAATGATTAATTTAGCTTTTTACGATTAAAACAAAAACAGTAGCAATAATTGTAAACCTTTTACTACTTTTGTTTTTGGATTGCTTCTTCTTCTAGAGCTTCTTTAATTTAAAGAGAACAAAAATGAACCTTAAAATACATTAAAAATTAGCAACGGAATTATGAAAACGTTCGTAGGGTACAAATTCTGTTATGAATGAACAATTAAAAATAGAAAAAACTTGGTAAAATATTGAGAGACGTTTGAGATAGAAATTCTTGCACCCGGTGAATGAATCAGAATGCAGGAGGGTCTTGGCAGTTTCCGCAGTTTTATTGTCTAGTCTAGCCGTCGGTTAATATTTATTTTCTCATAGTCGTTTCCGCAGCTCAGCTGGACACCCAGGCAGAACACTTTGTTATTCCTTAACAGTTGGCAAAACCGTTTTCAACAACTACTATTTATGATGTTCTTTGGAAATAATTGAAATTTATAAATTTAATTACAGAAAATTTTAAAAAATACAATTTTTACTGAGTAATAAAGATGTATACTTCACTACAGTTTTTGGACTGGATTAACGTTACAATATTTTCCTCTGTTGACGCGTTTCGGAGTGTCTCCCTTTTCAAACTTAAATCGTACTCGGATTTAAGTACGATTTAAGTTTTGTAAATAGGGTCTCTTCGAAACGCGTCAACAGAGAAAAATATTGTAACGTTAGGAAGTACGATTTAAGTTTTGAAAATGACGTCAATCCAAAACGCGTGAACAGAGGAAAATATTGTAACATTAGGAAAGACACAAGACTGTACGCAAACATTTAGAAATATTCCTTACAGAAATGAAGATGAGTATATTAAGAATATCGAATAATAAAGACCTTATAATAATGGAGCGAATATATTTCTGTTGACATTTCTATTATGGTTATTAATGATACTAATTAATAAATAGCTAAAGCAAGAATATTACTCATATAATTTTCCATTTTTCTGCTAGGTACATTTTATAGAAGATTAGTATGATGCATTTCTACTTACCTAGCATTGTAAAATTATTATTTGCAGATCCATTATAATACTTGTAAACATAAGAGCAACACTTCACAAAGGCTGAGCCAACTCTGATTTTATTTGCTTCACATAATGCAATTTTATGTGACTTAAAATATATATATTTTTCAAGAAAATTTTCGTCGTCAAAAATCTACATTTCTCGAAATCTACATGTCAGCATTGCATCACATTTCGAAAAATTGTCTGCTTTAAGTTAGATAATGAGAAGGAAATGATGGCATCACTCCTTTTAGCATCAATTCAAGCATTTTATAAAGAAGAGATTGTTATTTTCCTTAGTTAGGCCTTCTTTTAGTCTTAGCTAAACAAAAGAATCTATTGTAAACGATTTGGGTATTCCAAAAACAATTTACCATGCGATTCCAAACACTTTAAGGAATTTATTCAGAAGGCAGAAGGCCCACTGAACCGTGTGAGTGATTGATGGGACAACGAAGTGTAGATTTAGTGGATAATAACGATATTGTTCCACGAAATCCAAACGCGCGGCTCTTTCTGAAAACCATATTTTATCATAGCTGCCAAATTTACATCACCGACAGAGAGATATTTCATATCGGCCAAATGGTTTGCAACAATCAAAACTTTGAAATAAGCAGTCACTTATGAAAATGCCGTTTTTGCAAGTCGAATAAAAACAATTGATATTTTAGCGTATCATTTTAATGTCGGGTAAATCGTTCGATTTTTATAAGTGGCTATAAAGTGCCAGAAATATTGGACATGTTGTTTGTTTTAGGGTTCAATTGGTCCCCTATGTAATTAATTAATCAGCTTCCCTCGTCAATTAATAAAAACGTAACGAGGAAGAATGCAACTCTCGATTGACGCAGTAACTAAAAAGGCTTATAATTGTAATTATTTCTTTACTGTTAGAAAACAGCATTATTCTCTCTGCAACACAGATGTTGAAGAACTTCTGCAAAAAACTGACGTTGACAAAAAGTTAAACTTTTTATTAACAACTGCACGGAGACACCTATAAAATATTTAGCTACTAATATATTTACTAGGCCTAAAATTTCAATTACGCTTACAAATAAAGAGCATTTATCTCTGACTGAAAATGGATTTTTTATATAACGAATGAAATAATTATTGATTAGGTTATATATATTTATCCATCAACATTTCTAACATTTTAAGTATAGCATACAATAGTATTTAGAAAAGTACATAAACACTACTTAACTGTTTTTTATTACACTTTCACAAGTAGATGTAGAAGATAGCATGTAAAGAAACATCGTAATATCGTATTTTTTGTCAACGCTTTAACTGTTAACTTACGATTTTGTTTTTAGTACAGGTGTTCAATATAACTATGCAATACTTCAAAAACAAGTAATATATTTAAAAAAAAAGTCAATTCCTACTTAATTCAACAAACAAAATATTTTAGTTTCTTTTTGTTTAATAATTACAATTAAAATAAATATGTATAGGCCCTATACATATGCCAGAATAACAATATTAATTGGCAAAATAGAAAGCGAAATTACTTGCAATTTTTCATTTTCATGCCTATGTATGATGTTGGACTATTATTTTTGTTTGTTACTATTTATACACTTTCTTTTTTTTCGTCGCTTTATTGTGTTGTAGTTTCTTTTCGTTTTCCTTTCGCATTTTCCGTTTTAAAAGCAAGTTCGATACGGTTAATCCAGTTTGTGTATTTTACTCGTTCACTCATTTTTTACCCTAGATCAATATTTAAGATATTGTTTGGTAACCATGACAACTATTTAAGGTTGTGCAATGGAGGTTTCGACGACAAACAGGTGGGGGCAAAAGCAAAATTCATATATACCTTTGAGAAGTACATTTCTAGTCATGGGAAATGTGGCTTAGTGCCAAAGCACTGAGTATTTTCGAACATGAAGATACTCAGTTCGAATCCGACCTTGACCCCCAAATTTTTTTATAATTTTATTATTGAACAAATATTTGAAAAAAAACAATTAACATCAGTTACTGCCATCCACTATAGGTTTAAAAAAATGTATTTGAACTTGATTGGAAAGATAAAAACGTATTTTATTAACGATTGAAAATTTGTACACGATAAATATTAGGAGAGTGAGCTAATAGAAAGAATTGCAAAACTATGTGCAAAACACAATTTGGCCGAGTGTTTGCGCAACTAAGTCGTCTTTATGTAATAGAAATTTTAGGCCACTTTTAATAAACTTATCGTTTAGGTTATAAGCGGGTTTTTTCTCACAATTTGACTTATTATTTTTAAGGACATTTTCCAAGTTGGGCATGCTGGTTGATCCAACGCCTCACATTACTACCAGTTTTTTAGGAAGTTGTACGGATTATCAACACGTTTTATCTTTGCATTTCTGCCTGCTCGTATATTACGAATTCGTATTCCTTAAAGTACAATTTTTCAATTGTTTAATAATTCTTCTAATTATTGTCTAAGCATTGTAAACTTTATAAGTAAGAATGAATATACATTATTTTTAGAAACATAATGAAGTTGGTAACCATTGCAGACAGTGTGGCAGGAAGATTAGCAATAGTTCGGCCAATACTTAGAAATCAGCGGCCTAGCCTTTTGCAAGTGACATCACCCGTGCGTAAGTGGCGTCATTCTGTCTTAATCACCGAGACAAGCATCGCCTTAGTGGCGTAATTTAATAAGTTTCCTTTCTAGATTATAATGTTTTTGAACTTTGAAAAACACTCGTTTAATATGCAATATTTGTACTGTATATTGTTACTGTATAAGAATTGCAAAACGGACTATTATTTATATTTCTCTTTGTACGATTTATTTGTGTATCTCAAGGGGAAAACACATTATCTGAAGGTTCGTGTAAGAGGGATGGTGAGTTATAAGTAAACCTAAGAGTGGTTCACATATTTCTCCTTGCAATAATACGAGGAAGGGCTCCGAACAGCTAATTTTACTGACGACGTATGATAGTAAGTTTTGGTTACTCAGTGCTTCGGGTCATGGAATAATTAATTATAGGTTTTTTTATTGCAAATGATTTTTTCCTGATAAATTTATTATTTATTAGAAGAAGCATTAATTTTATACTGTTTTTAATTGCTTGATATATATAATTTATAAGAAAGCTGTTCAGAATATCATGGAACTATAGAAGATTGTATTGCTAATGTAAATAGATATATCGAAGTTTATTTTAGTTGTTTTTGCCTCCAAAATTGAAAAGAGTAACAGTTTCATTATTTAATGTTATCTATTGAATTTCCTTTATCTTTTTGTTATTTTAACAAGGATTATGTTGAGAAATTACTGCAGCTTAATATTTGAACATTCATAACAAATGTTAATAAATATATCAAGTACTTTAAAATTAATATTTGGCATCCCAAACGAAGTCCAACGATTTGCAGCGCTTGTTTTATTACTTCCCATAACAATTGGACCTAGAATATTTAAAAACTTGAAAAACAAACTTGAATGTGTACACTAAATACATACTTTCTTTGGAACGAGAGATGAATAATTTTGATTGTTTGATACATTTACTCATTGTATGATCCTTAAAATATTTTTATGCAAAGTTTTATAGCAGTTGCTATAGCAATTCATTTAGGCCTACTTTTTAAAATGTATGTTATCCTAACATTTATTTAAGTGTCTTATTTCCAGATTTTGTGCAGAACGTGTAGAAATGATTCGAATCTAGTTTATTAGATTATGTGTGGCACATTGATAGAATTACATTCTTCCCGTTCTTTACATCCACATTTATTATATATATATATATATATATATATATATATATATATATATATATATATATATATATAAACTCTTTTCTAGTAGTAGGCTAGTAAATGTCTATTTAGATTTGCATTTACGGGAGTAAAATAGGAGAAATTTGCAGAGAGTACGTCCTTGGGCATTACCAGTTTCATTATAACCCAACCTGTGTATCGCTAAACATGTATAGACCAAACATGTGTATCTTTAAACATGTTTAAGCCAAATATATGTATTTTAAACATGTATAGACCTAACATATGTACCATTAAAGATGTTAAGGCCAAACATGTGTATCTTTAAACTTGTTTAGACCAAACATATGTATGGTTAAATATGCTCAGGCTAAACACTTATATTGTTAAACAAGTTTAGGTGAAGCATATGTATTGATAAACATATATATATATATATATATATATATATATATATATATATATATATATATATATATATATATTAAATATGGTGATATGTTTTCTTGTAATATAGTTAATAAATTAAAAATATTTCAAAAACAAGAATACATTTATTATTCAAAGCTTTTCGCCGATAAAACAGTACAGCATCTTCAGGGAAAAAATCTTTTTTTTCCTGAAGATGCTGGTACTGTTTTATCGGCGAAAAGCTTTGAATAATAAATGTTTTAAAAGTATTCTTGTTTTTGAAGTATTTTTAATTTATTATATATATATATATATATATATATATATATATATATATATATATATATATATATATATATATACACTAATCAAAGCAAATGTGAATAGGTAGTTTTAAGCAAACAAAAATACTTGAGCTTGATGATAAAATCCGTGAGAAATAAATATTTCAAGTGGAAGATGCGACGCGGCACTTGAAGGTTCCTTTGAGGTCTGTATTTATTGAACCACTTAGCGTACCCCCCCCCCACCCTATCCCGTACATTGGTCACATTACGGGTGTGTTATGTGTATTATTTATTTAAATCTGTAAACAATGTTTTTCAGTTCGATACTACATTGTGAGGATCTAACACTAGAAATTTTATTACACCTCAGTAGTTCCGATCCCTTCATGATACGAAATTTACCAATCGTATTATTGTCTTTAGACATAGCTTACACAATTTTTAATCATATGGCTTGTATATATGGCTAGCCGATATTTTATCGTCTCGAAAACCCGTTTTCAGTGGCCAGGACGTATTCTGTTAACATCAACAAAATACAAATGCGTATATAAAATGGAAAGCCAACTTTTCACATTTTTGTTATTAGTTGTAATATATTTTATAATGCTTTTTTACTATACTTGAAAGTGTTCTGCAATATATTGATATTCACTAAGTATAATGAGGTTGTATGTTTCAACAGCTGGGAGATTATTCTTTAGTTTGATCCTAATTCTTTAGTTTTAATACAAAAAGTAAGTCATTAAATTCTTCTGAAGTTAATGTTTAGACAAAATATATAAGAATTTATAAATATATTTAAAATTTTCTAAAAATGGTGATCTGGAGAAAAGTTTTTTTAAAATATTTGTCATATTTTTATCAACAAAAAGAATTAATGATATCATAAACACCTCATTTTCTAAATTGTTATTAAATTTCTTCTATTAGCTCACTCTCTCTTAATACATACCTTTTACCAATTTTCAATCGTTAATAAAATATGTTTTTCCAATTAAGTTCAAATACATTTTTTAAAACTATAGTGGATAAGAATTGGTGTTAATACAGTTTTTCAAATATTTTTTCAATAATTAAATTATAAAATTTTGGGGGTCCAGCCGGATTCGAACTGTGAACCTTCATGTTCGAAGTCTAGCGCGAATTGGTACTGCGCCAACTCTCCAATACCTAGAAATATTTTCCTCAAAGATGTATATTAATATCCCCCTCCCTTTGCTAACTAAGCAGATACCCAAGTATAAATATATTGTATGTAAAATTGATTTAGTTTTAACAATTAATGGAACTGTTGTCACTATTTTAGTAGTAAAACCCAATTACATGACTTTTCGAAAGATCAAATGAAAAGTGAATGTTATCTAACACTTTGAAAGTGAACAGTGTAGGTTAAATGGTTATTGTCTCTTTTTATAAGGAAAGCCGATTGTGCACTTAAAGTAGTTTGTATTTGTTTGTATCTCACAAACAATGTCGAAGTTCGGCGAGGCTACTCATAAATTTGAAAATAATTACACAGCTTCTTATAGATTAATTTTTTTACATTGTTGACTTAAAAAAATTATTTCTGTTTTAAAATTATTTCTTTAAAATATATTAATTCATGTTTTTTACGTTTTTTATATTGTAATGTATTATTAAATTCCTTACTGTAATAAAGGAGTTAAGTGGTAGAATTTTAAAGTTAATTTTTTAAATAATGTATAACCTTTATTAAATCACCATTTGCATTTCGCGATAAAGACATTCGTCACGGTTTGTATATATAATTGTAGTAAAACCATAGAAGACCCTATGAAGATAGTCTGACCTAGATTTTGTCTATGTTAGTATGTAATATAATGAAGGCCAACCCAGTAGGCGGATCACTGTGATATTCGTTTTACTCTATACTAGCCAACCTAAAAACTTTGACTGAATAAATATAGCGCTATTATCTGCAATGTTTTGTCCCCATTTATACTGTCTGGTATTGCAGCTATTATAAGCTGATGTACTTTATAAACACACTATATAGGATATGCATCTGCAGTAGACGATTGAAACTTTTAGTTACTGTCAACTAAAACTCAGTAGTGGAGCTTTACTCGACTTTTCCTCCAGCCGAGCTTCCTCTCTTCCCTCTCTCCACTCCTCTAATTTCCCTCATTCTTCATCCATTGTAAAATCCATTAAGATTGGTTCATTATAAAATAAATCATCCATTGTAAAATCAATACCAATGGTATTGATTCATTGATCCATTATAAAACCCCTTGATCCAGTATAAAATCTCTTAAAAATAGTATCATAAGTTAATATAAAAATATCCTGTTGACCCTAAAAAGTTAAGGAACACTAATTAATAAATTTATTTTTTTTTGGCATTCGGTAAATCTTTGAATTTGAACGTTTGTAATTTGGACTTGCTTTATATTCTGTTCACACAAATACACGAAAGATGCGTACAAGATAAAGTTTTTACAGATGTGAGGGCAAACTATGACGTTAGAATGTTGTGACAGGCGAAAAATGCGTACAACGTTTAGGCGTATATGGATCTTTTAAAACTATTGAGCCACATGAATGAGCTTACCTCTGAGCTAATAGATGTTGCTTAGTTTCTCGGAGTTTGAGATTCGTTAAAACTTTATCTGTTAGTTCTGATTTTCATCACACTACAGGCTCTGGACTGGCAAAATGAATGAGATATGTTGCGCTATCATTTTAGCATGTTTAAAATCAGCTTCTAGCCTCTTCATTTTTTGTTTAAATTTTTCATAAATTTTTTTTATTTTACAGAAATTTTTAATCTTAAAATATATTTTACAACTTAAACATTTTATTTGATCTTACAATCTGATTTCTTTGGTCTAATCTAATAACGTTTTTCTCTAATGTGAGAGGATAGCTTAATCCTTCAAGGTGCTTCCAAGTCTGGATGTGAATTATATATTAAATATAAATAATGGAATAATATAAGCCACTGAAGATCGTCACCAATTGTATTCAAGAGCGTTTCAGTACAGAAAATGTTCAAAAATTTTTTTTTTAATATAAGTTAACGCGAGTCGTAATATTAACAAGTTCCAACCTAAACACCTTATAATAGGATGTGTGTGAATTAAAATAATTTTGTAATCTGCAAGTTGGAGCTGTATTCAGTGAAGATGTGGACTTTGTCGTTGAAACTCATTGATCAAGATAATAATTTATTATGAGTATTCGTTATTTATTTTAATAACTATCCTGACTTACAGATCAAGCTCAAATCTTATTTATAGGTGGAGAAACGCGTTCATCAAATATAATGATTACGTGGCTGCTTTAAAAGAAATAAATAACCAAACGTGTTCGAATCAAAAACGTTTTCCCCAGTCCAGAAGCAAGATTTAAAAGGTCAATTGACGGCAAAGCGCGTTAACCCTTAACGGTATTCTGAAAGTACACGCGGAGCTGTTGCAAGGTCGCTCTGTAGCAGCCGGTACAAGATCTCGTATAGTTTCACTTTTAGGTGAACAGAACTGTTCTTTTATATGTCGATTGCAAATCTGTAGTTACATTTTGTCTATTGCAGCTTTAGGTTATAATTATTTCATATAAAACAACTTGTCTGTCACTGACTTGTTATGAAATTACCCTCAAGTTATGAGGTCTTCTTATTGTCATGTTTTGTGGATAGATTGTAGAGCGGCGGTGGTAAAGTGAACTAGATCGAAGAAAAACTGTAGCTGATTTGCTTTGCTTTCTTTGTATATCATGAAGGTACACTAAAATATTCATCGTAAAGAAAAACTCATACAAAAAACCTGGAAAACACTTAGACATTTTGCGAATTAAATATACAATTATTTATTAACAACTATAAGGTTTACTCAAGAATCATAATATCCTATAGATGTTTCGAGAACTATGCACTGGAGCTAATAATTTTCATCCATGATGACAAATTAGGTACAGAAACAAGTCCGATCATAATAACATAATTATTGTGAAAATTCAGTGGCTTTTCAATAGATAACAATATATTTATATTTAACTTTGCAACAGTGTTTTCTTGTATTCATTTATCATTTTCATTATGTACTTGAACAAGAATCTTATTTGGTATTTATGCGAGTTTACTTTCGAAGATTGATGGAATCTTCATTGTCGATCTTCATTATGTACTTCAACAAGAATCTTATTTGGTATTTATGCGAGTTACCTTTCGAAGATTGATGGTATTTTCATTGTCGATCTTCAACTCGGTATTGAGTTTATGCTCGACAATGAAAATACTATCAATCTTTGAAAGTTAACTCGCATAAATACCAAGTACGATTCTTGTATAAGTATATAAGTGAAAACAAGAAAACAGTGTTGCAAAGTTATATAGATATATATATATCTGCACCATATTTTGTTATTTAGGTTATGTTATGAATAAAACTATAACGTTAATTTCTTGTTAAACAGGGCTGACTAACATCTTAATTTTTAATAATTGAAACACGAATTTCACATTATCACCGGTAAAATAATACGAATACTACTAAATGTATTACGAACATACACAGATTTTATATGAAACAATTTTCTCCTTCATTTTTCATTTGCCAAAAAAATATTTTCCCTTAATAAGAAATTGCAAGATACAAAAAAAAAAACATTGAAAAAAGAATGTTACGTAAGGTAATTTTAAAAAAGTATAATAATTTACTGACGGAAATTATATGATTTCAACGTTTTTGTGTATTGCAAATGTAGCTAAAAATCGATAGTTAAATTACTTAATTATTATCTATTGAATAATTTTTGTTTTCGTCTTAATATTTCATTAAACACCATGATCTGTCACTAAGACGAAATCAAGAGATCCATAGCTTGGAAACTATTTATTTAGAAAGAATACTTTGAAAATGTATTATTTATCTAATACATCTATTGTTAATATGTAAATTTATTGCTTTATATATTGATTGATATAAAACCCATGACCAATAAATTAAAACGACGTCAGTTAAATAACGCGTAAGAATATGTATTCTGGGGCCAGGTAGTTGAATTTCTTATTAAACCCACTGCGTGTTAAACTTAATGCGTTATTAAGTTATCTTAATCATTACATTAATAGCGCGTTAGGGCTAGACACGTACATTTCTAATACATGAAATAGAAGCAGCCTATTTACACGTATTTACACTTACTGTTCTAGCTTGACTCTACTGAAATGTTTTTTAGTTAAAAAGGACCCGATGTGAGTTCCCACTTCTGACCGTTAGTTTGTTTCTTTTGCCTTCACCACGTTTACTATACGTATTTACTAAATCAAGTTGCAAAGATTAACTTCGCACTAAATTCTTTAAATACAGTTTCATATTCTACTCTAATTTACAATGAGTTATTTCTACTGTCCATATCCCTACAGTGTTGTTTACTTGAAGTAACTAGATGTCGTCGCTACAGTAACCTATTACAACCGTTTGATGGAGAGTTATGTAAATCTATTGTTTATTAACTTTAATATTTTCCAATGTGTAAACACGACTTACTTTTTTTGTCTAAATGAGGAAATCTTTTTAATAATAAATAAATACATAAACTCTCAAACCACTAACACGATTTATTTATGTGCTGAAGTACATTTCGATTGCAAAGCAGTCATCTTCAGAGGAAGTTACTATAAGACTAATCAGAGGACTAACAAGGCTACTTTGTTCTTCCTCTGAAGAAGGACGGTTTGCAATCGAAACGAACATCAGTACATAAATAAAACATGTATGTGGCTTAAGGGGTTTTATTTATTCATAATACAAAAATTACAACACAGTTCCTCCAAGTTATTATTGTAATGACTTCTCGGTCAAAAGAACATTATGGGTTCCAAAAATCAAATTTACAAATAAAATTATTATTGTCTGATGTACACCTTTGTAAGATGTGCAAAAAAGAATTGTCTTGTAGTAATTTCCTTTGAAGATAATTGCTTTACAATCGAAATTTATATCAGGACAAAAGTAGAATGTTTTTGTGGTTAAGATTTTTTTATTTATTTGTAGTACAAAAAATTCACCCCAGTTGCTTCTAGTTATTAAATGAGGAAAGCTGTTTCGGAAGAATTTTCCCTTTAATAATTCTTACAAGATTGGGCTGTGGTGGAGAAATTATATTAGACAATTTTGAGGCAGTTTTTGGGTATTTTTCAAAGCTGAGGTTGAAAATAGAAATACAAATAATGAGAGTAAAATGTATTTAAAAACTAATTTACCATTATTCTCTGAAAAAAAACATTATTTTGATTGGAACAAATGACCTGTAAAAAGTAAGAAAGAAAGAGAGAATATAAATAAAACTCGCATTTTCCGGACACCCTGGCCTGGCTAAGGAACTAGTAAAAACGTTTGGTAAAGAGAAAAAAAGGAATGAGAAAATAAAAACTTTTTTCCCCCAAAGTTGTGTAGGTTGCCGCAGTTCAGAAAAATGACAGCAATTCCTCAAGTTCCGGAAGTCCGGCGATCAGCTGCTGTTCTGTTCCAAACAATCCGTCAAAGGGCACTAAATGTCTCTCAAGTGCCCGTTCTCTCTTTAGTGTTTTAACAAGCGTTTTAGTTATTTCCTGCTGGGATATGACCAAGAAATATTTTGAGCAGCAATTTTAGAGTTTCAGTCAGTATCGCATATATAGAGAAGGGCAGAGGGAACCCACCCTGGGTAAAATTATACATGAAATTTGGTAACATTAAGCTGATATATAAGTTCACTTGATTCGATTATTAATCTCAACGAATTTAACGAGATAGAAATTTAAAGAGATATTCCAAATGCCGAAATTTTGTTTTGAAATTCTAGGAGGTTTGGGGCGATAGAGTTCCAATTTAAGCCAAATTCTGTTTTATGACTCAAATGTGCATTTTGTTAGCGTTTTGGTGTATGAAAAGAAAGTCTGCTGGTTTCAATGTCTGCTGGTTCGGCCGGTGCGTTTTAAAAATTCACCCAAGAAAGCATAACAATGCAATGCTGAAATCCTAAATAAAATGTGTCTGACTAATTCTTCGAGAGGAGAAAAATTCTTATGAATCGCGTCTAGAAATAAGCTCTCGAATTCCGCAAAGGGGTTACAACTCAACTTGCTAATGTTATTCTACCAAGTTATTACTACAATATAATTTTTATGTCATGCCTTGCTCGTCTGATACATTTCAACCCATTTAGTTCTACTCTCAAACAATGTGGAACTGAATTCATAATATCTTACAAATTAAAAAAAAACTAATAAATTGTATTTCGGCGGTGGAGGGGAAGGTCCGGACCCCCTGGACCCCTACCCCTGTCTAAACCACTGGGTAAGAACATAGGCTACATTTGCAATGGAAACATTTACCATGCTCGACTCCTTGCATTACTGACTTTCATAAATGAAGTATAATTTAATTTTTATTGCTTTATTTATTTTAACGTATATTTTGTTAAGTCACCAAATAAAAGGGGTTAAACAAAGTATTTGAAGGCGAGACGTCCGTTGGAAATAAAGGGTGTCGTGGAAAATAACATGTTTATATAATGTGAAGTGAACAAGTGGCGTTGTTCGCAACTGATCTTGGTAAAGACGTAGCGGACGATGAAACCACAGCTACGGATGTAAGGATTGTACAGCTAAGCTATAAAAAACCTTGAATATAAAAATAACATTATCGATTGCTTAGACGAAAATGACGCTATCCAATATCGCTTACAACTAAACTTATGAGTAAATTTATTACGAAGATGACATAACATATAGTGACGTGAAACTTACTGCTAGTGTAATCATTGTGCGACAGACAAATGGTACAGCACAATGTAATGGACTACCCCTGCACATAATACACTGTACAGTTGCTTTAAAAAAAATTAAATTACAGGAAATGTAGTACAATAGTTTTAGCCCATGATGTTGGTATTACAAAATGTCATAGAGTTTGTAACAGAGGTGGAGAGAGACTTGAAAGATGTATTAGTGATGACGTAAATACTTTGAACATTAACAATAATTGTAAGTTGTAAATTGTACGTTTTTTGTAATAAAAAATGTATTCAGTCTTTGTTTACTGTTGTTAGCATTAACTTCTGCGCCACCCTGTATTATAAGTTATTTTTAAGCTGTAAAAGGGTGTTTGGAAATATGTAAATATGTCGTTAAAGGAATCAGTAAATTGTACGTTTTTTGTAATAAAAAATGTATTCAGTCTTTGTTTACTGTTGTTAGCATTAACTTCTGCGCCACCCTGTATTATAAGTTATTTTTAAGCTGTAAAAGGGTGTTTGGAAATATGTAAATATGTCGTTAAAGGAATCAGTTGTTTGATAATGCCATTGTCCGTCATACAGATTTACCGAAAACGAAGGGTGATTTTGGCACGGAAATAGATGCAAATGAAACTAATTTTGAACAGATTAAAGCTACGGTTGAGGTATTGTACGTTTACGGAGCAAAAACTTCCTTGCTCAAAGATTCGAGAGACATTTTTATAACAGACGAATCTGACATAGATTTAGTAGTATGAAGGACGTCAAGAGACAGGACCTATTGCATAACTTAAGATTAAAAAAAAGTTATTTTCTGTGCTGGTTTATGTGTATTTTTTTAATAATAAAATATGTATTATTATTATTTTTTTATAACACAACTGATATAAACATTCAACAACTATTTGGACTTTAAATTTAGTAAATTTGTTAAAACTTACTGAGACAGAACGTTTTCGATCGCTATGTGCCGATCTTCATCAGTGTCTTCTGCTTGTAGATGTTGGGTCAAGGGGTGACGGTTTTAAAGGTCGGTTTTCGATAGTATCAAAGAGTATGTGTGATTTGTATTGTGTTTGTTCGTTTAATATGTTTGTACTTTGTGTTTTTTGTGTCTGTAAATTTCATATTGTTCTAGTATGTTGATATGTGGTTCTTTTTTGTTGATGTGTAGGATTTTTAGGTTATGGTAAATGTCTGTGTATTTGTGTCCTGTTTCTTTTATGTGATTGTAAAATGTTGAGTTGGTGTTCTGTTTGTGTTCCTCGACTCTTTGTTTAAAGCTGCGACCTGTTTGTCCAATGTAGGATTTGCACAAAAACACAAAGTACAAACATATTAAACGAACAAACACCATACAAATCACACATACTGTTTGATACTATAGAAAACCTGCCTTTAAAACCGTCACCGCTTGACCCAACATCTCCAAGCAGAAGACACTTATGAAGATCGGCACATAGCAATCGAAAACGTTCTGTCTCAGTAAGTTTTAACAAATTTACTAAATTTAAAGTTCGGATTGTCGTAAACTATTGTTTAAGTGATTAATAAGATTCACCGAACGTAATGGACTACAAAATTAAAGAACTATTTGGAGTAAATAAATACCACATGCGAGTTTTGGCGTAACGAATATTACCACGAGTTCTCTATGGAATCTTTGGTAAGGCAACATGTGGTTAAAGTTGGAAATAATACAGTGAGACGGCCTTAGTTCTCTGTAGCGTAACCTTTAGCAAACATAAATGTAAACGTTATTCTATAGATATTTATTACAGCTGAAACCACACGCTAGAGGGAGTAAAACCTGTAGGGCTATTAATTAATTGTCATGCATTATAGCTGTAGTGAACATGTTTAACTAGAAAGTATACAGAGACTTTCTAATTCTTATAATGCTGTTTCCTGAACATAAACAGCCATTGGAGGTTGTGTGATGTAAATATTGCGTATGGCAGATTAGAAGGCGCAGTATCATTGAGTAAGCTAAGCAATGTGAAACTACAGTTCAAGTAATACGACTGAAGTTAAATACAAACTTATGTATTTGGCAATTATTTTGACGCTCACACACACACACAGACATACACACACACACACACACACACACACACACACACACACACACACACACACACACACACACACACACACACACACAAGGAATGAGAGAGAATGCGTGCGTTTTAGCGTATAATTGTAATAACTCATTTTGTTTACGAATCGAAATACATAAAATCAATCGTAATAATTATTTTAAGAACAAATGTTACGAAAAGCATTTGCATAAAATTACTTTCGTGTTAGAAATAAAGTTGTATATAGGCCTAAACGGAACCAAATATTCAGTGACAATTTCCAAAGGACGTGTTCATCTTGTGTCGGGCAGATTGTAGGCGACCTCTAGGCGCCGCCGATTACATGCCGGGGCAGAGATTTCAAAGGCTACGGGTTTACACCAAAACTAAATGTTTCTTTTTGGAAGCCGCAAGATGAAATACAGCTGTCAGCTCCTGATTGGATACGCTGGTTGCCTAGTCTATCACCAGAACTGTTCTTCTCTTTGTAAAGTATATTTCCAGGAGAAAAAAAATCACAATAATTTAAGGGATTAGGTTTAAAGGCTAATAATATACGTTTTCTGAGTAAATTATCCATTTCCACTTTGAGTATTTTTTTTACTCGAATAAAAAAAAGATGTCACTTTTTAGATAACCTTCGATCTCGAAAGTTTTACCAGTGTAATGCCAAATGAATACTTCTTTAAAGTACCAAATTAGATATAGGTTAGTGTTATACTTGTCAAAACGACAGCCGGAAGAAGAAAATTGAATAATTTAAATTATTTGATTTTTAGATAGGTCTGTTTGAGAAAATAAATTTTGTGTGTCCCCTCAATTCAACCACACGTAAATATAGATATTTAAAGCTATCCTTATTTTAAAAGGGTTACAGTAGGCCTGTTATTATGGAATAAACTTTGTAGGGAATTTTGTTTGATATAAATATATTGTGACTACAATGTTAATGTGACTTAAAATCTTAATTTTCGTGATGTCTAACCACTTTACAATGTGACCACTTAACACGACACATTGTGAAAATATGTGACCTGTCCTAGATTTTTCGAAAACGTTGTTTAGAGTTCATGAACTCGGTCGATTCGACCTGTTTGATGTGGAATCTGCTGACAAGAAGGGCTGCTGTTAGAGAGGTGTATTCTAATCAACCAGATACATTCTGGCAGTGACTCCCCTCAGTTAATGATAATTATATTTTACGTTTTGTCATTTGGAAAACCCCCTCTCCTGTCCAAATCCAAACCGTTACATTTTTGGATTAATGCATAATCTACATTTATCTGATGACTTTGCTAATTTTTCCTTGAAGAGAACAGTCGACTGTTTCATTACATACAAAGATTAACGATCTAATTTGCCGTGTGAATGCCAAACATGCTTCCTAAAATATCCCCTTTAGGCTTTGTCATTTTATTAGTTTTATCAAATTCTTTTACTCGAGAATTTCTGATTGCATTCGTATTCAATGGTACTTAAACATACTGATGTATTCATGGACTTAGGGTTAATTAACTTTAGCTTAAGACCGTTATCGCAATTTTCAATTGATGATAATTTTTAAACAATGAGATTAAATGTTGTGAGACTATTCCATCTGTAAATCCCGATTTTAATTTTGAAGCTAAGTAGGAGCATAAAAATTAATGAAAATTTTTATAATTTGTAATTAAAGTTGCTTTACGCCAGACATAGTAAAATTCACCTGTAATTCAGGGACCGGATGAGGTCCTGCAGGGTAACTAAAAGTCCAGTGAAAACTGATGGGTTTTGTATTTTAACAAATGACTACAATCTCCCATCCATTACCAAATAGTGATTTCTTTTACGATAGATTGACATACAGAATGTATCACTAACTGATCTGTTAGTTGAATTTTCCTTTTGCTTTGTGTAGTTATGTAATAACACTAATGAAAGTTGTCTGCTAATTCGTATGCTACCACAGCGATCGTATAGATTTCAAGTTGAGATTAAATGTAAAATGCTTTCTCGCTTCTAGTAGCACTGGCTTTCTGACGGGCACCATCAAGATTTCTATTAACTGTCGAATTATCTCTGGAAGTAGCAGGACATCATATAGAAAACAAAGATACATACATTAAACATGACGGAATAAATTGCCGTATAGTTATGCAACACTATATGCTCAACCACTTTAAGACTGAATAATCTTATATGTTGTCATAATATGTAAATACTATTGCATCATATAAATAAAGGACAAAATAGGGTCTTGTACAGGTTCTTGTTTATTGTTTCTTACAGTTTGTATATTTTGTGTTGGAAATATTTAAAAAGTAAAATTTTAATTTTGCATAGTAAAATCTTTTACACACAAAGTTCTTTCACATGATTACAAGAAATGGTATAGAAAACGATTTATTTTTAGAATTAAATATATTTTTAGATATTTATAAGTTTTCATAAAGAAGTAGCATAGAAATTTCTGAAAAATATTTTTGGTAATTAATAAGCTTATAATCTTTAAAATAATTCCTTTTTGTGGTTATTGTATAAGAGGGAATTAGTCAATTTACTGGAGTCTATGAAGTTTCCGGAGAAGTTTTAATAGGCCAAATGAGGTTTTAATTAAGCCTGGCATTTTATAAATACTTACAGTTTTTCTCAAATAAAAGTTGTTTAGAAAATTTTATTGGAGTTTTCTTGATAAGTATGTTCTGAAAAAGGTCATATAGGCTTTTATCGTGAACGGTACGGAATCGAGGAATCGAGGCTCCATCTTATCCCATATCTTTTACATCACACCTTTTTTCTCTCGCCTTGAAACAATAACATAAGCTAAATTTATATATATATTTTTAATAGCATTAAACTTTTATTACATGGTGTATTTGTTTACATCGCCATGTGCCTATATATAAACATTTAAAAACCTGGCGATAAACGTGTAAAATAAAAATATTTAACTAATTAAAATTTTTATGTAAAATAATAATCTTTGTATTAAAATAGCAAAGAGGAGGGCTATTATTATTATTATCATTATCACTGTATTATTATTGCTACGAAACAAAGTTTATCTTTTTACCCGTATACTGTTTAATTATTTGATTTATTCTTTCCACTAGTTATTTGCAACCGTAAATCATTGTTTCCTTCTTTTATAATTATTATTAAAATTAGAGGTTGGACATATAAGGATCTGGTAAAATTGCTAAATTGATTTTACGAAACTCGCTGCGACGCTCTTCAACTTGGAGTCAAATATGTTTCTAGAACTAATTACAAACAGACCTATCTTCCATCTTGTACATATATAAAACACATTTTAAATACTGCAAACGAATTGAGGTTAAACTAGCGTGTATTAAAAGGTAAAAGGAGAAAGTTTAAAAGTTTAAGTTATTATGAAACTTAGTATTGGTAGTGTGTAACTCAGGCTATTTACCTACCGTTTATGGTAGCCTACTCGTGTAAGAAAATATGTACGTGTATTGACCCTCTTTACCAAAGACTTGGTAGTTGTGACAGCATTCAGTAAAACAGAAGAAAGAAATGATTTAGTTAATTTATTAATAGCATAATTATAAATATTCGTGAAAAGTCGTGCATGAATGGTAACTGGGGTTATTTCCCTTTAACGCTGTTTGTATAATGCATGAATATACAAATATAGCGATAACTTGTATCGATTGTTAAGCTGTACTTAGAGATATTTAACTACTACAAATATCTTTTTAAATATGTAAAAACTTGGTATTTTGTAAGGATGTAGACTACAGTGGCGGATTCAGAAAACTATTATTGGGTGGTGCTTAGTGGCGGGGAGGAGATGGGGGTCCCTATTCCGCGGAAAATATTTAGGAAATGTGGTAGGCATAGTATAAACTCTAAGGGTCTTCTATCTGAAGGAAATAGTTATAGGCATGCTCTGTGACATTACACAATCATTAATTAGCCTCATTTAATACATATTTACAATAAAAATCATCTATTTATTGCATTATGGGTGGGCGTATTTATCAATGATTATAGTACGGTATTATAGTGATTAATATGGGTTTGTAAACATATTCTACTAATTAATAAGTAGGTCTATATCTAAATCAAGGCCGAAAGGCCGAACGTAGACACCTGAAATAAAATATTTATAGTGTTATTTTCTAGTTTAAAAATTATCGCTTTTTCATATTTTGGGGGGCTAGAGCCTCAAAGCTCCCTCTTGAATCTACCACCGAGTAAGTAATATCTTAATATTAATTTCTTCAAGAATCTTTTATTAAATCCCGTTAACAACTACAAAACTTTTCTGGCTGTGTGGGGTATTGGGAGTTTTGCTAATCTATACCTATAAACAAAATTTTGACAATTAAATTTCATTTACGCATTTCTATGGCTTAAAATTATACAAGTTAAAAACACGTGTGGATTGAGTTGTTCCTAATTTAAATATATTCCAAATTAAAAAAAAATATTCAATTAACATTAAACTTTATTACACATGCAGGATGGTATTTATTTATGAGTCAAATTAGGATAGTACTTATAATCCTTTTAGTTTAACTCCCAAAGCTTCCACTGACAATATAAAGCTTCAGTGGAAGGAGTTTACTCCCAAACTCCTCGTTGGTAATATAAAGCCTCAATGGAGGTAGGTTACTCCCAAACCCCTTGCTCGTAATTTACAGCCTCAATGGAGGTAGGTTACTCCTAAATCCCTTGTTGGTAATATACAGCCTCAATGGAGGGAGACTAACTCCCAAACCCCTTGTTGGTAATATACAGCCTCAATGGAGGTAGGTTAAGTCCCAAACCCCTTGTTGGTAATATACAGCCTCAATGGATGTAGGTTACTCCCAAACCCCTTGTTGGTAATATACAGCCTCAATGGAGGTAGGCTACTCCCTAACCCCTTGTTGGTAATATACAGCCTCAATGGAGGTAGGTTAAGTCCCAAACCCCTTGCTGGTAATATATAGCTTCAATGGAGGTAGGTTACTCCCAAACCCCTTGCTGGTAATATAAAGTTTCAACGGAGGTAGGTTACTCCCAAACCTCTCGCCGGTAATATACATCCTCAATGGAGGGAGGCTAACTTCCATACCCCTTGCTGGTAATACAAAGCTTCAACGGAGGTAGGGTACTCCCAAACCCCTCGTTGGTAATATATAGCTTCAATGGAGGTTACTCCCAAAATCCTTGCTGGTAATATACAGCTTCAATGGAGGTAGGTTTACACCTCATTGGTAACATACATTTCAGTGGAGTTAGTTACCAAACCCCCCACCGGTAATATACAGCTTCAATACTTGCAATTGAAAGGGTGTACCATGAAATGGTGGATTAAATAATATAGCCCGTGTAATGGTAGTGGTACAATCAAGAATTTGCGAATAAAAGAAAAAAATTGTTTAAATTTTTAACGCCCATCCCCACATTTGTCAACGGTTGATCGCATTCGGCTGAAATACCTTTAGTTGTATTTGTACACTTCAAACATATATTAATATGTGACATTTGCTATAGTAGAAGTTACTTTTTTTTAGTGAGGATGAGCGTTTCCAAAGTCAAGCCGAGTTACTGCCTGAGTTGTGGACAAGGGTTACATTTCCGACTTGGGCGTTCTCATTAAACAAAAAAGTAACTATAGGCAGTGTCACATAGTAATATGTTACAGTGTACATTAGTTTAAGTTGAAGATGAGATCAAATAATATTACTGAACTTTTATTATATTGATATTTAACAATGTAATGTAATCTTGCCTCAGTATAATGCAAATATCGCGCGAGCAGATATATTAAACAATTTATTTTTTAATTAAGAAAAACTACTTATTGTTAATTATGATTTAATTTAAAGTGCAATCTTTGTCCACCAATATATAAAACATTACATATTAAATAAATATATAAACATCCAGGAAAAATGAATTAAAGTTATTAATTAATACTAGAATAACAGTGATACTCTTCGTTTGTCGGTTCCATATGTTGTGGTACTGCAAATTGAGAAACAGTTTTATTATTAGGAGTTACTTCATTTCCCACCACGATTTGTGGTTTTTAGTGACTAAGTGACCGTTGCACTTGTACAATACCGCTTATTAAGGCACCTAAGGTCTCGCACCAGAGTAGGGGTTCTAAATCTGTGGTACGTGAACCCTTCGGGGGTACGCGAAAGTTGCCAGGGATTACGCGAGCCAGGTAATGAAAACTTAAACCATTTTTATTTTTTTCTGTTTCGTGCTACGATGTGATCTGACGTTAAGAAAAATATTTCAGTGCTACGTTGTTAGATTATTGGAAAGTTGTTGGAAAGGAGTACCAAGAAATTTGAAAAACGGATGTAATGATTCTTATTATGTTTTCAACTACATACTTATGTGAAAGAGGGTTTTCGAACCTAACGTATCTAAAACGTACGAGAAGTACCTCGTAAGTACAGAAACAAGCTTAATATTGGGGACGATTTAAGGTTGTACTTGACAAAACTTGAGCCGCACATTGAGGAACTATGTAAAAAGCAAGCTCAACCTTCTCATTAGTATTTTGTGATGCGTTTCAAACATACTTCCAAATATTTGTGTTATTTATGTAAAAAGTGTTTTTAAATTTAAAAAAACACAACAAGGGGGTATGCAAAATTTTAGTTTTTATTAAGTGGTACAGTCTTTGAAAAAGATTAAGAACCTCTGCACTAGAGGAAGCCTACCACTTATAAACAACCGGAGCTCTAACAGTTGTTAACTCTACCGAAGAACCAACTTTGAAATTGTAAAAAACAAACTAAATAAACCTTGTAATCTAAACGGCACTGTCACTCAGCTGCGAGGGTCTGCCATACGTCTGTCCACACCTCTTGCGTTCAAGCCAAGGTTACGACAGGAATCTTCATTTATTACTTAGACAATTGTGAAGTGTGAGAAAACATTTAGAGCTTATTAGTTTCCTCCCTGATTAGTGGTGAATGCTGTAAATAATTTTATTGGCATTTATTATAAATACTGAAATAATATTAAACGCAATTCTGGTAAAAATATTTGTATTTAATCAATAAAATTTAAAAAAAAATTGTCCAGGCGAAAACCCAATCATGGTTATTATCACTTACTTATTGATCAAGTGTTTCACTACTAGATCGCAGTGTTACAATAACTCATCTATCACTGAGTTATTTTTTTATTATTTTTTTTTTTTAACGACGAGAATGCTTTATGCACAGAGTGTGGGACTCCTCTCGATACTGCACTAGGCTCTACATCTGAAAGTTTACCCACCAAACTCGTCACCCTCCAGGCAGATTTCCACCCCGGAACCGCCGAAGCATTACTTCAGGGTGGTGCCTCTTATACTTCCTCCATTATATTACGGATCTAGCCATCCTTCTTCTTTTTTACATCGTAGAATAGATTCGATGTATTTCGATGCCATATTCCAGCTGGCTTCCGATGCAAGCATCGTCCGCACAAAGTTCTCTGGGGAGAGACCCGTGGCATGTGTCATCAATCGACTCCTCTGGTCTACGAATCTGGCGCACTCAAAGAAGGTGTGCCTCGAGTCATCCAGTTTGTCGCTACATATCCGGCAGTTCTGGGACAGAACTTTTCCCATCTTAAACAGGTATGCCCTAAAGTACCCGTGGCCTGTCAGGAACTGTGTGATATAGAAGTTCACTTCCCCGTGCCTGCGTTCTGTCCATTCCTTTAAGCTTCTTATCAGAAGGAACGTCCACCTACCTGACCGTTCATGATTCCATCGTTGCTGCCACTGGTTCATGGTTTGTGCTCTGGCTCGCTTGACCGCCTCTATTTTGCCTATCTCTTTACTGTTATTATATACAAATTTCCTCTCTTGAGCCAATAGGTCGATTGGCACAACACCTGCCACAACCAGCACAGCTGCCGACGAAACAGTACGGTAGGCGCTCGCTATTCTTAGCGCTCCCATTCGTTGAATCGTATCGAGTCTGGTACGGTACTTCTGTACCTTCAAAGTGTCGGCCCAGATTTCAGCACCGTAGAGCATGATGGATTGCACCGTAGACCATAGGAGTCGTCTCCTGCTTGCCCTTGAGCCACCGACGTTAGCCATCAATCTTGCGAGTGACGAGGTCACAGCCGCAGCCTTATCACAGGTCATGCGAAGATGTTCCCCGTACGTCAGCTTGTTGTCCAGCTTGACTCCTAAGTACTTCACCGCTCTCTTAGTGAAGAGCGTCTCCTGTCTCACAACCATTGGTACCACCATCGGCATCCTCCTTCCAGATAATAAAACTATCTCAGTCTTGGAAACGGCCAGCTGTAGACCGTGTTCTGTCATCCATAGGTTAATCCTACGCATGACCTGATTCAGCCGTACCTGCGCCAACTCAGTGCTGCGAGCTGTAATGACAGCAGCAACATCATCGGCGTAGCCCACCAGATATGCATCTTCTGACATTTCTAATCTCAGAAGACCATCATATGCCACATTCCACAGGTCTGGTCCCAGTACCGATCCTTGGGCTGCTCCAGCTGTGATTTCCTTTGTCCACTGTCTTCCGTCAGCAGTCCAGATCAGCCGCCGATCCCTCAGGTAGTCTCTGATCACGGCCAACAGATACCTTGGAACAAACAATTTCCGTTCCAGCGCCTCCATTATGGTCGACCATCGCACAGAGTTAAATGCATTCTTCACATCTAACGTTACCAGCATAACAATCGGTCTGGCAACATGACACACAAGATCTCCCAATTTCCTGGCCTCTATCACCTGTTGGATCGCCGTTACTGTGGAATGCCCTTCCCTAAATCCATGCTGGTTCTTGTTAAGGCCTCCTGCCGCCTGTATTGCCTTTTGTAGCCTCGGTCTTATTAATTTTTCCACTATCTTTCCCAATGTGTCCAGCATGCACAACGGTCTGTAAGATGATGGATCGTCAGAGGAGCCCTTCCCTTTATTTATGAGCACAAGCCGCGCTACCTTCCACTGTGATGCGAATATGCCTGACTTCAGACAGGCATTGTACATGTCCAGTAGAGGGCTTGGTTGTGCTCGAACCACCACCTTCAATACCTCTGGTGGGATTCCATCTGGTCCTGGGGCTTTCCCATTTTTTAATGACATCACGGCCGTGATCAGTTCTGATTCAGTGAACAAAGGAATATCACCGCTCCCACGTGGTTCTTCAGGAGAGATCAGACGCTGGTGATCGGGAAATAGTGCTTCCACAATTCGTCTCGTTGCGCTGGCGCTCAATGCCTGGTCAGAGGATCCGCCGCTCAACTTTCGTGTAACTATTTTATAGCCCATACCCCAGGGGTCTTCATTAATCTCTTCGCAAAGGGATCTCCAGCAACAATCCTTGCTCTGCCGGATTGCCAAAACAAGAGCCTTTTTTGCCTCCTTGTGCTCTAAGGCTAGAGCCGCTGCCTTAACCCCGCCACGAGATCTCTGTGCCTTCCGTCTAAGTTGAAGACATCTTCTTCTGAGATCGGCTATATCGTCGGTCCACCAATAGGCTTGCTGTCTTGCTTTGCGGATGCTCTTATGAGGCATTGAAATTTGGCAGGCTTGTCGTATGACGTAGGTCACCTGTTTAACGGCACTTTCTATATCCCCTACATTGGATGAATCTGGATAGGAGGCCGGATTACATTTCCACATGAAACAAAGTGCTTCCATCAACATTGCTCCATCCATCTTTCCTACACTCCACCTTGGCTGGCATCGGATCCCGGAACGAGATGTTATATACTCCTCTTCAACATCAAAAGATATATAATCATGATCACTCCCCGAGTAGTCCGGGAGCACTCGCCAGTTCCTACATCTCCGCCCCAGGTTTTCCGATACCAGCGTCACATCTGGAATGGAGTATCCGTAACCGGGCCGATGATATGTCGGGGTACTACCAGTGTTTTGGATATGAAGTCCCAGTCTGGCTGCCATTTCCAACAGAAGATTTCCTCTTCTATTTGTGCGCGGCATTCCCCATTCTACCGCTCTGGCGTTGAAATCTCCGGCCATTATGATTTTTCCACCCACCTCTCTCACTGAATCCTCCATATTATTCAATTTTTCCTGGTAAATGTTGATACTATCGTTTGGAGAGAAGTAGCAGCTGACGAATGAGTTAGTGAATCACTGAGTTATTTACCACTGTAAGAGGTTTTATTATTATTAGTAGGCTAGTGCAATTTTATAGTGCAAATTCAGATAGTAATACTTTTAAATTATTACTTCTAAAAGTATTGAACGGGAAATTTTGATTATTTAAATTATATTTACCCAGCAATGTTGAAAATGTTTTCGACTAGTCTGTTTTAAAAAATTTGTTTTGAAGACTTATAACCAATGTAATACAATATTGCTTTTGAAAGTAATATCGCCCGCTGATTCAATAACAGACTATTATAGGCTATAAGTAAATTATAGGCTACATTATTTATTTTAAATTTTCATCGGTACTCGAATATCTTGTGTGGTATCCACAGATTATATTTATGGGTGTTTAAGTGGTGCAATTTTGAATAAAATAATTATGATAAAAATCTTTCGAAAATACAGTCTCTCAATTTTAATCAATATCTATATTTTAATTAGTATCTAAGATGACGAGGTTAATGCTTAAGATTTTTAGAAACTTCAGTACAACAGCTTTAGGCCGCTCAAAGTCACCTATCTATAGAACACCTTAAAAACAGCAGAAAGCTTGTGGAGGTTTGGGTTGGCAAGCGCCAGACGATTACCGAATAATAGGATAAAAGAAACTTCTGCTTACTCTTGACTTTATGGACGATCAGGACCAGATCAGCCGAGTTTTTTCATGAAGGCGCTATAAGAAGAAAATACCTGAGCTAGTGTTGAAATTAAATTTCCTAAAATACTTAACAACGACAATTTAACAATCCAGCGAAATATAAGTTTTATTTTTTAAGATTACAGAAATGAAAAATGCGCTAACAATGAAGAAATTAAAGAAAATCCAGAATAAACAGAAGACGCAATTAGTAACTCAAATAATCCTAAGGGGGCTTAAAAACTGGGCATGAGACAAGATGCATATATTTATAACGTTAGTTCGAAGGAATATGGTATAAGGGGCTGAAAATTAAGTAACACAAAAATGTGAAACAGTAGCAACGGAAAAGGAGTACTTCCGATATTACTGAACACTAAAAAAAAATGGTAGGAAGGAAATAAAGAATGATAGAATCAGTATCACTACGAAAATAAATATAAAGGTACACAGAAAATAAAGATAAAGAGCCAGCGACAGCAGCTGGATAATGAGTCCTATGGGGAAAAAAAGAGGACAAACACTGAGGAAAATCGAAGGAAACGATGCCATAAGAGGAGACGGATATGAGTGTGGAAGAATGAAGCTACAAAGAGACGTAAATGGTTGTTCTATGGAAGGCAGTGAGAAATTTGTAGAATCTAAAGGTGAAGAGATATTTTAATTATATTTAGTATAAATTAAAAACTAATTCGAATATACTCAATAAGCAATTTTTATATCTTGATATTAAAAATACATTGTGTAATGAAATCGAAAGATTTTGAAGGTATAGGGTCTTACTGAATATATTTACTAAACATATATATATATATATATATATATATATATATATATATATATATATATATATATATATATATAGTTAATAAATTAAAAATATTTCAAAAACAAGAATACTTTTAATGAATATATTTATTCAAAACTTATCGCCGATAAAATAGTATCAGCATCTTCAGGAAAATATTTATCTAATAATAGTTAAATAATAAATAATAATAATAATAGTTAATAATAACTATTATTAGATAAATATTTTCCTAAAGATGCTGATACTATTTTATCGGCGAAAAGCTTTGAATAAATACATTCATTAAAAGTATTATCGTTCTTCAAATATTTTTAATTTATTAACAATATTACAAGAAAACATATCACCATATTTAATATATATATATATATATATATATATATATATATATATATATATATATATATATATATATATATATATTGGTGTTGAATAAAATCAACATTATAAATTAGATTAAAGATAATTTATGTAATAAGTATTGTAAATAATATTAATGCTTCTAAAAATATAGCTTGGACTCTACTAATTTAACTTTAAAAATCTACAAACATTTTTTAATGAAATATTTTTTTTAATAATTGCTAAACAATCTGTCTTTAGGATACTTTTTGTAGGTTCACGCATTTTTTCGAAATATGCATGAAATATACATTTATTTAAGTTTGTAGTTGAACCTGTTTTATGCAAATCCTTTACCAGAATTTTATCACACTCATAAAATAGAGTTTAATTTATATTCATGTCGAGGAACATTTATACGTCAATGTTAAAAAATTACAAGTATGAAGCAAATTTTATTCAGTGTTGCAAAGAATAATAGTTTCTGTATATCCTTAGTCTATCTTCTTTATTTTCACCATCGTTATTGTTCTTATATATTTCACAAACACACTGGACAATGTCTTATTTATTAAATTACTTCTATTAGTTCACACTCTCCTTATATATATATATATATATATATATATATATATATATATATATATATATATATATATATATACGAGTATATATGATGAATAGTTACTATCTGGAGTACATCCGTTCATTCTGCAGTCCATAAATTCGCAGTTCCGACGTTTCGCTAGAATCGCTAGAGCGAGCCTTCTATAGTTGTTGGGTTCACCTCGTCAATGCTGGATGAGATTCTAGCGAAACGTCGGAACTGCGAATTTACGGACTGCAGAATGAACGGATGTACTCCAGATAGTAACTAGTCATCATATTTTTCCATCCGTGAAGGAATACGTATTAGCATATATATATATATATATATATATATATATATATATATATATATTTATTTATATGTAATATGTTTTCTTGTATGATAATTAAAAACAACTAAGGTTAGTCAAATGCAAGAATTATTTATTAATTTTTGTTCAAAGCTTTTCGTTGATAAAAAGGTACCAACATGTTTATTAAAAGCTTTGAACAAAAATTAATAAATAATTCTTGTATTTAAATAGCCTTAGTTGTTTTTGATACGTTTTTAATCACCCAATAAAGTTCAGAAACTTATTTTTAAAAGCTATAGTGGATGACAATTGACGTTAATGTAGATTATTTCAATAGAATATTTATTTAGTAACTTAAATGTAAAAAAAATTGATGTCCCGGTCTACATGATCTTCTACTGAGGTTCTACATGTTTTAAATCCAGCACTTTGGCACTGAGCCAACTTTGCCATAGCTAGAAACCAATTACTTAGAAATGTAGGTCTATATCGAATTATAAGAGAAAGGTTCCTTGCTGTTGTGAATGCAATAATATAATACTCTATGACAATCCTCTATGGAAAAAAAAAAGAAAAAGAACATTATATAAATTAACAGATGATTTGTAATTGTTTTAGTTTTTTCTCAGTTCTTTGTTTAGAGTTTTGTTTTAAGAAAGATGTGAAGTAATAAATAGTGTTTAAATATGAAATAAATTTTATTACCAGCATAATTATATAAATATGACGAGTGTTCCGCCTGTAGCGGCAGTGTCAAAAGTTTATAGAAATAACATATGGCGACCGTGACAGGATAATAATTTGGTTACAGTTAAAATCTATGATCCATTAGTAAGTATTTTATAATGGATGCTCTGAAAAAGAAAAGAAAATTGTTTAGAACTGGATTTTCACGTTTACACAATACATTATTAGAATCCATAAAAAATGAAGATGATGTGATTTTGTTAAAAGCTAATTTAGAGCTATTACGTGAAAAACATAATCAATTGGAGGTCTTAGACCGAGAAATTATTGAAGTTTTACTAAATGAAAATGCATCTACTGAAGTTTTAGAAAATGAGGTAGAATCTGCCGATGAATACTCAGGCAAGTTTAAAATAGTTGAGTATTTAGTTGAACAGGCTATTGACAAGGCTAGGCCTAAGACAGATACTAGTGTGAATGTAGAAAAACGTAAATTTAAGTTACCCACACTTGAGTTTAAAAAGTTTGGTGGTGATATTAGTGATTGGTTGCCGTTTTGGGGCCAATTTAAGAAAATCCATGAAGACCCCTGTATTGATTCTGATGACAAGTATCAGTATCTCCTGCAAGCGACTATCCCTAATACTAAGGCTAGGGAAATTGTCGAGAGTTTTCCCCCATGTGGACGTAGTTATGAACAGGCTATTGAACATTTAAAATCTCGCTTTGCCAAAGATGACCTGTTAGTAGAGTTTTACATAAGAGAAATCTTGAAAATTGTAATAACATTAAATAGCAGTGAAAGTAAAATTACTATTTCCTCACTTTATGATCAAATTGAGTCAAAACTAAGGTGTTTAGAAACTTTAGGTGTAACAAAGGAGAAGTACGCTGCTATGCTCTTCCCATTAGTAGAATCTTGTCTCAGGGAGGATTTATTAATAGCTTGGCAGAGAAGTAGGCCTAACTCTCAACAGGACGAGACCGCGTCAGAAAGTAAAAGTAGGCTAGATAGCCTAATGAATTTTTTGAAAATTGAAGTGGAGGGAGAAGAAAGAATAAACTTAGCTAAACAGGGATTTGGTTTACAAAAAACAAAAGTATCAACAGGTGATAATACTACGAGTTCATATAAAAGAGACTTTGCAAGTAAAGATAAGCATATTAAAAATACAAGAAGGCCTACCAGCAATGTTACAGCAGCTGGCCTTGTAAATGTAAAATCAAATACGTCTACAGTAAGCACAGATAAGACGAAGTTATCGATGTGTGTGTTTTGTGACGGTGGTCATTTAAGTGAAAACTGTTTTAAAGCTAGGGACATGTCTTTAGAAGAAAGGCAGAATATTCTTACTAGCAAAAGGTGTTGCTTTTCTTGTACAAAAGTAGGACATTTAAGTAAACATTGCAGAGCTATTGTTAAATGTATTATTTGTAATGGAAAACATGTACCACTTATGTGTTCAAAGTTGCAGAATAATTTTAATAGGTCTAACATTAAACCTAAATGCGAGGAAAAAGAAGCTGAGCCCAATTTTGAGAATTCCTTGTCCAATGTGAATGGCAATCAGGTTTACATGCAAACTCTTGTTGTCAAGGCTGTTAGTGACACAAAAGAACTCAATGTGCGTTTACTTTTTGACAGTGGATCCCAGAGGTCATACATAAGGAAATCGACTGTTGAAAAAATGAAATATGACACTTGTGGTGAAGAAACATTATTACATGGCCTGTTTGGAGGAGAGGTCACTAAGCCTCGCAATCATGCATGCTACAAAGTCAGACTACAAAGTATAGATAAAACATATTCTTGTAATTTCAAGGCACTTAGTGAAATAAATATTTGTACTTATGTTCCTGCCTTGAAACCAGGAAGATGGACTGATGAACTGATGGAAAGAGGTATTAAATTGTTTCAGGATGCAGACAGTCCAATTGAGATATTAATTGGGGCTGACATATATGGGAAACTTCTAACTGGAAGAAAAGAGGTTCTAGATTGTGGTATTATAGCCCTTGAAACTCATTTAGGATGGGTTTTGACAGGAAAATTTCAAGAAAGTAAAGAATTTAGTTCTATGACAGCACTTTCTATGTTTGTACAAAGTAATTCAATATGCAAGCTGTGGGAAATGGATGTTTTAGGTATAAAAGACCCACTACAGACCAGAAGCAAACAAGAAATTGAACATTCTGTTCAAACACAATTTTTGGAAACTGTGAGAGTAAATGAAGAAGGACGCTATGAAGTCAAATTACCTTGGTCCGAAGACCACCCAGAAGTTCCAAGAAATTTCAATCTTGCAAAAAAAAGGCTTGAAAACTCAGTGAAAAGGCTAACAAATGAAAGTTTATATAATGTATATAACAATGTGTTTTCAGATTGGCTGGAAGATGGTGTTATTGAGGAAATCCCAATAAGCAAATGGGATGAAGGTCACTATTTACCTCATAGACCAGTGATAAAAGAAAACAGCACCACTGCAGTAAGACCGGTTTTTGATGCCTCGTCTAAAGAAAAGGGTTACTATTCCCTTAATCAGTGTTTGGAAATAGGTATTAACTTAATTGAAATAATACCAGCTTTGCTTTTACGTTTTCGACTTTATAAAATAGGAGTTATCGCTGACATAAAAAAGGCGTTTTTGCAAATAAGTTTGTATGAAGAGGACAGAGATTTCCTAAGATTTCTGTGGCAAAACACAGATGGATCACTCAAGATTTTCCGACATAGAAGAGTTGTTTTTGGAGTCTCAAGTAGTCCATTTTTGCTCAATGCCGTCATCAACTACCACCTGCAGAAGTATTTAGTACCGTGTGCTGAAGACAATCAATTTTCTAAATGTACAATAGAAAAGTTGTTTAAAAGTTTCTATGTTGATAACTGTGTTACAGGTGTAAATAATGAAAGGGATTTGAAACAGTTCATTTCAGAAGCAATACAAATATTTTCTTTGGGAAAGTTTGAGCTGCGAGGATGGGAATATACTGAACCTGGTCTGGAAGACAAGACAGAGGCTTCAGTCCTAGGTCTCACCTGGGACAAGAAAGAAGACACAATTTCTGTGAGTTTTCATAAAATAGTAAATTTAGAAGAGAACTTGGTAACACAACGTGTTATATTGTCCACTGCACACAGATTGTTCGATCCTATTGGATTCACTTGTCCTATTTCCATATGCCCTAAGTTATTATTGCAGGAATGCTGGAAAGATAATTGTGGGTGGGACAAAGAAGTACCAGAAGAAATCAAACAACGATTCAATATATGGTTTCAGGAACTCGATCAATTAAAAGAGATGAAGATTCCACGATGGCTACAAGGTGTGGATGACGTAATCATTTCTGTATCAGTTCACATATTTTGTGATGCCAGCAAATTTGCGTACTCAACAGCAGTATTTATGCGTTTTGAACTTAGTACATGTATTCAATTACAGCTAATCCAGGCAAAGTCACGTGTAGCACCTGTAAAGAAGATGACAATACCCAGACTTGAACTAATGGCTGCTACTATAGGTGCTAGATTAGGTTCTTCAGTAGTGCAAGAATTAAGAGATGAAAACAAATTTGAATGTAATATTAAATTTTTTTATTGGAGTGACTCTTCTACAGTAATAGCTTGGATTAAAAGAGAAGAAAACTGGGGAGTATTTGTTAGAAATAGAGTTGAAGAAATCTGCAGCCTCACTTCCAGAACATCTTGGCGGCACATTCCCGGCACTATGAATCCAGCAGACTTGCCCAGTAGAGGATGTTCAGTTTCCAGGTTGATTAGTTCCAGATGGTGGGAGGGCCCGTCATGGTTGAAGTTGCCTGAAGATACCTGGCCATCAAATGAACCTGAACCTGACGAAGAATTAATTTCTTTAGAAAAAAAGAAAGGACCTACACCTTCACTTTTAAGTAATAATTACCCAAAAGATTGGTTTTATTACTTTTCAAATGATTTTGATAAGATTGTGTGTGTTTTTGCATGGTTGCTGAGATTTATTCATAATTGTAACCCCTCAAAGAAGGAAAAGTGTGTGAGTAAAGTTTTGTCATGTAAGGAGATTATTGAAGCTAACAATTTTATAATTAGAATTGTTCAACAGCAATCATTTGAAGGAATAAGGGAGCCTAAATTGGCTTCATTGTCACCATTTATGGCTGCTGATGGTATTATAAGGCTAAAGACAAAATTAACAGAAAGAAAGGATTTGGAAAATTTTAAATTTCCTGTTGTTCTACCATCAAAACATGACATTGTAGATATTCTTATTCTTACAATACATAAGAGATCATGTCATGTGGGAGTTCAAGGTCTCTTAAGTTTATTAAGAGAAAACTATTGGATATTGAGAGGAAGAAAAACAATAAGTAATACTTTGAAAAAATGTATTCCTTGTCAGAGACATAATTCAAAAAATGTAGAAACAATCACTCCACCCTTACCTGAAAGTAGAGTACGAGATGCCGCAGTATTTGAAGTGGTTGGAATTGATTTTGCGGGACCTTTGTTTCTACGAGATGGCAGTAAAGTTTGGATCTGCATATTCACTTGTGCAGTATACCGTGCTGTTCATTTGGAGTTAGTAAAGTTTCTTTCTGTCGAAGCATTTATAGATACACTTAGAAGATTTATTGCAAGGCGAGGAAGACCATCAATAATATATAGTGACAATGGTACCAATTTCACAGGTACAGAAAAGGCATTTAAAATTCTAGATTGGAATGCTATCTTAAAATATAGCTCATGCCAACAAATTGACTGGAGGTTTAACCCTCCCTCTGCTGCATGGTGGGGCGGATGGTGGGAGCGACTCATCCGACTCATGAAACAGTTGCTACGCAAAACCTTGGGCAAAACGTCATTGGATTATGAGGAAATGGAGACAATCTTATGTGATTGTGAAAGTATCATGAATTCTAGACCTTTGACATATTTATCTGAAACTTCTTCAGACCTAACTGCTATTACTCCAAATATGTTTTTACATGACTTAAAAGAAATTGGAGTTCCAGATTGTGACCATGTAAATACAAAAAGTCTTAACAAGAGAGTACGTTATCGACAACACCTGAGAGAAGCATTGCGAAAAAGATTTAGGATTGAGTATTTAGGACAATTAGCTTTAAAAAGTAAGAAAAACGGCAGACAGTTGAAAGTTGGAGAATTAGTACTGATTGAAGTTGAAAATAAAAAAAGAATTGATTGGCCAATAGGACTGATAGAAAAGACTATCATTAGTAGAGATGGAGTGTGTAGATTAGTGCAATTGAAGACTGCTTTTGGAAGTTTATTGAGACCAATACAAAGACTATATCCTCTTGAAATGCAAGAAGAAACCATCCAAGAACAATTAAAAGAAAAGATTAAACCAAAAGTGACAAAAACCAATGAACATGAACTACACCTGGAAGAAGATAATGTGACAAAAGAAAATAAAATTGTGACATATTCAAGAAGTGGCAGACAAATTAAGCTTCCACAAAAATTTGTTGATTAATCTTTTAACAATATACTATTTTTTAATGTTTTGAGTTAAACCATAACTCAAAAGGTGGGAGTATGTTGTGAATGCAATAATATAATACTCTATGACAATCCTCTATGGAAAAAAAAAAAGAAAAAGAACATTATATAAATTAACAGATGATTTGTAATTGTTTTAGTTTTTTCTCAGTTCTTTGTTTAGAGTTTTGTTTTAAGAAAGATGTGAAGTAATAAATAGTGTTTAAATATGAAATAAATTTTATTACCAGCATAATTATATAAATATGACGAGTGTTCCGCCTGTAGCGGCAGTGTCAAAAGTTTATAGAAATAACACTTGCAATAGTGAAGCATTACAAGAGGTGGATAGACTGAAGTTATAGTCCACAATCAGCTTCTTAAATTAGAATTAATTGTATTAATTCTAATTATAAAATAAAAAAGTAACTAAATTAAAATTGTTCTATGTCAACCTCAGTAGAAATTTACTTTAATTAATTTTCCTTATATTGTTTCCTTTATGTTACTTGTTTGAAGTTTATCTCCACCTCCCCACGGTACTGGGCAGGCAATTAAATCTGTTGCATCATAGATGACGCACATAAATTTTCTTATATTGTTTCCTTTATGTTACTTATTTGAAGTTTATCTGCACCTCCCCACGGTACTGGGCAGGCAATTAAATCTGTTGCATCATAGATGACGCACATAAATTTTCTTATATTGTTTCCTTTATGTTACTTGTTTGAAGTTTATCTCCACCTCCCCACGGTACTGGGCAGGCAATTAAATCTGTTGCATCATAGATGACGCACATAAATTTTCTTATATTGTTTCCTTTATGTTACTTGTTTGAAGTTTATCTCCACCTCCCCACGGTACTGGGCAGGCAATTAAATCTGTTGCATCATAGATGACGCACATAAATTTTCTTATATTGTTTCCTTTATGTTACTTGTTTGAAGTTTATCTCCACCTCCCCACGGTACTGGGCAGGCAATTAAATCTGTTGCATCATAGATGACGCACATAAATTTTCTTATATTGTTTCCTTTATGTTACTAGTTTGAAGTTTATCTCCACCTCCCCACGGTACTGGGCAGGCAATTAAATCTGTTGCATCATAGATGACGCACATAAATTTTCCTTATATTGTTTCCTTTATGTTACTTGTTTGAAGTTTATCTCCACCTCCCCACGGTACTGGGGAGGCAATTAAATCTGTTGCATCATAGATGACGCACATAAATTTTCCTTATATTGTTTCCTTTATGTTACTTGTTTGAAGTTTATCTCCACCTCCCCACGGTACTGGGCAGGCAATTAAATCTGTTGCATCATAGATGACGCACATAAATTTTCCTTATATTGTTTCCTTTATGTTACTTGTTTGAAGTTTATCTCCACCTCCCCACGGTACTGGGCAGGCAATTAAATCTGTTGCATCATAGATAACGCACATAAATTTTCCTTATATTGTTTCCTTTATGTTACTTGTTTGAAGTTTATCTCCACCTCCCCACGGTACTGGGCAGGCAATTAAATCTGTTGCATCATAGATGACGCACATAAATTTTCCTTATATTGTTTCCTTTATGTTACTTGTTTGAAGTTTATCTCCACCTCCCCACGGTACTGGGCAGGCAATTAAAGCTGTTGCAGCATAGATGACGCACACAAATTTTCCTTATATTGTTTCCTTTGTGTTACTTGTTTGAAGTTTATCTCCACCTCCCCACGGTACTGGGCAGGCAATTAAATCTGTTGCATCATAGATGACGCACATAAATTTTCCTTATATTGTTTCCTTTGTGTTACTTGTTTGAAGTTTATCTCCACCTCCCCACGGTACTGGGCAGGCAATTAAATCTGTTGCATCATAGATGACGCACATAAATTTTCCTTATATTGTTTCCTTTATGTTACTTGTTTGAAGTTTATCTCCACCTCCCCACGGTACTGGGCAGGCAATTAAATCTGTTGCATCATAGATGACGCACATAAATTTTCCTTATATTGTTTCCTTTATGTTACTTGTTTGAAGTTTATCTCCACCTCCCCACGGTACTGGGCAGGCAATTAAATCTGTTGCATCATAGATGACGCACATAAATTTTATTGATATATTTTGATATAAAATATATAACTCATTTAATTATATTGAAGTCCCTATAGTAATAATTATTGGTTTATTAGTCAATATATTGATTATAAACCGACAAAAAATCATTTTATAAAATATCTAGACGTAGAAAATGACAGAAATCACCATATCTTACGTTTTCGTCAGTACTGGGGAATCACCATCAGTGACCAATTTCGCTTAGCGTGGTTTCCTCAGTTAGTCATTTAAAAAAAATAAATAAATATAAGTTAATGCAAGTCGTAAAATTACTGTCAACATGGAAGCTGCGTTAAACTTTGTGGATACCAAATCATATCGAATAAGAAAAAATTACTATTCAGTGGGATTTGCCTACAGGCGTGAATTTGAAGATTGTACTTAATAAAGATTGTATTAGAATCATTTAAAGTAGTTAATGTTTAAAAAAATGTAGTTAATGAAAACGTTTATTAGATGTTAGAAAAATTTACTGAATAAAAATTTTATTTTACAAATTTAATTGAAATCTGTTCTTAAAAACTAACAGAAATTCATAAGCAATTTCAAATAAAAAAACTTATTATTTAACTAATACTCAATGTATTGAATGAATTGTAATAAGATTTATCGTAATATAAATCAATTAATATATTTTTTAACTGATAGAAAATATATAATCATGTCATTTTAACCTAATAATATACAATAAATAAAATAACATAACCTACGTGTTAAAATAGCTGGTCTACAACCTATAAAAATCAGTTGTTGTTTGATATATGATTTTCCATAATTGAATACAGTATAAAAACAATGTTTTATTGCGTTTCGTGTCCGGGCAAGCCGGAGATTTCTCTTTGCGTAAAACATACTCAGAGACCTACCATAAGAAATAGAAATTTTAATATTATTCGACTTAATAACGTACAATAAATAAGGCAACATAACCTACGCGTTAATACAGTCTATTTAAAACACAGCTGTTCCTTGAAATCATGTTATCACTTAATTTAAGCTAAATATGACGCGTTTAAATTTTTGATGACGTAAATTTGAAGAATTTTTCTCCATGACAAAAAGCATCAGGCGTATGTAAAAGTTTTTACTTCAAGTGTAGAGTATTTATAAATAATATTCGAGCTGGCTTGTGAGTGAAAGTTATAATTAAATAATAAAAATATGTTACAACTCACAAATATACACTTTTTTATTTCAAACGCGTTTCAACGACTACTTTGTCGTCATCCTCAGTGAAAATACACAAATGAAATTAACTAAAATATATATATATATATATATATATATTATATTTTTTAGTTAATTTAATTTGTGTATTTTCACTGAGGATGACGACAAAGTAGTCGTTGAAACGCGTTTGAAATAAAAAATTGTATATTTGTGAGTTGTAACATATTTTTATTATTTAATTGTAGAGTATTTATTTTGAAAAAAATATTAAACGAAGATCTGTACAAAAAATAGTTATTATATCTTGAAAAGCTTTGATATAGAGAAATGATTTTTTTCGATAAAAGTTGATTATAATCTTCATATTTATTTAGAGGTTTTTTGAGTGCAGCCCTTGTCTTAGTAGTTAGGCCAATGTTTACGCCCAGAACATTTATTGTACTTTCCAGAACATGATTAAGTTGGAATAATTATTCAACAGACTCCTTGATTCTTGACAACAGGACCAGTCATGCATAGCCTAAAGGTACACTACTTCTAACAAGTCACGCTATGTTAGGTTCTATTAATCACGCGCTGTTAAATATTTCTTAATGCCCTTAAATATTTAGTAGGTACTTCTTATTATATGTATGTATATATATATATATATATATATATATATATATATATATATATATATATATATGAAAACCTTCTTAGTCTGACACTTTTTGAATGGATAAAAGCGTTCAGTGTACATTGTAAGAATAGGTTTGGTAAGATTAATGCATTGTCTCAATGACCACTGAGAATCAAACATGGTGCCTTGAATGAAGTCAATAAACTCATCTGTTACTTAGAGGTTATGTATAAATCATTTTAAACTGCAATCTCCTACACACACACCACACACACACACACACACACACACACACACACACACACACACACACACACACACACACACACACACACAAACACACACACACACACACACACACACACACACACACACACACACCACACACACACCACACACCACACACACACACACCACACACACCACACACCACACACACAAACACACACACACACACACACACACACACACACACACACACACACACACACACACACACACATACATACATACATATATATGTATAATATATATCATATACAAGTAATATCGTCATTAAACGCGTCTGACAGATTTTATGATTTAATTGACTTCTTTAAGTACTTTGTTATAGTCAGTAAATTTTCTAAAAATAATATAAATTTTTCATTCAAGTTCTCTCTTTTGTCGGCCAACCACATGGCTGCATGACATTTTTTATCTTCAAGTTTATTAAGAACCTTTCCTTCTCCTTGTTCCTAATGAACAACTAAATGTCTCTTGTTTCATCATTTTTGTTTTCTTCACTTCATTCTCTGGTTAATGTACTTTTAAATATATCATTTTATATTCGTTTTCAGTTTTATTAATTTTATTTTTCTTCAACATTTACCGTAGCCCTGTTCGATTATTATTCCTCCCATAGTGACGTTATCAATCTTGGGTTTCCCCTTGCTTGGTAAGATCCGTCTGCTAGATTTAATGTATCACCGGGAATTCTTGGATACTATGTTCTCTTTTTCCAGTTATTCGATATCTTCATATGTAATTGTTATGCAAAGAGTACCTTCCAGACAAGTTAATAGAGTTTTGGAGTTTTCGCTTCAACATCAACACAACTTAACTGTTCTTCCTGTATTTTGTGTAATTTTTATTTTATCTATTTAGTTTTTATCAGGTTACCTTTTTTGGTTTTATTTTAACAAAAAAAAAACATGGAAGAATGTATACAAATATTAAATTTAAAATGTTTCCCTTCTTCAATATTTTTTTGTGGTTATCCGAATCCATCACAGCTTCTCAGGAACGCTCTCCTTCTGTAGATAAAATGATTACTCCCGTCAAATAAATTTATGGTAATTATTCAATATGGTAGTTATTGTTTGTAAGCAATAAACAAAATAGAAATGTGGCTAATAAAAGTAACAATATATATTTTATTTTCTATTTATTTACTCTAATAAAAAAAAAACTTAAAACCTTACAACTGAATACAATACAAGTGAGTTTTCAAAACCTGTTCTTATACTAGTGTTATGTAATACCACTTCACAAGTAATGTAATTAGGTCATTTATATAATAATTTTATTAACGTTTGTAATGTGCTGGCGATGTGAAAGTGCATTACCTTAGGTGCACACCCTTACTGAAGAGATAATGAAGTGATTAAGAAGGGTTGGTCATGCGGAACCGATTGTGTTGGCCGTAATAACGTGTTAACAAGGTGATCAATCAAGTCTTCATCAGAAGGACAATCCACAGGAAATTACTGCCTGCAGGCTTTATACGTGAAACTAACTTACTGTCCGTCTGACCTCTGAAGAAGTTCCTAGAGTTTGGACGTCTGGGGGTGGGGGTCGATTTGATAGATACAAATGCTGAACAGTTGGTGGCAGTTTAAACAGTTTGAAGAGAAATGTTAATAAAATAAATTCTTCCTAACTCGTTGTTAGGTTTACACAACTACTACTCTCAAAGCTTACTGAGAGCTGGATATTAAGATTTCTAGCGTTATTATATTAGGCCTATACACTTGTATAAAACTTTAATAATAAAACTTTTTTTATTAAAATATTTTATTTCGTTTGAATCCATTTAGAAATATTTTGATGATGTGAGAAAATTATTTCTTTTATTAGGAAAAGAATATTTATTGCCAAATTATTTAATATAATTATTTGACGTGCGAAAAAATTATTTTAAAATACAACAAAATTTTCTTAACTGTTAATCGCAAATTGGAGATTTGTAATAACTGAAGAAACACCAGTAAAAATCTAATAAACGTCATAGAAATTTTTAACATCAGTTTTTCTTTTCTATATTTAGTTATAAATTAAAGTAATCATATCCTTGCTTCTAAAATTTAGAATTTTTTAAATTCATATAGCTAAAAGGGTCAAACGCTGGACTTTTTAATTTGAGCAAATAGAAAATTTATTAACTTATAATAATGTTACGCTTGTAACTGAGAGGTCAAAAAGGAACCTGGTAGATGAAAGACTGTGTTTTATATACCACAAATATGTTTGTAACCACATAAACAATTTATGTGGTATATACATACTGATTTAGACGGCTGCAACGGAGAGAAAGGCTAATGCACTTTGAAATACCAATATTCGATAGCAAAATGAGAAAAGAAAACTGGGGAAGAATACAACAAAGAAAAATACTGAACTAAAGATTAGTTTTAAGTCATGAAAGCGTCAAAGTCAACAATGAGAAATTAAATGAAGCATAAGTAATATATACAAAAAATAAATTGAGGTCAATTGCTAC